>CM051387.1:8532430-9132430 GCA_028015245.1 Cardamine occulta
GAATGTGTTGTTGAAACAGAATTGGTATACGACGAATCAATTTATGCTCGAGGTGATTTTCCACACGAAGATGATGAAATACAGATGCTTGACTCATGATTCGTCTCTAGCTTCTGCGATCTTTGTGCCGTTTTACGCAGGTCTTGATATGAGTAGGTATCTTTGGGGTTTCAACATTTCTGTAAGAGATTCTTCGTCTCATAAGCTGATGAATTGGCTTGTGAATCAGAAAGAATGGAGTCGAATGTCTGGTAGAGATCATTTCTTGGTTTCAGGTAGGATTGCTTGGGATTTTAGGAGGCAGAGTGATAATGAATCTGATTGGGGAAGTAAGCTTAGGTTCTTACCCGAATCGCGAAACATGTCGATGTTGTCTATCGAATCGAGTTCTTGGAAGAATGACTATGCTGTTCCTTATCCCACTTGTTTCCATCCTTCATCTGTGGATGAAGTTGTGGAGTGGCAAGAGCGAATGAGGTCTCGAAAACGTGAGTATCTTTTCGCCTTTGCGGGTGCTCCAAGGCCTGAATATAAAGACTCGGTTCGAGGGAAGATTATTGATGAATGTTTGGAATCAAAGAATCAATGTTACTTGTTAGATTGTAACTATGGGAAAGTGAATTGTGATAACCCTGTCAATGTAATGAAGGTTTTCAGGAACTCGGTGTTTTGTCTTCAGCCACCGGGGGATTCTTACACAAGAAGATCGATTTTTGATTCGATATTAGCAGGCTGCATCCCGGTGTTCTTCCATCCGGGGACAGCTTATGCTCAATACAAGTGGCATTTGCCTAAGAATCACAAGAGTTACTCGGTTTATCTACCGGTTAAGGATGTAAAGGAGTGGAATATCAAAATCAAGGAGAGGTTGATTGAGATTTCAGAGGAAAAGGTTGTGAAATTGAGAGAAGAGGTGATTAAGTTGATACCGAGGGTGGTCTACGCTGATCCGAAGTACGGATTGGAAGGGAATGAAGATGCATTTGAGCTGGCTTTGAAGGGAATGTTAGAGAGGATTGAAGAAGTGAGAGAGATGATGAGACAAGGGAATGATGGTAGTGATGGGTTTGATGATATAGATGATTATAAGTATACATTTTCTCCTTATGAAGCTCAAGTTTGGACATAAAGAGAGAGATATGTTAACGTGGCCTTTTTTTAGCTTACTATATAGTTAGATGCAATTTGCTCAAGAAGAATCATTGGCTCAATTTTCCTTAATGATGGAACACTTTTCTCAATTGCCCCCTCGTAATATACTAATTTTTATTAGATTAAATTTAAATCAAAAGCTAAGATAATTACTCTCTAAGCCCTGCCATTTTGGAAAAAACTACACACCCAACCAACCCCACCCGTGACAAATTGGGTCAACCCGTCCACCCGCGAAACCAACCCTAAAAATAAAACTTCCCCAAATCGATTCAGTTGTCTCTTCTATTCCTTTTATCATTTGAGTCCAAAACTATAATTTTTCTTCAAGTCGCTCCAGTTTTCTCTCCATTGTCGTTCAACCTTTGTCGTTCAACCTTTGTCGTTCAACCTATCTATGGCTAGAACAAAAAATGCAACATATAGTGATTCGGGTCTGATTGAAAGAGTAGTTGATGATATGAATATAGATTATGTGAACGAAGAAGAAGAAGAAAGGAATCGAAAAGAATCTAGCAGGGAAGAAAACAACAGAGAAGAAGAACCGAACAACGAAGAAGAAGTAACAAACCAAAGTAGAGGAAGAACAACAAGTACCGGACAGAAATGAAGTGTTGGTTTGTTACAGAAAAAAAAAAGAGTGTTGGTTTGTTGTCAATGGAGTTCCAGTCCGATACTCATTAAGAGAACATGCACTCATCTCCAGGTTGAACTGCCGTGCACTTCCAGTCAACTATGACCGATTAGGCAGTATGGATTTTGTTGAGAAATACTTCCCAACGGGATCAACAATAACTCTCGCATTAGTGAAAAATAAGTTAATGGCGATGAAGCCTTGTGGTGATAGGTTAAGGATGGTTGTCCTTTACTTCTTAGCGAGTGTTATAATAGGAAAGTCGAAGTCAAGAGAAAATGGAGCTTCAATTCATCCTTTCTTTCTCAGAGCTGTTAATGATCTTAAGTTGTGAGAAACATTTCCGTGGGGCATATTGTCGTTTGAAAAAAATATTTTAGAAATTAATCATATGGTGGACAAATTTGATGGAGTTGCGAAAAAAGGTTGGACATATCCTAGCTTCATTATGCCTTTGGAGGTAATTATCAGTTTTATTTTATCTTTTTGTAGTTTTGTTCCCTAATGTTTAAATTTTAATATTGTAACTCTATCTGTGTAGCTCCTTGTCTTTGAGGCAATTCCTTATCTGATGAGGAATTTTAGAGAAAACGTTACACATGTAGATGCCGAATGTTCTAGAATGTGTAGGACACAGTTTAAGAGAAGCTCAATGAAATGATTTCCACTAAGTGAAATCAATGATATAATTGGAACAACAAAGGTTAGCATTTACTTTACTTTACTTACTTTCAGTTTTAATTTGTCATTAATTTGTGTTTTCTTATATTGACAGAACATTTGTACTATCTTGCAACAATCTGTGGGTGAGGAAGCTCATTTTTCTACATTCTTTCAAGATTTAAATGATGGGACAGATGAAATGGATGCAATTGTTGATGGTTGACATGATCGTCTACGGGTTCAAAATAAGAAAATATTTTTTGAAGAGATGTTCAATTCTGATGTTGATGCACAAAATTAAGAGGTGGAAGAAGTGGCTCCATCAGTTGAAGCTCCATCAGTTGTGGCTCCGGAAGGTAGGTAAATTGATGGTCTAATTGAAGTTGTTGAATGTTTGAAGAAATTCGTGGAAGATGGGTTTAAGAAGCTAGATTGTACGAATGGAATAGTCAAAACAGTTGAGATGGGTTTAAGGAACTGAAGAAGTTTGTGAGAAAGGAACTGAATCGTACATGGTTGGATGAAAATGATATCATTGACGGTTGTTTTGATATTTCAAGAGGAAAAGATAAAGACGGGATGGGTGAGAAAGTTGTAGAAAAAGAATGTGAGTAAGAGAAAGTAGGAGAAAAGAAAGTGAAGATATTAGAGATGAACAAGCACAACTGGCTGGAAAAGAAAAAGAAAAAAAGGTAAGAATGAGAAAGTAGGAGAAAAAGAAGGTGACGATATTAGAGAGAAACAAGTGCAGAAACAAGTGCAGCCGGCTGTAGAAGAAGAAGAACAGTTGGATGGAGATGAAGAAGAAGAAGAGATGACATGTGAAATTTCAACTCAGGCATTTAGTTCTGTGAGGATGGAGGGTGGTAAAATAAATATGCTAAATGCTTAATGTAAGTATTTATTTGGTTGTCTGCTGGACTTCAAAGTAGGCCTAACAAATTTAAGTGAAGATCACAACATTAAAAAAATCTATAAAATTTTATATTTTTCAAAATTGTTGAAAAAATACTAAAAATATAATATATATTTAGTTCTTTGATATTTCAAAGTATCGAAACAAAACTGAACTAAAAGTCTACCCAAATAAAAACTAGTTATATCATTTATGTTTATTAAATTTTAAAATTTTCAATTTAATATTTATAAGCATGATAAACTTTCACTTCCATCTTCAATATACAAATCTTAATGGATGATGTTTAAAGTAGGTTAATGCAGGTCCATCTTAACTTCAAAATCTAGATGGGAGTGTTCTATCTTTTCTCTTGTTGTGTTCTACTTGTTGCCAAAAAGATGTGTTTTTTTTTTTGGATTTTAAGATAATCTAGTTTTTTCACTATTGCAATTGAACTAATTTGGATTTATGAAAAACTATTGATTGATGAAAGTTGAAAACTTATATTTTTTTCAAGAAAAGTCTGAAACAATTCGGACTGATTTTGTGCAATTTTTATCTTCACACATCATTGAAAAGAAGGGAGTTAGATATAAGCAGGGAGCTCTGAAATCAGTCTTATCTTCATACAACATTATTCATTCCTACAAACAATAAAAATGTCATTACATAATTTTTTTTTAAAAAACTCAAAAAATTGAATTGTTCGGCTATAATGGAAGAATATGTTTGATTTTAGAGGGACATGTGAAGAAGCTACACGTGTCCCAACCTTTTTACTTTTAATATTTTGTGACCAGTATCTCTGGGAGGAATATGATTGATTTTCTTATCAAACTTCTTTAACTCAGTGAATATGTTGGATCAATAAATTTTGTATTTCAATTAGCAAATAACCTTATAATGAAATATCTACTTCTTAAGAGCATCTCCAACCCCATTCTATTTTTTTCTCTACGCTCTATTATAAAGTAAAATATGTTTCAACCCCAGTCTATATCTTACTCTAAAATAGAGTTTTGAAAAAATTACTTTATATTTGGAGTAATCATATTCATTACTCTATTATAGAGTAAAACTTCTGTTATTTATAAAATAGTCTTTTCACTTTTATATGTTTTTATTTTATATTTAAATAATATTATTAGATAATATTTTAGTTATGTTGTTAGATAAATGTTGGTAATAAATTAAAAATAGCTATATAATTAAAATAGTAAAATATAACAACAACTTTTATTTATTAAAACACACAATAATATAATCAAACAACTTATCCCTGTCGTAAGAAAATCAACCACTACTGCCGAATCCACCTCCAATTCTAATCTAGAGACTCCCTGCTCCCATGCTTTATAAAGACCATAGTAAACTCTCCATAGTTCCGCCAATGGAGCCAGCAAATCCTTATCTTCAATGCAAATCCACTCCGCCACCTCCTGTATCATTGCGCAAAACACCACCAGCTGTGGCCCTTCCTGGGTTACCCTGCGATGCCCCATCAGTGTTCATTTTTAACCAGCCAGTCCGCGGGAAAACCCAAGCGATTCTCCTCTCCACTCTCCTGGGTACCCCTCTTGAATCTCCTAATACCGAACCTGGTTTTGTTACCTCTTTAGCCAAATCTTTGATGAATTTCACTCTGTCTCGACACTTACCATTTTCACCAAAAACATTCCCACATCTCCATTTCCACCCCCACCAAATTGCCATACCAAACAAGGTCGACCATGAATAATCCGCGTTCTCACCTCTCCACTTAAATTTGCATAAATCCATTCAAGTAGTGATGTCGAAAAAAAATGTTGTTGTTGTCGAGTAGGAACAATACTCTGCCATATTCCCATCATAGCCGGACAATCTCTCAAAATATGCATAATTGTCTCCTCTCCGCCCTTACATATTTGACAAATATTCGAGTCTGAAAGATGCCTTCAATATCTCTCTGATTTAGTCATGACAACTTGGTTACTTATTAGCCACAAAAAAGTTTTAACTCTCTCTGGAGCCTCGACACTCTACATTCGACACCAAAACTTCTCCATATAGGCCATATGAGTCTCATCCTTAACGAGCAACTTATAAGCTGATGTAACCATAAAACGCCCATCCATACTCTCTCCCCAAGATAATCGATCCTTTGCCCCTGTAACATTATCCAGCACCATCGCCCCTAGTCGGAGCCGTATCTCCTCCGTGACATAAGAGACAATTCTCCCCAGTGCCCAACCAGTGCCATCCCTCCATAACTCTTTGACAATCTCCTCCGCCCTTTCCTCAGGAAGCGCTCCAATCACTAGTTCCATAAGTGGTTTATCCAACAGCCACTTGTCTTTCCAAAACTGAATATCTCTCCCATTTCTTAACATCCAGCTCTGAATATTACTTCCCGCACTCCCAGCCCCACACTTCTCCATGTCGAGGACCAAGTACTCTTAGGTTTCAACCAGGCAATATTCTTGGTATCTCCCACCTTATACTTCTCAAAACATAGGTTCATAGACTATCTTAAAACGGTGACAGAATATCTAGGGATCAGATTGAAAAAAACCCACTAATTGTAGCTATTTAGGCTAAATCCATGGAATAACCGATGTCCAACGGTCAGAAAGTGATGTCGCGAGTCAAAGAAAAAGGTGGTGGTCGGTTCATTTTCGTTGGTTTGATATCAGAGCTTCTCTTTATATTGAATAGATGAAATGTCCGACTCCAATGGCTTGAGGTTAGACGACGTGAGGGAAACCGACACTGGAACTAAAGGATGAGGATTTAGCTTGCGTCGAAATCGTTTTTTCTCATAGTCGATTTAATTGTTGGTTTAACCTATTTTTTTGTATATCGAACCAATCTTTATAAACCACAAGTGTTTAATTTGGGATGATTAATATATTATCGTATGATTGGTAACTTTTATTGTAGATAGTAAATATATCTTTTTAATTACCAATCGCAAAAACAGAAAAATACGGTACCCAAAAAATAGTATCACCACCACATATGTATCTAATCATTATTTTTTCATAAACTTTAAGCTATTTTTTAGTTTATCTTATACAGATTTGTGTCACCAATGGGACATTAAATAATTCAATTAACTCTTTTTCGAAATTGTGTTTGATTTAATCAGAAAAAAAAAAACAAATTATTGGTAAATAATTAATTGGTTTAAGGAAACAGCTGAAATGTTGGGTACCGACCGGTTCGTTTAGATTCAATTTGCTCCTTTGTGCTCTCTCACCTCTAGACTTTAGAGCTACCGCCGAAACTTTTGTCAATGGCGACGAACCCGACATTTCAGCTGTTTCCTTCTTCAAACGATAAATCTTCTCAAGTTTCAGGGCTAGGTTTAGGGTTCCTTGATTCACCAGAGCCAGCTCTTCCTCCACCGCCTCCTCCTATTGAAGTATTCTCCTCCGAGGTACCGTCGCTACTACTTCAACCTCATTTTTCTTATGTAATTTTGATTTTTCGGGGGTTTTTGTCTCAGTAGGCTTCTTCCAATGCAGTGGATAAAGTAACTATCGGCGAGATCACTCTTTTGAAGGTATGTTTCTGTTTTTTATTTACTTAGCCCAGAAATTGAAACTCTTAGATGCTTAAAAACTTAAGAATCAGAGGAAATTATTGTATAATCGTTTAATCAACCTCTAAAAAAGTTGAATCACAGTGAGTATAATCACAAAAAAAATGTTCAATTAGCTCAAAGCTGGTTTAGTTGAGATGATGATGTTCATGGAAGTTAATTAACTCGGTTTCTGCTTTTGGTTTATAGGGTCGTGTGAGCACTAAAGAGGTCTTTGGATTGCCTAATTCAGATTTGGTTCCTGGAGTTTATGAAGGTCAAAATTATTAATTTTTAGTTATGGTTTTATCATGTAATGTGCATTTTTGTTTATTCTGAATCATCCTTGAATAGGTGGGCTTAAGCTTTGGGAAGGATCAATTGATCTTGTCAAAGCTCTTGAAAAAGAATCACTAACCGGAAACTTATCGTTTTCTGGAAAGCGAGTTCTCGAGGTACCCTTTGCTTTAATTATCAAACATTAGATTTGTTCTTCGAATCGTTTTGGTTATTGAATCTATGGTTTCAGCTTGGATGTGGTCATGCACTTCCAGGAATCTATGCTTGTCTTAAGGTAAGTTGATGCTTATTTGCTGAGCTCTATTATACTCTGTGGCCAATACACATCTTCTTAGATATTTGGTAACTTTTGGTTTCCAGGGTGGTGCAGATGCTATTCATTTCCAGGACTTTAATGCTGAGGTTCTTCGATGTCTCACCATTCCGAATCTCTATGCTAATTTGTCCGAGAAGACTTCCTCTGTCTCAGTAAGTGAAACACAAGTACGCTTCTTTGCTGGTGAGTGGAGTGAAGTTCATCAGATTCTTCCATTAGTTAATGATGGTGAGACTGATAAGAAGAGTGGTTATGACATCATTCTAATGGCTGAGACGATATATTCCATCTCCGCTCAGAAAAGTCTCTATGAATTGATTAAAAGGGTACCACTCTCTCGTTTTCTCCTAGATAAGCAGAAACATTTACAATCATTCTTAAAGATTCATTGTAGGTTCAATTCTTGATCCTTTGCAGTGCTTGGCGTATCCTGATGGAGCAGTGTACATGGCTGCAAAGAAGTACTATTTCGGAGTTGGTGGAGGGACAAGACAGTTCTTGTCTATGATAGAAAAAGACGGTAAGATGGTCTATTCGATGGCGTATTTAAAAGCAAGGGCTGTGATGTTCATCTTATACAATAATAGTATACCCATGTACTAAGACCGCATCGATTTTGCAGGTGTTCTTGCTTCAACACTGGTGTCAGAAGTGACAGATGGTTCCTCTAATGTCAGAGAGGTGTGGAAACTTTCGTACAAGTAAACTCAAAGTTGTACCAAGATTCATTGTTGCCCCATTCTGGTCCAACGATGAATCATCGAGTTTAGTGGATTTGTGTTGCTCATCAAAAGGAGTGGAAAACTCAAACTCTCATCCATGTTTTAGCTTATACATTCTGTTGACTTTGTCATCGCTTAGTTTTGTACTTGTGACTAAAACAAAAGGCTTATGTTGTGCGGCTTGTGCCATTGATTCTCACCGGACCAAAGTACCAAACTATGGTTACTTGGTAATTGATCTGACGGAGAAGATGACTCGCATGATTCGGTTTTGGTCTCCCAATTGAATTTGAGATAAGAGGCGTTGTCAAAATGTGTGTACCATAAAATCGAAAGAAGATCAAAATGAACAATTGCAAAATCAAACTTACAACATTATTATATTTCTTTGCAGCAAAAATGCAGAAATCAAATTAGAATGAAGACTGTCTCTCTGTCTATATAACCTACGATTTGGAGAAAACATTTCTATGTCCATGCGCTTCATTTTCATATTTCATAGTATTTTGACTTGGCTACTAGAAAACACCTATAAGGATAATTAATAATATTTTGATTTTATGGTACACGTGGTATCTCAAGGAAAACACCTATATGTCGTCCATGCGCTTCATCTGCATATTTCATAGCATTTGATTTTATGGTACACATTTGCATCAACGATAATTAATACTCCTTTTACGCCTACATAAGCAATATGTTTCATAGCCAGCATCTAACTTTGTCCCAATTGGTTAGCTATATGAAAATAAACTCATTTCGACCCATTTATCATATAAAAGTTAAATGGGGTTAAATAGGTTTACCCAATTAAATCTATTTGTTAAATGAGTTTTAACCAAAAAGAAAACAAATGGCTAATCCTACCAATTAGAATGTTTACTATTTTGTGTTATTTAATTTTATTTAGAGTAGACTATATACATTTTAATTAATGCACTATGAATTTTCAATATATTTGAAAAGCTAACAAAATTGTTATATTTGATAACAAAAATGGTAATCCAACCATAATGTTTACCATTTTGCGTTATTTAATTTTATTTATAGTAGAATATATACATTTTAATTAATGCATTATGAATTTTTAATATATTTGAAGATAAAAAAATTGTTATATTTGATAACAAAAATGAATGGGTAATCCAACGTCACATCGTAAATTTTTTAAAAACATATTCAGTTTATATTTTTTTTTTATTTTTTTAACATTTATACCTACACATATGGACAATATAAATCATATATATCTTCGATGAATTCTTCAGAATTTCCATATTCTCCTTCTCATCAATATACTTCCACGAAACCACCATTTTTATTCTTTTTATATCTCTTTCTTATCGTCGTGTCTCTTTAATTTTAATAGTCATTCAATTTGGCGGTGTTAATCTACTTGGAAGTATATCAATAAGAAGGAGAATACTTGGCTTATTGTATTGTCAAATGCTCTTCCTATGTGAATGCATAACTTATATTCGCATATAAGTTGCAACGTACGCAATAATCGTCATTTTTGAATTCTTATTTTGTTTTGTTTTTTCTACAATATCATCTCCCATTTGTTCATGTTTATTTATTTGGCTTTTTTTGAACTTATAACTTGTTTGATGTTCGGGTTTCTCGCCCGGAGGAGAATAATTGCTCATTAAAAAATTAATTCTATAATTTTCTGCAATTAATTAATTATTATTAAATTATGATGTTAAGTCATTGCAAAAAAATATTGTGTGTTCATCGATAGATCTATTTAACCATTTTTATTCATGAAATTAAATACATTTAAGTGTTAATTTGATTAATTAAATTTGATATGGTCATGGATTAATCCAAGCAATTTAATCTATCATTTATTTAATACTTAACCAATTAGGCTAATAAATTAGATTGAATTATACTTATTAATTTGTCTCGTTTAAATAATTAGTACGCGTGATTTTTTTTACTATAGTCTAAATATTATAAAAATCCAAATTTGAAAATGAAAGGTAATTTTATTTAAATAGTTAGATTTAACATGTATTGGAAAAATAGAAAAAAAGTATCCATTTTATCATTTAATTTTTTTAATGGTTTGTGTCCTATATGATTATGAAAAACAAAATATAATCTATTTTGGAAATATATATATTTTTTAAACATGTTAGTATATGATCAAACAACATGTGTTGTGAGTCTGTTAAGAATTAAGTGTTCATTTGATTCGTTAATTTGATATATTTATGGATTAATCCAAGAAATGTAATCTATAATTTCAGTAACACTTAACTAATTAGGATACTAAATTAGGTTAAATTAATTTTATTCAATATTTTTGTTTAAATAATTAGAAGTGCATCAAAAATTTTTAGCAAAGTCTAAATAATATAAAAGATTTAATTCGAAAAGAAGTGTTCAAATTTCATTGAAATAATTAGATTTAACATATATATTGGAAAGCAGAAGTCCAAATTTTGTAGGGATCCCAAAAACAAAATCTAATAAATTTTGGAAATAACACAATTGTTTTAAACATGTCTCATGGTTTATATAATAAGATTTGAGTTGGAAAAAAAGAGAGAGAGTACCTCTCATTCCAAACCCTTGAAGAAGCCGCCGCCGTTTTTCCATCTCCGCCGTTGTCTCGTCGGTGAGTTTTAAAAACTCTGTCTTTCATTCTCTAGATTTTCCTTATTTGATGAAGAAAACCAAAATAAAATCTCTTATTTTTAGCATCATTCTCTCTATTTTACCTTTGCCTTTTGTTTTTTTTTTTTTCCAGGATTTTGAGTTCAAATTCTGTCTCTGTTACATTCACGAATTAGGTTCACTTGTATCAATTTCAGTTTCACAAACAGAACTTTAGTATTACTCTGAATTATTTGAAGCCCGTAAGGTGTTTGATTTACCGAAAAATCCAAAATTTTCTCAAACTCGGTCATTGTCTCTATCTTTAGTTTTTCTTTGTTTGTTTCAGAATTTTCTGCTTCCTAAAAGTTATGATTTTCCCTCTCGTTTTGCTAAAGTGTCGTTCTTTCCTCTAGTTCTTAAAATTAATATTTAACATCTCTCTCTCTCTCTCTCTCTCTCTCTCTCTTTGTGTTGGATCAGCAAAGTATAGAACGATCATGGTTTCAGTTTCCATCCCGGAAAAACTCATCCTCGAGATATTTTCAAGATTGCCTGCAAAGTCAGCTACACGGTTTCATTCTGTGTTGAAGCTATGGGCATCAATGCTTAGTCATCCATATCTCAAAGAGTTCTTCCTGACCAGGTCCTCTGCTCAGCCGCGCCGCGCCTCTTATTCGCCATCGAAAAAATGGTCTGTGGAGCATCTTCTCGTTGCCTCAGCATCTGAGCCCATACGACAAGTCTGTAGATCTTTTGTGATCTGAATATAAACTTTTATTATGATTGATGATTACAAAAACTGTGTTACAATGATGGACTCGATCTATTACTTATACAAACGAAACAGTATGTTTAAACGACACGAATGTGTAAAAGACACGATTTTACAAAAGACAACTTCGTGACTCTTCGTTTAATAACTAACATATGTAAATATGACTTTGCATTATGTGAGATATGATTATACTTCAACACTCCCCCTTAATCATATCTCGGCTTCACTCCAAGCTTCCTTCTAAGATCTTCAAACCTTGACACGTTTAACGCCTTAGTAAAAATATCCGCGAGTTGATCTTCCCCTTTGCAATATTCCAATTTAACGAGTCCTTTGTGCTCGGCTTCACAAACAAAATGGTACTTGATCTCTATGTGTTTCGTTCTTCTATGCTGCACCGGATTCTTCCCTATTGCTATTGCCGACTTGTTGTCACATAAGATGGGAATGCCTTCTTCAAACTTCAGTCCAAGTTCTTCGAAAAGTCTTTGTAGCCATATGGCTTGATTTGTGGCTGAACATATGGCAATGTACTCTGCCTCCGCTGTTGATTGAGCCACTGTTTGTTGCTTGTTTGACTGCCAACAAAACACATCTGATCTAAGATTAAAAATATAACCTGATGTGCTTTTCTTGTCTTCGATAGAACCACCCCAATCACTGTCCGAGTAGCCTATCAATCTTGGTGCTTCCACGCTTGTAAAATATACTCCATAGCTTGACGTTCCTTTGACGTACCTTAAAACCCGTTTGGCTTCTTGATAATGCTTCATGCGTGGTGATGACATGTATCTTGAGAGATAGGAGCTTGCGTACATTATATCAGGTCTTGATGCACACAAGTATAAGAGCCCTCCAACAATACTCCGATACTTAGTCGAATCTCCATACTCTTTGTCATCTTCAACTTCTTTTCTTTTTGGTGTAAGTGGAGTGCTTACACTCTTGCTTTCTTTCATTCCAAACTTATCAATAAGTTTGTTTGCATATTTTTCTTGTAAAAGAAATATGCCGCCATCATCTTGGATTACTTCCATTCCAAGAAAGTAGTTCAACAACCCGAGATCCGTCATCTCGAATTCCTTCTTCATATTTTCTTTGAATGTGTTGATTAGATGAATATTGCTTCCTGTGATGATAATATCATCAACATATAAACTGACTATCAACACATCTCCCCCTTGCTTCATTATGTATAAAGCCGCATCATTCATACTTCTTTCAAAACCGTTTTTGATGAAATATGAATCTATCCTTCCATACCATGCCCTTGGCGCTTGCTTTAATCCATATAAGGCTTTGTGTAGCCTTAAGACTTTTTCTTCTTTGCCTTCAATCACAAACCCAGGTGGTTGTGTGACATAAACTTCTTCTTTTAGTTCACCATTGAGGAAAGCTGACTTTACATCCATTTGATACAATCTCCACTTCATTTGAGCCGCATAAGTAAGTATGGCTCGTATTGTATCATGCCTTGAGACCGGGGCAAACGTCTCAAGATAATCGACTCCATATTCTTGAGAAAAACCTCTTGCAACTAGCCTTGCCTTATGTTTGATTGGATTGCCATTTGCATCCGTCTTGATCTTATAGATCCACTTCACACTTATCACATTCTTCTTTTCCGGCTTGTCTACAAGTTTCCAAGTCTTGTTTTTCTCAATCATCTCTATTTCTTCATTCATGGCTTTTCTCCATTCTTTGTTTCCGCAAGCCTCATTGTAAGTTTGCGGTTCTTCATGTGCAAGAAGACATGCTTCTATAATTTGAGCCGCTTCTTCAAGCTCCACTCTCGGTGCTATCTCCAAGATTTCATCCATGGATCTGAATTTCTTTGGCGATTCAGAAGTTTCTCCTTCTTCATGGTCATCATGGTCACCATAATCAAAAGAAACGGGGCTGGAGATATTCCCACGTTTATCTTTTGATTCTTGTGAATTGCTCATGGATAAGACAATAGTCTTCTTGACTTCTTCTTGTCTATCCCAATCCCATTTCTTGTTTTCTTCAAACTCAACATCTCTTGACACTTCAATCTTCTCATTCTCCAAGATGAAAATTTTATAGCCTTTCGATTGATTGCTATAGCCAATGAGGATTCCACGTTTTGCTTTAACGTCTAACTTTCTCCTCTTTTGATCCGCAATATGCACATATCATATACTCCCATAAATCTTTAAGTGTGACACATTTGGCTTGTGTCCACACCACTTCTCTATAGGCGTCACATCATCTTCTATTGCCCTTGACGGTAGACGGTTTTGCAGATAGGACGAGGTGTATACTGCTTCTGCCCATAACTTGAGCGGTAAACCTTGCTCAGCAAGCATTGTTCTTGCCATCTCCACCAAGGATCTATTCTTTCGTTCTGCTGCACCATTTTGCTGTGGTGAATAAGGCAAAGTGACTTACCTAATAATTCCTTCTTCTTCACAAAACTGGTTGAATTCTTGTGAAGTGTACTCACCACCTCCATCGGATCTTAAAGTCTTGATGAAACAATCTGATTGTTTTTCCACCATTGCTTTGAACTTCTTAAACATCAAGAAGGTCTCCGATTTTTGTTTTAAGAAGTATACCCAACACATGTGAGTATAATCATCCAAAAACAATAAGAAGTAACGGCTTCCATCAAGTGATTGGTGCTGCATCGGTCCACATACATCCGTATGTACAATCTCAAGCTTCTCTCTTGTCTTCGTTTGAGATTCTTTTGGAAAACTCTTGCGTGATTGTTTTCCAAGGTTACACGCCTCACATACTTCTTTGTTGACTTTGAACTTTGGTAATCCATTTACCAAATCTTTGTCTTGCATTTGTTGCAACCGTGTGTTGCCTACATGACCAAGTCTCTTGTGCCATGTTTCCATCTCCTCTTGCTCACTTGCATTCATAGCTTCTCCTTGAACTGAACCCAACTTGATTCTGAAGCTTTTATGAGTCATTGGAATGACCATAATCTTCTTGCCATATGCATCTAGAATGATGCATTTCTTCTCTTTAAAACTCACTTGATAACCGCTTGAAATAATTTGAAGAACACTCAACAAATTCTTCTCCAAACCAGGCACCAAGAAGACGTTTTTAATGACTTTCTTGCCATAACTTGTCATGACGGTAATATCTCCTTTACCGGCTGTCATGACTATTTCTCCATTTCCGACTCTTATCGGAACCTTGATACTTCTATCGATCTTCGAAAAATATCTCTCTTCTTTTGTCATGTGGTTAGTGCACCCACTGTCTATTAACCAAATGTCTTCTCTTATTTTTGTTAATGCTTCTTCACTTGCACTAAACAACATATGGTCTTCAACCAAATCTTCATCTTCGAGACTTACATGCGCTCTTTCCTTTTTCTTTGAGCGACACTTATTTGCATAGTGGCCGATCCTACCACAATTGTAACACTCTTTGTTACCCTTTTGATTCTTGCCATAATCGTTTTCCTTTGGTTTCTTCCAACACTCATTTTCTGTGTGGTTGCTTCTCTTGCAAAACTCACACCACTTCTTGCCTTGATTCGCACGGCTCTTGGTGTTGTCTCGTTTGAAAGCGGAATCTCTTCCTTTTGTGCGAGCATTAAATGCTCCTTCATTTGTGCTTTCTTCTCTTGCAGCCACTCTTGCTTCATGTGCTTTCAAAATACCGATAAGCTCTGTCATTGTTAATGAAGTCAAGTCGCGAGTTTGCTCCAAAACGCTAACAATGCTATCGAACTTGGCTGGGAGAGAGATGAGTATCTTCTGTATAATTTGGTAGTCAGTCTTCTTTTCACCATGATAAGTTAATTGATTTTCCAAAATAATTAACTTATCGGTGAATGTCTTAATGTCCTCATTATCATACATCTTCAAGTTTTCGTACTCCCTACGCAACGATTGAAGCTTAATCAATCGGACTTGAGGAGATCCTTGATACTCAGCCTTTAATGCATCCCATGCCTCCTTTGATGTTAGTGCTGCTGAAATTCGTGAGAATATCTGATCCGTCACGGCAGTTTTCAAAATTTGCAGTGCCATCGTATCATTCATCATCGCTTATTCTCTAAGCGATTTTGCCCTTGCTGTTTCAGGGGTTTCTTGCTCTTGTACCGATTCGGCCGGCACACCTTCTTCAACCACGGACCATAATTTTCTAGTCCTGAAAATGGTTGCCATCTTGATGCTCCAGAAGTCGTACTTCTCCCCATCAAATATGGGAATCACTTGATGTGAAGAGCCTTGCATCGTCTCGGCTTATTTTGCGATTAACGTATGCGTAATACTAGTGCTTTCTCTTTGGTCCTCTCTCAATCGTAAAGCTCTGATACCATGTAGAACTTTTGTGATCTGAATATAAACTTTTATTATGATTGATGATTACAAAAACTGTGTTACAATGATGGACTCGATCTATTACTTATACAAACGAAACAGTATGTTTAAACGACATGAATGTGTAAAAGACACGACTTTACAAAAGACAACTTCGTGACTCTTCGTTTAATAACTAACATATGTAAATGTGACTTTGCATTATGTGAGATATGATTATACTTCAACAAAGTCTAAGTCTTCGTCGTCGTCGTCGTCGTCTCTTGTAGTCACCGCCGAATTTCATATGAAGTTCCCTCCAGATGGTATGCTGATCTATCCTCCTTATGACAGACGGTTTTCATGTGGCTATGCCTCTGGTTTGATGTATTTCTATGGTATGTGGATCAAAGAGGAGGATTACGATGGAGTGCCTGTTATATGTAACCCTAAAATGGGACGGTATGCGACTTTACCTGCTCTGGCAAGGTACAGAAAGGCGTATAGCTTTTTCGGGTTTGATCCGATTGGCAAGGTATACAAGGTATTGTTCATGGCTTACCCATTTTGTTATGATCGTCATAAAATTCTGACCCTTGGAACTGGAGAAATGAGATGGAGAAAGATAAAATGTTCCGTAAGACATGAGAATGTGAGTGCAGGGATATGCATCAATGGGGTTGTGTATTACTTAGGTGATACTTCTGAGGAAATGACTGATTTTGTGGTAGTTTGCTTTGATGTTAGGTCTGAGAAATTCAACTTTATTTACCCAGAAAGCTATTGTGAATTGATCAACTACAATGGAAAGTTAGGTTTGGTTTACTATGACGATTACGCTGATGATGCCATTGAGTTGCGTCTCTGGGTTCTAGAGGACGAGGAGAAACAGGAATGGTCAAAATATGCCTATACTTTGAGGGATGATAAATTCTTGGCTCATTACGTTTCCATTGTTGGAGTGACTGTTACAGGTGTAATTGTTTTGTCCATGGCTGATTATACGTCTGAAACCGTTTTATGTTTTCTACTTCAGTCCCGGAAGGAACACACTCCAACGTGTCGAAATTCAAGGTTTTGGAGAATACCATGGAGCGTTCGACGAGTGTAGTAGCGTCCACATCTTTGTAGACGATTGTAGTAGATTCTACCGCTTTGCAGACCATGTAGAGTGTCTTAATGTTAACGAGCTAAAGCTACTCAAGTCAAAAATCTACGATGGTCCAAAGGTGAAGCCTGAAAAATCAGAAGAGGAAGAGGAAGAAGGTTATTGGTGAAAGCAATGGGCATATCTTTTTGTGCTTATCTATGCGTTTATGTTCTTTAGTTGTGTACCCTTTTTATAATTATTTTAATTGAAAGCAATGGGAAGTTTTTTCTTGTAAATTCCATCTCTCTTCAGTTCTAAATCAATAATTCTAGATTTACGTACAAAGTATGTAATTATTCATTATTAACCATTAAGAGTCTTAATATCAAAAACTAAAAACTTAACCAAGGAAAAAAGATCTTTTAAATAAGTATCTTTTAAAAATATATATAACTATCTATCTTAACTCAGATATCATAAAGTTTGGGTGGACTCTTCATGTATTGGAGCCATGGAGTGGGAAGTATGAAGGCTTTCTCATAGGACTCGATACTGAAGGTTTTCTTGTAGGACTTGAATTTGATGGTTTTGTAGTAGGACTCGAATCTGATGTGGCCATTTGAGATGTTTGGTTGGGACTAGTGGAACCCGATGATTACTGCATGATTACGCTTGATAGATTCTCCTGAGAAGCATGCATGGTGACCCTTATCCTGTTGTGGATCATACTCATCGGTTTCGTCAACGATCTCTTCCTGAAAAGTCGGAGCTCATGATTCAGTTTGAGTTACCTGAAGTATCTCTTCGTTCATTGGTGGGGAAATCAGGTATAGGTGTATTCTCAATATCCAAAATGTAGAAAGAAGAGCCTTTAGACCATCTTTAGTAGTCATCCTCTTATGGGGACCTTTAAAATAAATTAATATTATATTTTTTAAGAAATTATGTCTAAAAAAACAAATGGTGGTATTCTAATAGTTTAGGGATGGATATGTACCTTTTTCAAGATCCGGGTTTGATTGCACTTGGCCACCCAACCCACAGCAAAGCTGTGCGAAAAAGAAAGCTATACATAAATGAGATTACTTTGGGTCGAAGGTCCGGATGAACTCCTGAATTAAAAAAATAAAAAATAATAATAAAATAAAAAATATGTCTAAAGGGTTTATGGGAAGATATAAATATTTACTATTCAAAGACATACTCTTCTTTTCACTCAAATTTTATTAATTTTATATTTAAATACACCCCATCATTTTAACCAATGAAGGTGCTCTTTAACCATCCACATTGGTAAACCTTGTAATGGTCTTAAGTATAATTTAATATTAATTTAATCTAAGCATTTCCACTAACTTTGTATTAATTTTTCTCTTTCCATTGGTGATTTTTTAAAAGTGGGTATCCAATTTCGAGTCCGTACGGAACGTCTCCTTAAATGAGAAAAACAAAAGATTCCAACCAGTCCCATACTGATACGTAGGGTGTCTCAAATGAACATAAGTGTCTACCCAGAGAGTTGGTTCTCTCCTGTTCATCCATTTTTTATTATTATTATATTTGAAGTTAAATACTCCTTCTTTTATGTCCGTTGGAGTTGCTCTTATGTCGCTTTTTAGTTGTAGCAGCCAATAGACTCATTTGCATCCTAGGTTTCGATTCTAAATACTGATTTCCAAACAAACTTTGATTATATTATTTTTTGGATTTGGTTTTTAACAAAAGTTTTGGTTTTTTTTTTTTAATGGGGAAGTTTGTTTATGGTTTAGCATTACGGGAGAGTTCTATTGAAACACATGTTTTTACCTTATTTATTGGAAACAAAAACAATTGTTTGTTAAGTTCCAGAATTTGTGTTCATGATATGCTTTTATTCCACTTTTCAAGATTCGAGTTTATCCAGGATTGTGGAAGAATGATCTCCTATTCCACCCCAAAAGAAAAGAAAAAAAAAACAAAAGTTTTTGAGTTATGGGTTAAATATACAGTATTGTGCAGAAATTTAAAACTAAAACTTAATTAATCCACAAATATTAAAAGTAACATTTGATACCAAGTGTCGTTAGCTCAACTGGTAAAATTTCTAACTGAAGCTTAAAGGTCGCCCTTCGAGTGAAGGTTGGGACGAAACTAATATTACCTGATGTGGTTTCGGGCCTGAGGAGATATATGAGCTTTGGTCCAGAACCTATTGGTATTCAAAAAAAAAAGGAACATTTGATAATATATGTTTACCTACTTTGATCCAATTTGATATTTTTGTTGTCTTTCATTCTATTCTTCTATTGTTTTCTATTGTTCATTCTATTCTTCTATTGTTTTAATATTCATCAGTGATATATAATATAAAATCTGCGTACTGTTAATATCATATCTTCATTATATTTTCAATATCTTAAAATGGCAGATTCTATAATTGGTTGACCTTTTTAAAATGACCAAAACAAACCAAGATATCGAATAAATTGAAAAATACTAGTTGATTTGAAACATAACAGCATAAGGGATAGTGATGGAGAGTACTAGAAGCAACCACAACAACATAAAGGTTATTAAGCAGAGTATTAAGTACATTTTCTCTTTGATTATTCTATCGATAAATGCAATATAGGAAGAAGAAATAAACCTTAAACGTCACCTATATCGGTTGGACATAAACTCCAAGTTTTTTAAGAGACCCTGACGTAGACTTCCCATGGAAACCAACTATTTTGTGACCTGTCTCCTCCAAACGAAATGATGTGCCCACATACTCATAATCCGGTGTCTGAGATCCCAACACTAGATGTGTTGCAAGATTAGTCGTGAATTTTGGCATTGTTATGTAACATTCTCTAGTATATGCTCAGCAAGATTGGTCGTGAATTTTAGCATTGTTATATAGCAATCTTCTAGTATATGCTCAGCAAGATTGGGTCCATAGAGTGATCTCTTAGCACCAAAATCCTTCAACGATTGTAACATATTCATTTCCAAACCAGAGCAGGCCATGTGAATAGAGTAGATACCTCTTTTGTGTCGTCACTTGTTCTTATGGACCCGTGACAGTCTCCATCTACAGTTTTATATTTTTCTTCAACATATCCGTTGACATACACGGACTTTGTTAATTTGTAAGAATTATTGATTAATTAAGAATGTACAAGTTTTGTAAAAAAAACAAAATAGTAGTATAACTGTTATGAACTATAATTTTATTATAAAACAACTATTCTATTAAATTTTGATAAAATATATTTAAGATAACTAAATACAAATTAGCTTTTATTTTATTTGTGTGCAGTATTATTTGAAATATTATTTTGAAGTAAAATATTTAATAGTGGCATTGTGAACTAATTTATCTTTAAATGAAAAAATTTTATATTAGGATGATGAAGAATTTCAAATTACTATAATTTTCTATGAAAAAACGAGTACCATCTACATCAACTATAATTTTCTATGATAATTCATTCTTATAATTTGACTTTATGACCGTCATACGGATACTCACTGCAAGACATCCTAAAATCCTGAATTAATTTGTCATGGGGTGTTGTGTATTGAAGTTTAAACACCTTAGAGACTCCATCACCATCTAAAGGAAAGTGCCACATTTGGAACGCAACCACAATCAGTTCATGAGTACTAAACTAGAGTTTATACATTTATTAAAACATAAGAACGAGGAGTAAGAGAATCAAAACCAAATAACAAATGATTAATTATGGTGAATGTTAGTGACACTAATCAGTATTCCCGAGAATGTTAGTGAGACTGAGTCTTGGTGAGACTAATCTATAGATTATAAAAAAAAAAAAAAAGAAGTAAAAATGCACCAAAATAACTCTACTCTTGATGTTAATTGCTAGACTAACCTCCTAAAAATGACCTTACTAGTATAATCTTTATCTTTTGTCAAAAGACAAATTACCCTTTATCAAAACTTAATAAAATTGTAACTTTTGAATTTTGAAAAATATATTTTAAATTTAAATTATTAAAATTACAATTAAAATTAAATGTCAAAATAAAAACATCTCTAAAAAAAAGTTAAAAACCCTAATCTAAGAAAACAAAACCCTAAAATTCATATGAAATAGAGAAATAGGCTTAGATAGAAAGTATATCTAAGCAAATAGAAAAGGATAAGATAAAAATTCATATTCTTGGAAATGAATGTAAAACTGAATGAATGATTATGGAATAAAAGGAATGAGACTGATTAAAAACCCTAAAAAATCGTGATGGAAGTTAGCATTATTTTGGAATATTTTCTCTTAATTTCGTTATTAATTAAGAAAAAATTAAGACAAATCTACGAGCTCATTATAACAAGTATGCTGTTAAAAATCTGCGGTAACATGTTTACACCAAATCTACCATAGTAAGTCTACGACAACTGAAAAGATTAATCTAGTTAGAAAGTTGTCTGCGGTAAAAAGAGTTGAAAAATCTACCATAACTAATGTATATTTTCAGAATTTTTTTAAATGTACTGTAACTAGATTCAAATATACAGTAACTAAAAGGTTAATCTAGCAATTAAATTTTGTTAATAAAATCTACGGCCACTACTATAAAAAACATGACTCTGCTACAACTAAAAAATAAAATATGCTGGAAAATAATTCTCTGCCATTTAAAATCTGCGGCAAAAAATAAAATCTATCGTAGAAATTTTCTATGATAAATAAAAATAAAAATCTACTGCCATTAATTTTAAAAATCTACTATGAATTTAAAAATATGCAGCTAGAAAAAGAACTCTGCCATGAATTCAAAACTCTACCACCACTAATATATGTAACTTTGCAGAAAAACAAACATCTGCAATACAAATTTGCAGTACAAATTAAAATCTATCATTCAACCAAATTTACCATAACATAAAACCGCAGATTTAATTCACCGATTTTTCAGTGAGCGGTAGCAATATCGTAAATATGAAGCATTTTTTCGAAAATAAATCTAATGTGACATTAATTCATAATGGCACTCTTGTAATTAGATTTTCCTAACACATGATTTCAAAGGTATTTATGTGATAAAAAAACTCATTTAACTTTAATTTTTTAAAAGTTAAACTAGCAATTAAAATACTAAGTAAGATTTTTTCCTAAAAAAACATACTATACACAAAAGGAGAATCATGCACTAATTAATATGCTCGATCATTGCTTCTTATAGCAAAATCACTTGACAAAAAACCATTTACACTAAACACGAAAAATCTAAAGAACTGTTTCATCAATTTAAGTAGAACAATCTCGAATTAAGCAAACTTATCACAATCAATCGATTATAAACAAAACGCATCACATCACATGATGTTTGTAGTACTAATCTTAAAAGTTGGAAATGGAAAAGACAAGTTTTGGAAATTTTAATGAAATAAATGGTATAGTGGAGAACCGATCCAGAAAAGGACTTATGGTTAAATTTAGAGATGTGAAACTTGGTGAGCAAGTCATTTCCTTCTGTATTAATGGAGGATTGTTTTATGTAGAGGAACCAATTCTTCAATTAGGTTTAATCTTTTTAATCCTTTCTTAAGTCTCTTGCTTCTCACCAAGAACATTACTTACGTCTCAGCTATGCTTTCGGAAACCTATGTTAGTAAGATCATCTCCACTTCTCTCTAATGGCTTCTCATCTTCCTTGCCACAAACTCCCCCTAGTGTCATCATGTACGTTGATCCTTGTGGAGCCGATCTCGGATAATTCGTGATTAGAAGAGCTGGTGACATCACTCCTTTAGAAAAGAAGGTTCCTCTTAAGGAAATGAAAACATCAATAGGATCATCCAATGGATGGTTAGCTACTTTGAAGGAGGGCATGGTAAGTCTCCAACACATTGATCAAAACTAAAAACACATGTCGTTGCCTCCTATTGTAACTAAACCTCATTGCCAAACCCAAATGATCACCAACGTGGCAATTTCTTCATCTTCTCCTGAGGAAGTGGATTGTGTTGTGGCTGTTAAGTTCTTGGGACTTCAACTAAGCTTTTTCAGACCTGCTTTGAGTAACAATGAGTGGATCAACATGAAAATCTCAAACCCTTGCTTCTTCTCTTCCCTTGTCATGTTTTCAAAGAAAGATGAAATGTTTCACTTACTTGGATCTGGAGGCCACCTTATTGAATCGTGGGATCTCCGCACACTAATTCACACACCAAAGTTTCAAGAGTTAAAGTTACTAAATACTCCGAATATGACCAAAGCCGACAAAGAGCTTC
Source organism: Cardamine occulta (assembly GCA_028015245.1). Classification (NCBI taxonomy): domain Eukaryota; kingdom Viridiplantae; phylum Streptophyta; class Magnoliopsida; order Brassicales; family Brassicaceae; genus Cardamine; species Cardamine occulta. Next base: position 8,555,671 of record CM051387.1, read on the forward strand.
TGGATTCTTGCTACAAGAGTGAACACTTGGTGGAATCAAGAACCACTGGTGAAACTTTCATGGTTAAGCAGTACAAGAAGACCGCAGAGACCATTGACGGTATTGGGAAAATGAAAATAGAAGCTGTGATTGTGTTTAAGATAGACGTAGAAGGAAACGCTTTTTACACTCAAGACATTGGAGATTTCTGTGTTTTCATCACCAAGTCTGAAACTTTCCGTGTCCCTTCGAGTTCCTTTCCTGATGTGTTTCCTAACCACGTCAAAATCTTGGATGTTGACGAAACCGCAATTATCAATCTGGCTGATCAAAGGTGGAATTGTTAAGAGTCAGAATCTCTCTTATTATATTCCAACTCAAAAATAAAATAGACTAGAAGTTTGGACTTGAGTCTGTCTTTTTGTACTAAACCTTGAAAACATCAAATCTATTTTTATATATATTCTCTGTAAGATTGATATGCATATGCTCTTTAGAAGCAATCATTAATTGTTGACTTGTAGCCGCTTAGTTTTGTACTTTGATACAATCTCTGATTAGAAAAAGGGCTTATATGTTGTGCCATTGATTCTCACAGGGCCAAAGTATTAAACTATGTTTACTTGGTTAAATGATTGATGGTAATGACTCAGATGATTGTGTTTTGGTCTCCAATTGAATTTGAGATAAGAGGCGTAGCAGTCAAAAAGACATAAAAAGGTTAAATCTTTTCAGAAATTCGTTTGGACCCAACAGTTTTATGATCTAACAAAGGAAACCCCAAATCCAGAGTGGGTGTTTACAACAAAGATTCAAAAGAGATTTTTACTTGAAACTAAAACAATTCAAATTCACCAAATATATATAAATAATAACATATATATGGGGTATACATAAAATTACGCAATGATGATGATGATGATGATGATGATGATGATGATGATGATGATGATGATGATGATGATGATGATGATGATGATGATGATGGTGGTGATGAATGGTCAAGTATCGTGCCTGCACTTGTAGTGCTGAGAGCAGCCTTCTTTGTGTGGGTTAGACGACGTCTTGGGGCATTGTTTGGAGTAAGGCTCACCGCCCTTGCCACCTCCACAAGCAGGCTGATTCCCTTTCATAGCATTATACGAAATACTATCCAGCTCGTCTAACATGAATCTCTGGCTGGACCACGATTCCATTATCACCGTTGTTTCCTCCGTTTCCACCATGCTGCCGCACTCTGCCACCGAGCCATTGCAAAGAGATGATGATGAAGATGCCTTTGAGGTGATGTGTGTAAGTAGGAAGGCGAGGATGATGGTAATGGTGAAGAAGATCTTAGAGGATTTTGTCTCCATTTGCCAAGAAGAAGAAAGAGTGAAATGTGAAGGCTAATCTTTGGGTCTATAATAATAACGATAAATAAGCATGGAATGCCACATTCGGACTATTTTCCTAAGAAATAGTGATTTCTATTTAATTGTAAAGATAAAGTTAGTGGGAGCAGCACTAGAAGGGACTTTTATTCACCTAACACATTGCACTACTTTATTGAGTACGTGTGTCTATTTATATCCGATTAATGTATCTAGGGTGCCTATGTTAATGTTAAACTTATACATCTCGTTTTTCTTGTTTTTTTTTAATTGCAAAGAGTTTGAATATATCCGGATACTTATAAAACAATTTCATCCGTAGAGCCAAAAATATACTTACAACACCACATTTAAAGTTTTTTTGTTTTTTTTTTTTTTTGAAGAGAAACTTTATGTTTTCTGATTGGAATTTGCAAACAATGGGTAGTATGACGGAAGATGATAAAAATTCATCAAAATGAATAAATTCCGTGGAACGGCGGAAGATGATGATAACTCGCAATTTACTCTGGTTAAATATTGCAAAACGATGGGGATACGTACTTATTATAAAATGTGACAACACAAAAATTTATGAGTCAAAGTTATAAGGGGATTCAATATTGTTTCATTGTGGTTTAACGATTCATAGAGTTTACTAGTGGATCTGTATTGCTCATCAAATTGAGTAGAAACTCAAAATCTCATCCATCTTTTAGCTTATAGATACTGTTGAGTTATCAACTTGTCATGGCTTAGTTTTGTACTTTGATACCATCTCCGACTAAAAGCAAAAGGCTTATGTTATGCCGTTCATTCTCACCGGACCAAAAGTATTAAACCATGCTTACGTGGTTAAATAATCGATGGGCATGAGTCAAATGATTTATTAAGGTCAACAATTGCACCAAAGGGGAAGGTGGTCTAGTGATAGTATAAGAAGGTTGTTCTCTTGTGCTTCGGGTTCAATACCTTTGAAACAGATATATTATTTAAATAGAAATGGATTAAAAATTAAATCCGAATAGCGAAGAAGATTATGAGAAAAACAATTGCGTTTGAGATAAGAGCTGTAACAGTTGCGTTGGTGGCGTCGATTGAGTCAATAAGTCAAAACCCCATGACATAAAAAGGTTAATCCTTTTTCAGAAATTCGTTTGGAGCCAACACTTTTATGATCTAACAGAAAGTACCCAAAATCCAAAGTGAGTTGCAAACGTTCAAAAGAGATTATAATTGAAACCAAAACAATTCAAATATGACCGACACAAAAATAAAAATAACACATGAGTATACACATACACTTACACAATGCGAAGTCTTCTTAATGATGATAATAGTGGCGGTGAATGATCATGCGGAACGCTTGCACTTGTAGGTCTCAGAGCAGCCTGGATGGTATTGGTTAGACGGCGAATATTGACAATTTTTGTTGTAAGTCACACCGGGTTTGCCACCACTGCAAGCAGGCTGATCCGGTTTAAAGGTTCCGGGCGAAATATATTTCCGCTTCTCCTCCATCAATCTATGGCTTGACCACGACTCCATTATCACCGTCATTTCCTCCGTCTCCACCAAGCTGCTGCACTCTTCCACCGAGCCATTGCATAGAGATGATGCCTTGGAGGTTACGTGTGCTAGAAAATATACGAGGATGATGGTGATAGTGAAGAAGAAGATCTTAAAGGGTTTGGTATCCATTTGTTAGTATTTTGCAGGGAGTGAATTGTGAAGGCGAATATATATTAATAAATAAGCATGGAATGCCACATTTCGGACTATTTTCCTAATAAATACTGTTTCTAATTAATTATATTTCTAGAATTTTCATACATATTAAAAAAACACATTAAAAATTAATTATAAATGCATCATTTTTTGTGATTAATAATTTTCAATCATTCTAAATCAATAATATTCAATTATTTTCCTTGAAATTTACAATTTATCATCAATAACTAATTAAACATGCATAAAAAACTTTAAAATATAGTTTTATGAAACAAAATTTTTTTCTATAAATAGGATCAATAAGGAACGGAAGGAATAGTAATTTCTGTTTAACAGTAAAGATAAACTTAGTGGGAGTAGCACTAGAAAGGACCACACTCCACCTAACACATTACATTACTTAATTGAGTGTGTTATTTTATGTCGGACCATTGTATCTATGCATTTGTTAATGCAAAACTTATACATCTCGTTTCTTTTTATCCCATGATGTTTAATTTTTTTTGCAAAAAACTATGAATCCGGGTTCTTATTGGAATTTCAGTAGAGCCAAAAGAAACTACTTATGACAAATGTATAACACCACATCTAAAGTTATTTTATTCACAAGTGCTATTTTGAGTACTTGTGAAATTTTCAAGCGATATGTACATTTTCTTGTACATAAAACATACCAATTTTTTACATGATCACATTTGTGTAAATACGATGTAAAGCAAAACCAACTGTGTAGTGTGTACAATAATTTTGGTTCACTATATTTAAGGGCTAAAGTACCTATTTTAACAAACTCTTAAAAAGTGACATATTTCAACAAGTCCTTCCTAGAATTGTGTCGTTCCTATAATAATAATATTTTTTTGTGAGAAAGTATATATATATATTTTTAATTGAAATTTTCCTAGAATGATAATAATTTTGAAGTTAATGACTAAACTGATATCCTCAAAAAAAAAATTTACTAGTGTAATACTAATCTTTGCCATTATGGTTTACATATTTTTGCAAACTACACTATAATTTACAAGATTAGAAATCTACTTTTTATGTTAAAACAAAATGACATTTTTGTTCTTAGTTAATAACTTACAATTTAAAAATAAAAATAAAATATTTTGAATATTTAATTTTTATAAGTAGTTAAAAATAATTAATTTTATAGTCTATTTTTTTAGTCAACATAATTGTAACATCCATAATCCATTAATTGGGTTTTAATTGGACAATTTAAAAGTTGGGATTGGAATTGATTAAATCAATTGTTGCTGTTGGGTTAATTTGATTAAATCAGAAATTATGGGGCTGCTTTGCAAAGATTAAAAAGTTATGAGGCTTAAGTGAATTTTAGAAAAAAGAAACCCTAAAACCTATTAATCTTCGTCGCCACCCTAGCCTTGTTCTCCAAGGTTGCGCATTGCCTCCATCGAGTAAATCAAGAAGAAGAGTCGAGTTTTGTGGCGTGAGGAGAAGAATGGAATGTCGTGTGGTGAAGAATGGAATGTCGTGTGGTGCAAGAAACAAGAGAAGAGTGAGAGGCTTTGGTGTTGAACAGAGAGAGAGCGGAGGTGACCGTCGAAGGGGTTATCGTGAGGGAGAAGCTTCAAGTCTCTCTCCATCTCATCCTTCATCGTGGTAAGAACCTCTTCTCTTTGTTGTTTTCGTTGATCGGTGATGGAGTTAGCGGCGAGCATGAGGCGTGAGTCGTGGTGATGTGATGATCGGAGGGTGTTTGGCGATGATGGAGGTGATCGATGTTGGGGTTGATCAATGTTGGAGGTTGGTGTTGATGGTGGTTGATCGGCTCTTGTGTGGTCGAGTCGCGTTGATGATGTGACGGTGTGTGGCGTTGGTGACGTGATGTGGGAGTGTTTGATGCGTCGTGGTTCATGGTCGGTGTTCTGGTGAGGTGGGTGTTCGAGATCGTGTGACCGCAGCTGTGATTATGGTGGTGAACGTTGGTGGCGGCGAGATTCACTCCAGGGGCCATAACGTCGTGGTGTTGGTTGCAGAGACGCATGAAGAAGATGATCCACGTGAATCATCATTTTTGTGATTATAGAAAATGTGGAGTTAATTAATTGATGCTGAAGTTTCAATATTTTATTATTATTAGGTTGTGTGTTCGGAAATTTAGGGTGTAGACATTTCGAAAGTTTCTGAAAATTGCAGAAAAGTTGTTTTGGAAAGTTCTACTTCTGGCTAAGGTAGGTACATTACTGTGGCCAGACATTTTACGGAAATTTTTTTGGGATAATTACGTGTTAGGATTTATTTCGTTGTGTTTTATGATTATTGCTGTTTATTTATTGCTGAAATAAATTCCGAAAAATTGCTGGTAGTTGCTGTTAATTGTGAGATTATTTTCTGTGATATTTCCGTGAATTGCCGTTGAATTAATTATTAAGAATTAATTGTTTTCATCACGTTTTGGTTGTTTAAAATATCATTGATTGATTTAATTCATTATTTTGCGGTGAATTAATTTTATCAAATTGTTGTTTTGCTGTTTGTCGAATCCGGACATTTAATTATGCCGGAGGTATTTTCGTAATTTTGTCCTAATTGAGCTAGTAGACGGATTGATCGTCTCCTTAGTATTTATTAAATACTGACTGCGTCTATTCGTAATGGCGTAGGTAAGAGAAATGATAAATCTAACTGAATCTCGTGGAACTGCGGTGACGGTTTCAAGATGACATACCGGGAGGATATTTTATTTATTTATTTATTGATTTTGTTGTTGGTTGTTCCGTAAACCATTAGGTTGTTAGTTGGTTCGAATTTATTAGTTTATAATAAATATTTATTACTGAGTTGTTATTTGTTTCATCTACTGAGAGTTATTAGTATTTATGGGAATATTAATATAAAAAAAAAAGGTCGGGGAGTTTCAATAATTAATTACGAATTTAAACTATAGGGTCAACACAATATTATGAATTTTATAATTTATTTAACCTTTTACATAAAATTAGTTTTAAAAATTATAATTTTTTTTATTTTTTAAAAAAACTATTTATTTAAAAATAATTTCATGAACACAAATTAAGTTAAGTCAACAGTTTAAATCAATCAATCAAAATATAAGTTAAATGTTAGAAAACATGTCAATGCCAAAAAATAATTAAGTCAACAAAAATAAAATATAAGTCAATGATGTAAGTCAATCGTTATAAAATAAGTCGATGATGAAAAAATTTAAATCGATAAAAGTAAAATATAAGTCGCAAATTTAATAAAGCAACTTATTAATAAGTCAACATAATTTTATATAAATCTACGATGAATAAATAAGTATATAAGAAAAAATATAAACGAAAATCCTTAATGTCTTTCATTACTATGTTCCTTCATGCCTTGTACAATTCCTCCATGAGGATCACATTTCACATCATTAATGAAAAGCTGCTAAAAAAACAAAAATCAACTAATTAAAAATTTAACTATGATTTTTTTGTTAGATATTATTTTTTTGTAACAAAATAATTATTTTATATCAAAGTTAAATTAACCATAATTTTTATTTGTATTATTGAAAATAAATTAAATGTTAAATGTATTATTTAAAATTAAAAGTTTTGTTTTGTAATTAAATAAATAATAAATAAGGGTAATTTGATATTTTGTTTATTGCTCAAAATATATATATATTTCAAAACATGTAAAATTAGATATAGTTTTCAAAGTTTGTAGTAAATATGTGGTAGTTATTCAACTCTCCTTTTATAATAAATATCCTAGTCAGTATCTCTTACATTTTTCTTGTGTGGGATATTATTCCCAATAGTTTTTTTTTTTGAAAAATATTATTCCCAATAGTTTACAAATACTAATGTTGATCCTGTAACTATTGTTGATCGAATTCGGACCAAGTGACCAAATTACTAAGAAAAATCTTAGTGACCGAAATATATATCATGTAGTTCTATAAACTTATAGTCGCGCGGTAAAATTTCACAAAATTTTAGAATTTTCCGTTAAGACCATGTGATGGAAGCCAATGAAACTTACCTTTTTAAAAAATTAATATAAAATCTACCCATTTAGAAAATATATATATTACTCAATCCAATGAAACTTACTTTCTGTTGGTAATGTGACTATGAATCTGAAATTCGGACCATGTGACCTAGTTACCTAGACCAAGTTACTAAACAAAACTCGATGATCATATATGTCCATTCTATAATTTTTTGTTTCTCTTATAAATATAAAAATTTCACAGCGGAAATTACAAAGCACATGGATACAACATGTTGCATGGGGGAGTCATACTCACCAAACTTATTATATCATTTATATATTACTTAGAAAATATTTTATTCTGCCGAGAGTTCTCATTTCAACCTCTGCATCTATAGAACTTGGGGTGGCCACGGTGGTACCTGTTCGACGGAGGAGGCAGGGCTCTTCCCCCACCGCCGGAAGCTGCCGGAGGCTCCGTGTCATGTTTGAGACCTCCATAGTTGAGATACCTCACTTTACTTGTGAACACTATCCTCTCACCATTCGATGATGTCACCATATCTTTAGTTTCTTCATCTTCTTTTAGGATCAGTTTGTTCACTTCTTCATCTTCTCCATCGCTCTCGTAACGTTCTTTGACCCACGGGTTTTTCACGTGATGCTTTCCGGATGCACGTTCTTCGTCATTTTCGGTAAATCCTTGGGAAAATGTGTAGTACTCCATGCTTGATGATGCTCTATACTTTGAATTATATGTTTATTGGTTTTGGCTACATCGTTATTTATAGTGGAAGATTTGGTTTGTAACTTGTAATGCTAAAGCGAATCTTTTTTACTTTCGTAGAAGGATTAATCATTTTATAGAAAACAATATATTTTTGGCTCCTTTTCATTATAGAGGGTGTTCGATGCGCCATAATGAAAAGTATACCAATATATTATACAAAACAGCATCATAAAACTTACCCGCACATTTCTTTTTCCCATTGTGTAGTAAAGCAATGCCTAGAAGCAAATCTAATCAAAGAGGATAATTCAATTAGTGAATAAAATAACTAAGCTTATTCAATTTAGTAAAATGTATATGTCAGGGTAATGTCCCACATTAGATGTGGGTAGGAATATTAAGTATTATTGGTCACCTCACTCATTGCCAATTTGTTTTAAGTTGGAAACTTATAATCTAATATGGTAGCAGAGTCCGATCCACACATCCAATCCGATCAATAATTAGCCCGATCTAAAAATTTGATTCATCAATCCATGCCCGAACATATCGAAATTAATGGCTAGAAATGCTATCATCTCGAGGAGGCATAGTAGAGATAATGTCCCATATCGGATATAGGTAGAGATATTAAATCCTATATAAAAGATATGGATCATTCCATTCATTGATAATTGGTTTTGAGTTGGAAGTGGGTCATCATCCCTAATAGCATATTCATTAACAGATGGAAAACAGAAAGTAAATTTTAACTGATGTCAATAATATAATTAAAAAAAACAATGTAGAATAACACTTTGTAAAATATATAAAGTCAGAACTGAATAATACTTTGGCAAGTTCGAATTGTTTGGATGATGTGAAGATATTATTATCTCTTTGGAATCTTATTCCAAATTATGAAGTGGGACGATGACTTACTTTTATTCCAAGAATTAGCCGCCACTTGCCCCGAATTGGCTGATGTCTTAAGCAACGGCCCACGTTACTGCTGGTGGAAGTATGACAACGACTGAAGTTATGAAAAACAAACTATTGTAAACGGTGGAGAGCTAATTAAATAATAAATGCAGTTAATATATATATAAATTACAAAATAAAATAAAAGATTAATATCATATTGTATGCACAGAATAAAATTTGGTCACATAAAAGTATTGTATGCAAAAAAAAAATACATATTTCAAATAAATAAAAATATTAAAAAGTATCGTATAACATATAATTTTGTGAAATATCAAACATACCGTTACACTTAAAACATGTATATGCATTGTATTTCGCATACCGCGCGTAGACTATGTGTATGACCATTAAACTGATCTTCTTCTCTAGAGTCGAAACAATCAATAGTTTTTCCACAAAATTTGAATCGAATTAAGGTGGAAGACATTTTAAAAGTCATATCGTACTTTACACCATTTACCTATGTATTCTTATATATATAATTTTAAAGTTAAAAACGAAAACTAATCCTATGATTTTAGGTAACAACATTTTTATAAATTTGTGGTCAATGTATTTTAAGTCGATTTAAAAGTTTGGCATGTTATTTCTATTGTTAAAATAAGTTATTTCAGTGCATTATTTATTTTTATTAATAAATTATTTTGATGTGTTATTTATTTTACTAAAAAAATAGTATTGAGTTTTAAAAAGTAAGAGACAGGTATATTTTCATTCCCAAATAAAATATGAATGTTAACTTTTATCATTCTTATTAAATTGGATTTTGAATACATGTTTTTTTATTTATAATTTTTTGAATGATGGTTATTTTTTCTAAGAGCATTAATGCTTCATCACAAATGTATAATATCTTACTCTAATTATTATTACCAAAGTTGCATTTTTTATAACCATGGAATAGTCCGGACTTTTACCACTAGATTAATTATTTGAGGGGAAATATAGCAGTCGAATAGCTCATCCACCATATTTTTAATAGGTTTAAAGTATGTCATTATTTCGATTGGCTAAATGAGAATGGTTTAGATAATTTTATGCCTAATGAGAATTTGGTTTGAACCAACAAAGAAACTTCTCTTCAAGTGGGAACCATAACCCACAACCGCTTAATTAAAAGTTGCATTCAAGCCAATGCTTTCTAATTCAAAAACCTTCTTGTATGAAAATTATTTTGGGTTGGTAAATTCAAGACATTTGACACTCCATCGTGTTTCTCATGATATATCTTTACTACTGATAGTATATTTATTTTGGTTTGGTACATTCAAGAAAGAGTAAACTAACTAAGCTAGTGCTGTGACATTTGGTACTAATGATAGTATATTTATAGTAAGATATTTTCATCCTCAATGATATATTTTTTGTGCTTCATTCTAATGACATTTAATGAAATATTTAACATTTTATAGGTTAAGTTTATAAATGTACTTTCAAAATAATATTAGTGGGATATTAACCAATCAGATTTTCATTATAAGAAATTACAGGCAAAATCCTACATCTACAACTTCTAATCTATAGCTCACATGTTAGTGGTGGAACTATCGTTACAATCTAGATAGAGTTACAATCTTACCCAAGTGGACCAATAATGCTAGAGATTATGTTGGTGGTGGAACTGTTGGTTTCCTTTTTCTTCTGTGATTGCTTTTTTTTTTTTTCCATTTCTTCCATCATATTCTTTTACACCAATACTATTGTCATCTTATCAATGGACACACATAATTTCAGATTCATCATTACCATAATTTATTTATTTTCTTGTAATAATCATGTGTGACATGTTAGCCTAAGCTGAAGAAGAATGTACTTAGAGCCTCAGATGTTTCTTTCTACATATTTTAAGTCCGCTAATATCACAAAAAAAATATCTTTAAGTGAGTTTGTAAAAAAGGAAAAGAACCGAATAGAGTGTTTACACGAAATGTAGAAAGTTTTATTATTAAGCATTATAAGGCACAAGGAGTCCAAGTGTGCAAACAAGTGTTAATAGTGTGTGGATCATGAACATACGAAGTCTAATGACCTCTCATTACTCTCTTTTTGTTTATTCAACTCTAACAAACACAACTAATAAAACTCAATTTAAACTTAGCACAAAGATCACTCTTTAAACAGGCCAAATTCAAATCCAGATATCGGAGGTGCAGTCTCCACCTGGATATCTCATCTCATGGGCAAGTGCAGGACCTTCTGGTTCATCACCAAAGTCCACAAAGAAGTTAGGGTTTATGGAGAGACCACCTTTATCAGTGTCAACATCAATCTGAATTATGTGTGAGCCTTTCTCCATGATTCCCGGATAAAACTGACGGTCCCATGCGCTAAAGAGCGAGTTTGTTGCATACAATCGTTTCCCATCGAGGCTCAGTTGAATCATCTGAGGCCCTCCTCTTAAAGATTTCCCCTGAAATTACAAGACAAATAAACAGTTTCAGTACAATGCAAAATGTAAAATTTAGTTAAAAGCCCTAAAAGATAACATGTTAGTACAAACCTTGATCTGAGGAACATCGAATTGGAAAGTGCTTCCATCTTCTTTAACTGCCTTAACAGGACTGCCCTTTTGTAGTAATCCTCCAACCCATATCTGTCCAGTTAAAAGAGGGTTTTTAGGGTCTTCAATGTTGTACTGACGAATATCTCCATGAAGCCAGTTCACAAAGTACATGAAACGATCATCGAGAGAGATCAAGAAGTCGGTGATAAGCCCCGGCATTTCTGGAAGAATCCAGTTTTCTACTTTCAGTGGTTTAACTGATATGACCACCTAAAACAAAAAAAGTTCGCATTGCGGGTTAATCATAGATTTGAAAGAACAAACAGAGAGGTAAAGAAGAAGATTCAGAAACTACACTTGCCTCATGGCTCCATGTTTCATCACTATTCTTGAAAAATCTTATCATGTTACTCGACAAGGCACTTCCAACAAACCCTGTATCTTTGGACGGATCGTGCAAGAATCTAATCTGTGCCACATATAAGTCAAGAATCAAGATTATTTCTTTCATATATGTTACCTGAAGAAAAACACAGATCACGTTTTAAAAAGAGATGTTTGATTATATTACCTCCAAAGGTAAGAGACCAGTCTCACCAAGGTCAATTAATTGTTTCATTTCACCTCCTGGCCAACTATAAACATGTAAATGACTTCCATACAAGCCATCAGCAACATGTTGAAGATCGAAACCTTTAGAGAAGGCTTTAGGTGCTCCCCAAGCAGTGCTGATCATTGTCTTGTGCCGCGGCTGGTACCAAAAATCATACCCAAACAAAGGACTATGTCCTGGTTTTTCCCACCTAAAACATCCCCAAAAAAGTACACATCAATTCCACTAAAATGCTTCTAACATTTGTCTTTCATGTGACTAATAGTGTAACAAGAAACTAAAACCATATGTTTTCGCAAGAAGATACCTCTTCTTGATGTTAAAATCAGAATCAAGAAGAAGAAACCCATTCCCCTTAGCGTTACCCTCTTCATCTCCAAGACAAGACACCAAGATTTCACCAGAAGCAAGACAATGAGCTGTATGTGGAAAAGCCAATCCAGTCTTCTCAGCAATCTCTTTAGGATCTACATACTTATACAAAGACGGAGCCCTCGGGTTTTCCTTTGTATCAATCGCATAAATGCGACCAGATCTTCATTCAAAACAATAAAAGAAACATCTCTTTATTCAATTCATCATCAAGATTCAAGACATAAACTTATAGAAAAGATAAAAAGGCTAAAGGATCTTTACACAAGAGATGGTAACACCAGATAACGTCTATCAGCAGAAGCATCACCATGACAAGAGCTACAAGAATTCCAACCAGAATGATGTAACTCATCACCAACAAAAGGCATTGGTAATCTATGAATAACACTTGAATATGAGGCTGAGCTTGGATCCACATCCACCGTAGCTAAGTAGTCTGGTTTCTCTATTCCAGTTCCTTAAAAACCCAAATCAAGAATTGTATCATATTACAGAGGAGCCAGAGCCATGCATGATTGTTCATAAACAGATCAGATCCGGTCTAGTGATATGATCTTGTATATTCAAGATTTTGTAGGACCTACTTAAAGACTTCAAATCTTTAACTTAAGTTAAAGTAAAGATTCTAATTCTATACAAAAAAGTTCGATCTGGATTCTGAAACTAAAATATCAAAACAAATAAAATCAAATGTGTACCGGCGTAGAGAGCGGTGACGTAGATAAGCTTTTCACTAGGACCAGACATGGCGGCGAGAGGCGTTGCGTAACCAGGACCACCGGACTTGCAACATCCTTTGCCTCCGCCGTTGCTCACCACCTCTGTTTCCGTCGACATATCTCTCTCAATCTCAATCTCAATGTCTGAAATCAAATATTTAATCGTATATGTTAAATAGTCTTTAAGCTAACACGTCTCTGACGTTATTTTGAGTTTATCTTCAAGAACAAATATGTGATTCAGATTTTATCAATGGGAAGCTTTTGTCTGTAAGCGAGTGAACAAATAGCTGGCTAGTTGATCATATCAATACCAAAATAAATATAGTAATAAATATCTGACAATCGTTGAAATTTATGTAAAAAATATTAAATTGAGTTTAATAAAAACAGACTACCATAAAACTAGTAAAAGTTGTTGACAAAATACGAGAAGATGTATTTGAATTAAAAATACGTCTCCATGCAAAAAACAGATTAAAAACAACTAAAACAAATCGTGTCCGTTAAACAAACAAGAAGAAGAAAAACAGATCTGGTCTAGTGTCTATGTACACTGTATCTGAAAGTGTATTCTGTTATGAATGTGATTTGTCTAATTAATTTCAACCCGGTTTTGATCGGTTTAACCATATAACAAAAGATAGAGACACGAGATAAATAGAAAGTTTTATTATTATCACGGATTAAGGTACAAAGGTGTAGAACAACTATTATTGCACGCTACACAGCAATGGATCAAATCCAGCTCACTGAGGCCAAATTCAAATCCAGATATCAGAAGTCCAGTCTGTTGGAAGTGGGTTTAGCAAACCCCCCCCCCCCCCACAAATCAGTTCAGCCCACTAATCGTCCAGACCCATTTACGAATTAAAGCCCAACAAGCCAACCGCCCTGGCCACGCGTTAGTTCGGGCGTCGGGTTCAAAACAACAACCGTTTAAATATTTACTATAAATACACCCATCTCATTTATTGAAAAGAGGATATGAGAATCAAAGGAAAAGAATACATACACTCTTATCTTCTGAAAACTATCTTGTTTGCCGAACTCAAATTTTACGAGTAAACCAACCTGATTACTATACCAACATGATTACTATACCGAACTCTATTCTACTCATTACTATACCAAACTCTATTCTACTCAACGAAAATCTCGACCTATCTTAAATAAATTTGTTGTGATCTTATCCTCCAACACAGTCTCCGTCAGGATATCTCATCTCGTGAGCTAGCGCAGGACCGTCTGGTTTTCTCTAATCTCAATTAGTATTTTCTTGACATAACACCCACATAGTCATAATCAAACCTTATCCTCCACACTAATTTACCGGTTTAACCACGGACGGTTTACTCGGTTACTAGGAGTAAAAGGAATCTCACCTGTCCCGTGACCATCCATTCTAAAATCGTGGAGATATTAATGGCACGTTATTTAACTCTTGAGTTGGTGAGGGAGTAAGTAAGTGAATTCCATTTTTAGACAGCGACTCCTTTATTGTTGTGTAATAATAATAACTACAAGGCATATTAAGTGACACAATTTAATATCCCTTGACCATAGTTACTATATCCTCAAAATTCAACAATTTTCATAAAACAAATGTTACAACAAAGAATCTGTACTTTACCAAAAGTCATTGCAAGAGCATTGTCCTCTTTTAAAATGATGATACCTAGTTGCATCTCGAACTATAATCTCTCTTTCTGTAATCTCACTTATATGTTTCAGAACGACATGACAATCTCCACAAACCCTAAGGTTTTTCACAATCCTTATTGGAGTTCCAGGAACAGCTTTAAGTAATCCGTATGCTACAGCGGATCGTTCACTATGCCAAAACAAAAGCTTTTCTTTCTCTTGTTCATCCATGTCGTGTAGGATCCAACTCGTATCAGGAACATAACCATTTCTTCTTCTCATTTCTTCCTCTAGCTTCTTAAGCAATTCAAAAATGTTTTCTTTTAGAGGATGAGATGGTTCTCCAGCGTAAAACACTTTGGTTTCTTTTCGTACCTCGACACTACTGTACCCTGGATCCTTTCTTACTTCCATATCTCCTAGTTTTCTTCTTGCTTCTGATACTTTTCCCCATAATGAAGCACTTGCGTAGATGTTTGATAAAAGTATATAAGTGGATGGATCTTTCGGTTTAAAGCTGCTTAAGAGATGATTAGCGATTCTTACACCCATTTCACCTTGTCCCTGGTGCTTACAAGCGCTAAGTAAAGCAGCCCAAGTTGGTTCATCAGGGGGAAACGGCATTGTATGGATTAAGTTCTCAGCTTCATCAAGGAGTCCAGACCGACCAAGAAGATCTAATAAGCATGTATAATGCTGCAAGGACGGGCGAATTTTGTATTCCTTGGTCATTGATAGGAAAAGCTCACGGCCTTTAGCCACAAAACCGACATGGCTACACGCATATATCAACCCAACAAATGTGACCTCATTGGGTTTTACACCGTGAGAAACCATGTCATCATACAAAGCCAATGCCTTCTCAGCTCGTCCGTGCTGAGCCATTCCAACTATAAGCGAGGTCCATGAAACTACATCTCTGTGATGCATTCTACTGAAAATATCCTTTGCAGCTATAACATCGCTGCATTTAGCATACATATCGATAAGAGCGTTACTAATAAACACACAAGAATCAAATCCTAAAGATATAACAAGCCCATGAACCTGCCTTCCTGCTATTGAAGCTGCCAAATTAGCACAAGCGCCAACAATACTCGAAAGAACTAAAGGATCCAAAATGTCGACTCTTTCTCTCCTCATTTCAGTGAACACAGAGAAAGCTTCAAGCCCTTTACCACTTTGTACAAAACCAGAGATCAATGCAGTCCAAGAATACAAATTCTTAACTGGTATTTTCCTAAAAAGCTCCAAAGCTTCTTCCTTTCTTCCGCTTTTAGCATATCCAGAGACCATAGCAGTCCATGAAATGGTGTTTTTTACTCTTATAGAATCGAAAACCGCTTTAGCACTATCAGGTAAATCACATTTGGTGTACATATCAACTAACGAAGACTTGACAACATCATCATTAGAATACTCAGAGACTATAAAATGGCAATGAACTTGCTTCCCGAGCTTAACAGATCCTAAGTTAGCACAAGCCTTAACAAGGGCTGAGAACACAAAATCATCCGGACGCAACTCACCACTAGAAGAAAAGACCGAGAGAGTCTTACCAGAGAGATTGGCTTGATTAAGAGCTGTTAGAACCGAGGCCCAAGCAATGTGGTCTCTGTGGGGCATTTCGTCGAACAGCTGGAGGGCATGAGAAGCGGCGCCGCATTTTCCATAGACATTGACAAGTGTGTTGGCTAAAGGGCAACATTGAACGATCCCGAGCTTGATGATGCAGGCATGGAGGGATTTGGCAGAGTTTAGGATTCGATTCCTCGCGCAAAGCTTGAGCTGATGAAGATAGTGTGGGATAAGCATTCATCAGCTGTTGTCGCTTAATGTTTTCCAGAGACTATGTGAACACAAATTTATCTAAATTACAAAAAGACCACTTATAAAAAAAGAAGATTAGAAAAGATAACATTTACAACCTTTATAATTGCTCAAATATCCCTTAATTTATTTGTATATTCTTTAAGGGTATGATTTCATTGTTTAATTAAAATATTAACAACATGAACAAGACTAATATTCATTTGTAAAGTTGATTAATCTCGTCTTTGTACTTAGCCACGACCTTGTCTCGTCTAATCTTCATAGTTGGTGTCATTAAGCCATTGTCTATCTGCAATGTTGTGTCATAAAACAGTTTCTTAATCTTTTGGGTCCTGATTTAGCCAAACAACAATAAGAAATGATTAGTGTATATAATTACCGTGAAGGGCTCGTCCACCATCAAGACCGGTCCTACTTGAAACGAACATTCTGATGTCCTGCAACATTGTTTAAACATAGTAAATATAAGATCTCTAATACTTTTTTACCTGAAGTTAAAAAAAAAAAGTATTTATATACCATTTCTTCAGTTCTTCATAGATCAATCTCTTTAGTGTATCTTTGGATAATTCAGGATCTACTCTTTGTGCTTCCTCTTTGTTTGGGATAATGATAGCTCCAAGACGGCGTCGATCCTGTGAACAAGAAAGCAATTCGAATGAACAACGAATACGCGAATCAGCCCGAGATTAAGGTTGTTTGTTCAAGCACCTGTCCAATAACAACTATTTGTTCAATCAATTTGCTTCTCATGGCTGCTCCTTCAATCTCCAATGGTTCAACGTTTTCACCTATAGTGATGATAATGTTATCAATATAAGGATTTTTTTCCTTTTTCTTTTAATCGATTTTGGGTTCAACTACTGTGTTCTAACTCAGCGTTATACCTGTGGAGAGTACAATTGTGTCCTTGGCACGGCCTTCAAGAACGATGACACCTCCACAGCGGCGACTACGCCCTCTTGAGTGATGAGGAGCGATCCAACCCGTATCTCCTGTGTTGAACCATCCACTTTCATTTAAAACTTGCTTTGTGGTCAATGGATTCTGAAGCACACACCAACAAAAATATGAGTTAGGAACCGTTACACAATTACATACAACATAGTGATGCTTGATGAGGGAGTGAAGAAGAAAAATATGCATTATCGCGGGCCATGGAAGCCTATATAAGCTTATTAGCAGATTTTTCAGAAGAACCGAGCTTGATTACAATATATATTATGATTAAAAGTAAGTTCATAATACAATTACTACCTTATAATAACCTTTCATAATCTGCGGGCCTCTGACTTTGACAATGCCCTTTGAGCCAGGAGGGAGTACACTATTAGTCTCAGGATCTACAATTTTAAATTTTGTACCATACATTGGATAGCCAGCTGAGCCAAGAACCTTCATTTAAAAAAAAAAGACACTGTTAAGGGATCCATAGATGTTAACTTTTTCCCTATATAAACTTCAAAGTTGAAAGAGTTGTGAGTTCAAAAATCGATTAGAAAATATAAGGAATGACTTACATTATAACTAAGAGTCCGAGCACAGACAACCGGCGAGGTCTCTGTCAAACCATAACCATTTTGTAGAATGATACCGATGGCCTGCATGATTTTGGAACAAAGTCTTTTACATGTTGAAACTTGTTCAAAGGCGAAACAAGAAATGGATCTAATGTTTTCTAATAGAAGTTATAGAGAGCTTAACCTCGAAAAACTTGTCAATGTGAATGGCTAAACTACCACCTCCGCTAATACCAGCCTATGGAAACAAAAATCATATCATTCTTTACTATAAATATAAATATACCAAACAAGATAGAAAAGAGAAATCAAGTATATTACTACTACCTTTGATATCCCAATAGATGATTGGATTTTCTTGTAGATAAGCCTTTTGGCCAACATATGTAATGGCCACAATAAGGCAGCGATTACTCTCGCCCACAACCAATCCACAAAAGCAACAATATACATTGGAGGCTTTTGCTCTTTTGTCAGACACATACCCTGTAAACCAGACCAAAGACCATTTCAGAATTTCAGGCATCACAAAAATGGATAAGCAGAAAAACTCTTAAAACAAACCATAAGGTAAGAACAAATGTTAAGGAGAGCATCATGCGTTGTCACGAACCTCATAAATCCTTTTCATCTCCATATATGCCAGACTGACTTTGATCAATGTAAGTGCTAGAAATTTACGGGCAGCAGAACTTGTAGAAATTTGCTTTTGAATCCCGCTGCAGCGCTCAAAGAGGAAACAAAGAAAAGAGAGAAAAAATGATATTTAACAACCAAATTATGTTTTAAAATGCTGAGAAGAAGCTAATGACTAAAATCATGGACTAAGTTTCACAAATATAGAATGACGGAGCAGAAACAACATTAGGAGTGAGAGATAGATTTAAGACTTATTGAAACAAAGACATATAGAACTTCTGTATTTATACAATCTATCATTAATGTAATATGAGTATTGTACAATTTTTTAACTTGAAAAGTGACAAACCTGTAAAGTGTCTCATATACTAAAGGAACAGAAATAACGTAATGTGGTTGATACCGCTTGAGATCATCCTAAACCAAAAGAAAACAACATAAAAACGAATTAAAACCAAAAAGGAGCAACGCTCAATGATTCATTTCGCATTTCCCACTTTAGAGGGTAAATGATATGAAAATTCATCATCTTATCCTCCCATTGTTAAAAGGAAAACAAATGCATTTGATCTCAGGAAGTGAGTGAAGTATCACACTGATAGGGGACTGACACAATTAGGTATAAGTACAAGAATTGCAAAAGATACTGACTTAATAAAATTGGATGATGAGAATAATTACCTTTAAGAATCTTATAGACGTGTACATTTGCTCAACTCCACATGTGAATATGAAGTATTCACAAGCACGTTCATAGGCATGCCACGATGGCAGCATGCTTAGAAATTTATCGCCAGCTTGAGCAGGCACATATGCTGATAAATATTTTATCTGGAGTGTGTTTAAGAAAACATCAAAGAAGCTCAAACATACTCTTTTTCAGAAAGAAATAAGAAAACTTGGTATCTAAAACAAGACAGAATCGCCAAATGAACGCTTGCAAAAGAGTATTGGGCCTATTGGATGAACCTGGTGTAAAAGATTCCGATGAGTAAGCATAACGCCTTTTGGATTTCCCGTGGTGCCACTGGTATACATAATCGCGGCTGTATCATCTGAATTGATGAGTTCATATTCATTGTTCCCTGCAGTCATTAGTTTGTTAGCATCAGGAGTTTATTCGTTTAGGGCATTAAAGAAAAACATATAACCTCAAGGTCCTCAACATACTGGCATCATTAGGTCCTGATAATTTTGCACGACTTTCCTGTCCAAGGTTTTTAATTTCTTCGTAACTGTAAACTGGAACTTGAATCCCCTGTGTGACCAATGATGATTTCTCACCCCAGAGAAGTATCAAAAATCTCAGAGATGCCTTGGAAGTAAATGTCTCAGCAATGCGGTTGAAAAACTCAGGATTATCCACAACAAGGGCTACACTGCAATACAGATCACTTGAAATTCTTGATCTCTGTATTGCAAACAAAAATGACACAGACAACTGAAGAGACGAGGCACTAAAGATCTTTGTCTTATCATTCAAGAATCTTTTTGAATAGTTATGATTTTACAGGAGAACTGATGCAATAAGATTAAAGAGAAATCAAGAAGCTGTTTAACTAGACCTACACCTAATCAGAAAATTAATTCCATAAACAGGCACCAAAACTGTCAATCATTAAGAAACCAAACATACTGCTCTTATACAAGTAAACTTGATTCGTGAAAACAAAATAAGAAGATGATGAAACAAACGGTATGATTTTAAGGTCAGTTAACCATGATGAAATTCATATTCATATTGGGTTTATAATAAGCCAAAGAAGTGAATGAAAAGTGTTGCTATACCTTTCAGAATGACTGTATATCTGCAGTAACTCTTCAACAGAGGACCTAGATCCTCTGACAACATTGACTGCTCCTGTGGCCATTATACCTGGTACAAAGTAATAAACAGAACATAAAGATACCAATATCTGGGAGGAGAGAAGGAGAAATAAAGGACCAGTGTATATTAGAATTATTGCCAAGGAAAAAAAAAACATATACAGAATCCCTACAGCTGAAAATTTTGTCTGTCTAGAACAAACTATAGAACAAATCGGCAGATGCTTGAATGTGTGAAAAACTACAAGCTTATAGGGAATAAGAGCAAGAAGCAGAAACATCTAAAATGTATCTCGAAAGATTGTTGTTTGATGGTTAATTTGTAAGGCATGTGCAAATTTAAATGAAATCAACCCCCCTAATGCTTCATGCTCTTCCTATTAATTAATGAGTAACAGACTGATTTTCACATCATCAACCACATACCTTGATCTGAAATAAGCCATCGGCAGGAGTTATCAGCAAAAAGTGCAATCTTCTCATCTGCTTTCACTCCAAGACTTCGTAAGCCCTCAGCAAAGTCAAAAATTTCTTGTTCCAACTGAAAAATAAAGTAAATAAGATGAAGGCTTTCTTTTCCTCACAAAAAAAATAATATCTACAACGAGTCAACGACAATATATCCTGCTAAACAGACAGTTGCAATAACCAGAAGAAAAGTAATTGAAACAATGTTTGTTCTAGAATCCTAAGACACTAAATACATAAAAAAAAACACCATCGGGAATGCCTTATTAAAAACATCAATTGAATTCTTCCAAAGATCCTGGATTTGGATAATCATCAGGAACTGAACAAGAATTTCAAATAACTGCTCTCCCTTTCACCATCATCATCTTAACAAGCTATTAAGAATTTGTTTTGCAAAATCTCTACATTGTAGTCAAGTGGTCTCTTCTTATTCATCTTTGCAACAATATCCATGAAAAGTAGCATTATTAAGAAACATACCTGCTTGTAGGTCAATTCCAAAGGAGGATCATGATAAGAATCAATCAATGCAACTCTATCACCATACTTTTCTGCAGATGATCTCCAAATATCAGGAACAGCCTTCCATTCATTAGAACGCAAAGCAGTATCTTTAGATAAGGACGAGCTTTCAAGAAATGGCGAAGACGGCTTCACTTCTTTGTCCTAATATCAAACATACAAAAATTGATGTCACCATCGTTTTGGTGAGCAAAAAGAGCATTTCAGTTTACAGAACATCTATCAAAGATTCAAAATCAAACATTTTTATAGGACAATTGGGACCCAAAGAATCAACAAAAAGCTACAACAAATTGATAAATTTTCTTAACCAATAGGAGTGATCTCGAATTCTCAATCGTATTAATGACTAAAATCTTTACAGTTCGAAAGTCATCATCAAGAACTAATGATTACATACATAAAAAAAAAAAAGAAAAAAAGGAACTTTAATCAAATTGAATACTTTCGAAATTAAAGTGAAGGATTTTATTATTCAATTTCAAAAACCCAAAAGAGGAAATAGAATTGTTAAGATGACACACAGAAATTTGAACTCGCCTTGAACTCGCAGTGAATCCGAAATTTCCGGAATAGTGGAATTCGAACACCATCATAACCCAAGATCAATTTGAATCCAAAATTAGGAAATATACGAGA
Source organism: Cardamine occulta (assembly GCA_028015245.1). Classification (NCBI taxonomy): domain Eukaryota; kingdom Viridiplantae; phylum Streptophyta; class Magnoliopsida; order Brassicales; family Brassicaceae; genus Cardamine; species Cardamine occulta. Next base: position 8,577,697 of record CM051387.1, read on the forward strand.
CGAAGAAGCGTGAGAAAGTAGCGTCGAAGGTCCTAAAGAAGTCGACGCCATGGTTGACGCGCGAGGTAATGAGAAGAAGAAATGATCAGGTTTCAGATTATGAAGATAAGATTGGGGGACCCTTAAAAGAGGAAATGGTATTGAGAGTGATTGAGTTCCTGAAACAAACGTAACGATGTCCTTGTCTTCATTACGATCTTCACTGGTTATTATGAGTTAAGACCAATTCCCCTTCAGAAGCTCAACGGAGGATATTTATATTTAAATTCCATTAAATTCTAATTTATTTTATACTTTTTCTGTTTTTGTGCCCTTTCTTTTTTTTTTTTAATGAAAAGTTTCGTGTTATTTAATTCAATCACATGAACTGTACAACATTGTTTAATTTTTTTATAGAATACTCCAAACATGTTCTTTATTTTAATTCTTAACATATTTATGTTTGTATGATTGTATATTTGTATCTATCTATACAAGAAGAAAAAAAATGTGTTTAAAATATATATTTAAAACTAAACATAATAGAAAATCGGTTTATTCTTGTCAGTTAAAGTGTCTAAAGTTTAGAACGGAATAAAATTTTCACATTTACACAACTTTATTAAAGTTCTGGATTGAAGCTTTATTTAGAGTAAAAAAATCTTTCATCCATTTATGATTTATGATTTACAGCTAGATGGTAACCGATAGTGATCAGAGAATGTGATATTTATTTTGTTTGTTATTTAGAAAATGTAATTTTCACGTTTTGTAAGGGAAATAAAATACTATTTATTAATAATTTGCTTTTTTTTTCCTCAACTTCAACAGAAAAACGTATAGCAATAATAAGTAATACGAATAATCCACCTTTGATCAGTTGTCTTCTTTTTCCTCCTCACAGAGTAACGCTTGGAAACTTGCAACGAGCATTGCCTGTAAAAAAAATCTTTGTTAGTTACAGAAAATTTCACAAGTACCCTTACACTAGCACGTGAACAGTTACTATATAAAAGGTTATCTTTGTCCAATCTTGGAAAACAAAATAAAGAAGAGCTCACCAGGGTTGATCGTGGTCTCATGAGCTAGTCCATTCAAGTAACATCACTGAGCCCAATCCGAGCTAATCGCGTAGCTTGCGTGCCAATAAATGGAGACTGGCTAGTAACATTCTCTCGCAGGAGCTAAAGCCGCACCGCACATGTTGAAAACATGCACCAAAGAGCTTCATCTTCTTCCATTAGAGAAAGGTAATCTTCTTACCGCATAATATTGGTACCTTCTGTTTCTTCACATTCGGTTTGGTCTCCAAATCATCTTCTTCTATCACAAAGCTTTCTCGTCCAAGGTAGTCTTCGTACCTGAAATATAAATAACCATTGTCATTGCATGCAATGTTGCTCTTGGTAACAAAACTCAAAATGCAAATACTTAAATCCCTCACCAAAGCTTCTCTGCAAGGTTGTACCTAATTAACAAAAATAATAATATCGTTAACCTTCTGTAATGACATCAAATAGAGTAATAAGTTCGAGAAACAAATGTCCATATGGAAAATCAGTTTACTTGGGTCGGAGAGGGTATGGAGCTATCTTAGCCACGTCAAGATAAAGCCCTTTACCACCCTTCATCCTTAGCAACACCTACAACATCATAGATTTAATCAGTAATCCTACTTTCAAATAACTACTTGTATATTTTTTCATCATAAGTATACACTACTTTTCATATTACTATATTGAAAATTTGTCAAAAATGGACCATTTCACAATTTTATTGTCAATAAAAATGACCCTATGTTCTAATTTTCACACCCTAGGAATCCCTTTTTCATCATTGCTACAAAACTACTCTTACCTTCTTAGCTTCGTTAGAAGAAGCAAACTCAACAAAGCCACAGCCCATATGCTGACTCATGTGGTTTGCAATAAGTCGAACACCACAAACTTTTGAAACATCTTTGAACATGTTAATGCTATAAAAATGGAGGATTAAACATCAGTCATGAAAAATTTGATCCAAACAACAGAAAGAGAAAATTTAAGGTGCTACTTACATATCTGATATTTTAGTTTGGGGAGAGAAATTGGCAACATAGAGCGTCTTTTTTCTTACAGCAACTTCCTGAATTTAACAACAAAAAGTAGATTCATCCCTAGAATAAGTCATATTTCCAAAGCGATTCTTCTGAGCCTGACATATTATGAAGATAATAAGAATAGTTACCTCAACAAAATCGGGAGTTTCATCAAGTCCTTCCACTGCCTCATCTTCTTCTATCAGAAGGTTTTCTCGTCTAAGGTAGTCTTCGTACCTTGAATATCAAAAACCCTTATGATCTCTCCTTGAATACAAAAAACTTCACCCAATGTGCTCTTCTTAATAAACTCAAGATGCAAATGGTTAAATCCCTTACCAAACTTTGTGATCTATGATCCACCTAATTAACAAAAATAATAGAGTTAGTCTATGTAATGGCATCAAAACTCTAACAATTAAGTTACATAAACAAATCTCCATAACATGGAAAATAAATTTACTTGTGCTGTGGAAGGTCTGGATCTATCTTAGACATATAAAGAGAAATCTTGTGATTGAGCGAATATTCACCGTTCTTCTTTTCCAGCGCCTACAGTATAAAAAAATTAAATCAGTAATCGTAGTTTCAAATAACTACTTGAATAATTTTCATTATAAGTATACACTATTTTTTCAAACGACTACTAAACTACTTTTCATCATTACTATAAACTACTCTCACCTTCTTTGCTTCGTTAGAAGAAGCAAACTCAGCGAAGCCATAGCCCGTATTCTTGCCCTTATGGTTTACAATAAGTCAAACATGAACAACTTTTCCAACACCTTTGAAGAAATTGATGCTATAAAAATGGAGGATAAAATATTAGTCATGAAAAACTTGCTCCAAGAACGTAAGAGGAAACTAAAGGTGCTACTTACATATCTGATATTTTAGTGTGGCCAGAGATATGTGCAACAAAAAGCGTCTTTTTCTTATGGAAACTGCCTGAATTTAAAAACCAAGTGTGTTAGCATGAGAAAAGGACTTAAATTGCAAAACAACTAAAAGTAGATTCATCCCAAGAACAAGTCATTTTCGACTGTGTGGCAACAGTTCTGTTTTAAACGTTAGCGTTTCTTCTGAGCCTGACATATTTTGAAGATAATAAGAACAGGTACCTCAACAAAATCGGGAGTTTCATCGTCTTCTATGAGAAGGTTTTCTCGTCGAAGGTAGTCATCGTAACTATAATATCAAAAACTCAAGTTATCTCTCCATGTATACCAAAAACTGCACCCAATGAGCTCTTGATAAGTGCATCAAGAAGCAAAAAGTTAAGTCCCTTACCAAAGCATCTCTGCAAGGTTGTACCTAATTAACAAAAAAAAATTGCGTTAGTATGACATCAATAAGTTACAACCAGTGTTACAGAAACAAATCTACATAACATGAAAAATCAATCTACTTGGGTCGTGGAGAGTATGGAGCAAACTTAGCCGCATCAAGAAAAATTTTATGATCGTGCAAATATTCACCATTCTTCTTTTCCAGCGCCTACAGTATAAAAGATTTAATCAGCTGTAGTTCTTTCAAATAATTACTTGTATATTTCTCATTATAACCATAAAATTAGTTTTAAGACTTTTTTCATCATGACTACAAAACTATGCTCACCTTCTTTGCTTGGTTAGCATAAGCAAACTGAACAAAGCCATAGTCAACATGCTTACCCTCGTGATTTACAATAATTCGAACACTAACAACTCCTCCAACAGAACAGAAGAAATCCTCGCTGTAAAAGTGGACAACAAAATATCAGTCGTGAAAAACAACTTGATCCAAGAAGGAAAGTGAAAATTTAAGGTGCTACTTACATATGTGGTAATTTAGTTTGGGGAGAGAGATTGGCAACAAAGAGTACTACATCCTGAATTTAACAGCCAGTTTTGTTAGCATGACTCTAAGGAGAAAAAGACTTAAACTGTATAACAACAAATTGAAGATTCATCCCCAAAATAAGTCAGATAATAAGAACATGTACCTCAACAAAATCGGAAGGTGTCTCATCTTCTATGGGAAGGCTTACTCATCGAAGGTAGTCTCGAGACCTGGAATATAAATAAAAAATAACCCTTGTGATCTCTCCATGAATGCCAAAAAAATCACTCTTGATAACAAACTAAGATGAAAATAGTGAAATCCTTACCAAACCTTGTGATCTATGCAAAACCTAATAAACAAAAATAATAGTAATAGCATCAAAACTCTAGCAACAAGTTATAACCAATAAACAAATCTCCATAACATAGAAAATGAAATTACTGGTTTGTGGAGGGTCTCGAGCTGCAGAACAATCTCAAAACCGTCGAAATATTCACCATTCTTATTTTGCAGCGCCTGCGATATAAAATATTTAATCATCAATTGTACTTTCAAATAAAACTTTCATCATAATTATGCACTAGTTAAATACTTTTTTCATCATTAACGATAAACTAGTCCAGCTCACCTTATTTGATTCGTTAGCAGAAGCAAACTCAACATAGCCATAGCCGACATGCTTGACATTGAGGTTTACAACAAGTCGAACATGAACAACTTCTCCGACATCTTTGAAGAAATCAATGCTGTAATAATGGAGTCATGAAAAAACTTGATCCGACAAGGAAAATGGAAAATTTAAGGTGCTACTTACATATCCGATACTTGAATTTGGGGAGAGAGATTGGAAATATAGAGCCAAGTCTTTTTTCTGATGGCCCCCGATTTCATGGTAGAACTGGCCATGAAGAGGACGAAAACTGCGAGGGTATGTTTATTTTCCGGGAAGTGTTGAGAGCAGCAAAAAGTTAATTTAATTTATCAAACAATAATCTGATTTGGGCTTTCGTTGGGTTTATATGCCACCATGACTTTTGTGTTTAGGCTGTTTGATGTTTTAAGATTTTGATTTCATTTATCTATCTACAAATGTCTAAATAAATAAGATTCTAACGATATAGTATCAGACAATAAATTTATTGCTAATTGCTAATTCGAATCATTTCAGAATTCATTGACCATGTCAGATATAGTATACAGAGTTTAGTAAATATACATTTGTATAGTCAACTGTATAGTTATTTCTGCTTGCCGAGTAATAGTATAGATTTGGTTTTCACCTTTCACATTTACCGAATTTTATGAAAGTTATGGATTGAAGCTTTATTAGAGTAAATCTCCCATCCATTTATGATTTTTTTGTTTTTCTCAACATCGCGAAACATGAAATGGAAAAGGTATAACAATAAAGATGAAGAACAATATTAATAAGTAATACGAATAATCCAGCTTGTCTTCTTCCGCCTCATTCCTCACAGAGTAACGCTTGGAAACTTGCAACGAGCATTGCCTGTTAAAAAAAATCTGTGTTAGTTACAGAAAATTTCACAAGTACCCTTACATTGTCACGTGAACAGTGACTAAAGAAAAGGTTATTTTTGTTCAATCTTGGAAAAAATAAAGAAGGGCTCACCAGGGTTGATCGTGGTCTCATGAGCTAGTCCATTCAAGTAACATCGAACGTTTTGGGTGTTGCGGAACTGAGCCCAGTACGAGCTAATCGCGTAGCTTGCGTGCCAATAAATGGAGACTGGCTCGTAACATTCTCTTCCAGGAGCTAGAGCCGCACATGTAGTGTTGCTTTGGCTACAAGCAGTCCTCAAAGCTTCCGATAGCTCAGCCTGGCTAGCTCCTTCGACCGGTACGCACCACACTTGACCTTTGTAAGGAACGTTGTTCGTCGGTTTAGGCAAGGGGTTAAAACCGGTTAAGGGTTTTTGACCGGTGAAATCTATGTCGTAGATGGCTGTACCATTTGGATGCAAGATTCCCCAATGCCTCTGTGTTCCCGAACCGTGTTTCTCGTTTTCATTGAACAAGGAGAAAAGAAATGTCGGTATAGGTAAACCGGGTCTAGCTGGTGTACCGATTGGTGGAACTGTGGTCATCTTCTTAATCAAATTCCGGTTATAGGTCGCCGCGTTGAGAACGTTGGCTCCGGTTTCGTCGATGTCACCGGAATTAGGCCATCCGGTTTCAGAGATCGCGAGGCGGATGTGTGGGTAACCGAGCTTGGTCATGGCAAAGAAAACCGAATCCAACATTTGGTCTAGAAGATTACGGTAAACCAAACCGGTTCGTGGATCGGTATAAGTAGAATTGCCTTCGAACAAAGCAAAATCCAAACTAGTATTCAAAGGACTTCTTGACCAACGGAAGTAAGGATGAACATTGAGGAAGAAGAAAGAGTTTGTTCCGTTAAGAAACTTCAGCAACGGTAACATAACCGGTCCGGTGATTTCTTCCCGGAATGTTCCATTCGACGGTGGAAACGACATTCTGAGAGAATCCATAGAGAGAGGTGTCCCAACTTTGATGTTGTGAATCCCATGAGCTCTAAGCGAGTTCACGATTTTTCGCATCGCCGGAACAAGATTGGCCGAGACACTCCCGTTGTTTAAGCTGAAGATTTGGTTTCCAACGAGGACAAAACGGATTTGAGTTTGTGGATAGTAAGGGAGGATATTGGTTCTGACCCATTCGTCAGCTATGGTTTGGTTAGAGCTAAGGGAAGTGATTTCACCGTTAGGGACGGTTATGGTGACGTAAAGATTGGTTTGAGAGAGGAGTGTGAGAGCCTCTGGATCAGCATCATAGAGCTTGACATGACCAGCTTTGATGGATTTGATGAAGTTGATGGATTGGTAAGGAGATGGGAGATTGTTTCCTTGTCTACCATAGTTAACACCAATCTTGGTAGCCAAATCTAGCATTATTTTCCTCTGTATGTATCTGTGTCTCTGTAACGGAGGAGGAGTCGCGGAGCAACATGAACCTGTTAAACCAAGAAAATCATGTAAACATGAAGCATTTTTCATAAACCCCTTTTGAGTTGAAAACGTTAATGGAGAAGATGACTTACTTGAAAAGACGAGGAGGGTGAAGAGGAAGAAAGCAAGAAGAGCCATGTCTTTGGTAGTTTGGTTTGCAATGTGTTGGTGATGATCAGATTGTGATTTTTGAGATGGAATGGTGTGAGATTGAAGAGGCATTGAGGTATTTAAGTAGGAGTATGGTGTAGGTTTAGTGATTTACTGAGTCATGCAAGAACAATTTTTTTTTTTGGTTTTTGATTTCTTTCGAAACATGCATAGTTCTTTTGTGGTACGATTTTAAAAAGATTGTTGGTTGGATGGTTCAAATTGAACCAATGCAAGAACTCTTTTCTCAAATTGCTTAATATCTTTTTTCCACGTTGGGAATTATGCACAAATACATTGGTGGTTTTCATATTCATTGAGAAAAATACCTTTCAAAAAATTATATTATTAAGAAATTCATAAAAATTTGGTAATATTCCGGATCTGTTTATTTTTTATTTATTTTTTTGGGTCACATTAGTAGACTTCTTAAAATCTGGTTGTTTGAACGGATTTCAGATTACAAAAATATAATTTTAATGTACTTATTTATATGTGGATTTATTATTGTTCCTTGTGAAATGAATCAAATGATTGTATTTTATGGTGGTTATGTTCTGAACTTATGATCAAAAATTTCTGACGGATTCCTAATAGTTTTGTGGTTACACGTGTCTCGTTTTAAGGTTTACACTGACAAATGACTAGACAAGTCAAAAACTCAATTTCCGTCGGAAATCCGTCAGAAATCCATCAAAATTTTCCGATAGATTTCTGATGGAATGTTGTCGGAGAGTATTCCGACGGAACTAGGTGTGTCCGTCGGAATGCCGTCAGAAATTTTCCAACGGATATTAGTCCGTCGAAAATTTCCGACGGCTTTCCGACGGATTGTCAACATTGTGTTTTTGGTAATTTCCGTCGGAATCTTGTTGGAAAACCGTCGGAAAGTTCTAACGGATTTAGAGTCCATCGGAAATTCCGTCGGTTTCCTGGCAGTTTTCTTGTAGTGCAAGTGATAAATAGGACCGAAGATGACCATCTCGAGTACACTAAGTTTGGTTGGCATGACGAGAAACAAAACCATCTGAAAATGATATGCTTGATCCTTTTGATTCCCCCCCCCCCCCCACCCCACTAGATTTCTAGAAATAAGAGTGCTACAGAACTGAAACAATATGACCATATAACCTTATAAACAAGTTAACAATCGAAGTAAATTACATCAATTTAAATTGTTTCAATAAATCCTCAAGAATTGAGAGCAAAGGGGAAGAAGCCAATCTTTTTGTTAATAATAATCTATGGTGGATTCATAAACTAATCAACGATATGGTTCCAAAAATTGAACTGGATATGAAACCGTTCCAATAAGATTAACATTCTTGAACAACAAAAAATAAAATACTACATAACCCACATTGTTTCTACCTTATTTTAAAAACTAAATAAATCCATCCTCCATATATTGTTTCTTTTAGTCTTCATAGTAAACCTTCTTCCCCACACCTTCAAGAACACCATCAGACCCGAAATGACCGTTGGACTCTTCATTGCTTACAGGACCTGAAATCTGGAAAGAGATAGTGAAGTGGCTTGGAAGGCATAAGTTCTGTGACAGCATCTTGAACACTTAATTGTACTTGCACAATGTCCTCTCCCCTGTAGTTATTGTTCTTTTTGTAGGCGCTTGAATTTTCGAAAATGAAATTGCGAGCTAAATCTTATAAACACGACACCGAATATGCAAAGGCGAGATTTGTTCTCTGTCTTTAACTCAATAAATCGCCGCTAGTGTGACCGTTTGGTGCAATTTTTGAATCGCAGGATACAATTACAAACTGATCCTTTTCGTAACACTCGAAAGAAGAACCTAGCGAACTATAAACTCTACGATACTCTAAAAAAAATGACTTACGATTTTAGAAAAGACGCGAGAGGATTTTGTTGGATATTGATCGATGATCAAATGAATGAATTATGTCTCGAGGTTCGAAATATACATATAGGGTGAGAGGGCCGTTTCCGCTCGAGAAATTCGCAGAGCATATTCGAATATTCTAAGGAATATTCGAATATTCCTTTTTCGAATTCTCGCAGCGAACGCGCACCCAAAAGGAATTCGAATATTCATTTTTCAAATTATCGCGGTGAATGTGCGTATTCAAAAAGAATATTCTTTCGAATTCCTTAATGGACCTCAAAAATTTCTTATGAATTTTCTCCAAAAAGAAAGATACGCGTGCAGGGGCCTCTGGAGGCCCATTGCCACGAGCCACGAGCCCAAGCCATGTGCCACGTGCCGTAGTTTGCCAAGCCAAGCTGGCCGGATGGCGGCGGCGGCACGTGTGTGTGGTTCTCCTTTTCTCTCCCCATAGTTATTTAAACCATTGTATAACCATGACTATATATATATCACTTCAAAACATAACTTTCAAGCAATGTGGGACATTTTCCACATTCCACTTACAAAATGAGGCTTTGGCACTCATTGGCCCATGCTCATTTCAATTCAATATCATACAATTTATAGACACATTTGTCTTAGTAAAATTGTGGCCCAACAATCCCCCACATGAATAGAAATGACTCTAAACATTTGAAACAAAAAAGGACTTTGACAGTCTCGACTAGACTAGACACGACTCGACTAGACTAGATAGACTTTCGAGAGTATGCGAAGATATAATTATATCTGAGAGGTAGCATGTTTCAGCTTTGAACCAATCATTTTTAATATCTGTTGGGTTTACTCGGCCAGGAGGTGAACATGATGTCTTGAACCACCCGGACTTTGATGTAAACCGAGACAACAGGTATAGCATAGCAACATTTTCTCGTAGAACTATGTTCTCTATTGTGTTCATTTTGGCCTTGAACTTTCTTGGTTTTTCATGAGTGAACTTGGAGAAGATAGCCTTACTTTCATTCTCCTAGAAACAGCCGCATTTCACACTCACTAGGTGATCTGTCATGAGCTTTCTTTCAGAAGTATCTTGTTATACTCCACTATGATAAAGCTATGAAATCATTAAAAGCCAATGCTTATCCTTATCATATATAGGTAGCACTGTTGATCATCCTAGGAACCGGACACGTACAAGATTTCACAGTGCTTTTTCTGATTCAACTTGATTTAGTTGCCCCTTTGAACCTACTTCTTGGGATCGTCAGTCACGTAGGTAGGATTTCCATCAAACTTCCTCTTAATTTATAGGCTTGAAACCCATTCCTCTTGATGATTTTACATCTTGATCACGTGACAATCCTTTTGTAAATGGATCCGCTAGATTGTCATTTGATTTGATGTAATCTATGGTGATTACTTCCGTTGAGATCAAGTGTCTAATGGTTTTATATCGTCTTCTAATATGACGAGATTTACCATTATAGAGATTATTTAGTGCTCTAGCTATAGCCGACTGGCTATCACAGTGTACACGAAGAGCTTGCACTAGTTTCTCCCACATTGGTATATCTTCCAACAGGTTCCGAAGCCATTCTGCTTCCTCTCGGCTTTGTCTAGCGCTATAAACTAAGATTTCATGGTTGATCTGGCCAATAGAGTTTGTTTGGAAGATTTCCAGGACACGGCTGCACTTACCAGCGTAAAGACATAGCCACTCGTAGATTTTGAGTTTTTGGAGTCGGATATCCAATTTGCATCGCTATATCCTTCTAAAATTGCCGGTTCTTTACCATAGTGCAGACCATAATTTTGTGTATAACGTAAGTAATTTAATACTCTTGTAATACCTTTCCACTGATTATGTCCTGGATTGCTAGTGTAGCGACTAACTTCATTTACTAAGTGCGCTAAATCGGGTCTAGTACAGTTTGTTAAGTACATCAGACTTCCGATCACCCTGGTATATTCTACTTGTGACACCGCTTCGCCTGAATTTTTAGTCAGATGAAGTTGGACGTCAACTGGAGTTTTTTCCGTCCCATTAGAATATGCTTTAAACCTTTCAAGTATCTTTGCAGCATAATGCGCTTGGGACAAGATAATTCCTTCAGAATTTCTAATAATCTTGATTCCTAAAATCACGTCCGCAAGTCCCATATCTTTCATGTCAAATTTCTAACTAAGCAAGGTCTTACTCTGATTGATCATGTCTTTATTACTTCTAATAATGAGCATGTCATCTACATATAAACATAGCAAGACATACCCATTTGGAGTACTTTTAGCATAGATACACTTGTCACTTTCATTTATTGAGAATCCGTTTGACATCATTACATTGTCAAATTTCTCATGCCATTGTTTTGGAGCTTGTTTAAACCCGTATAATGACTTCACAAGTCTACAAACTTTGTGTTCTTGTCCTGGGATGACAAAACCTTTAGATTGTTTCATATAAATCTCCTTTTCTAGATCACCATTTAGAAAGGTTGTTTTTATATCCATTTGATGGATTTCTAGGTTTTTTAATGCTGCAATTCATTTTAGCATTCTTATAGAGGTTATTCTCATCACCAGAATATAGATGTCAAAGAAATCCAGACCTTCTTTTTGTCAAAAACTTTGCACCACAAGCCTGGCCTTGTATTTATCAATTAATCCATCAGTTTTTAACTTGGTTTTGAAAATCCATTTACACCCTAGTGCTTTAAACCCTTGGGGTAGATCGCTTATCTCCCATGTATGATTTTGCATAATGGAGTCGATCTCACTATTGACGGCTTCCTTCCAGAAAGGTCTGTCTGGTGTAGACATGGCTTCTGCAAATGTTCTAGGTTCATTCTCTAAAAGAAAGACCATCATGAAATCATCGCCAAAAGATTTTTCCTTACGAGCTCTTTTACTGCGCCTAGGTTCATCTTCAAGATGTTCTTCGTCCTCATGGGCTGAAGTACCAGAGATGCTTGCCTCATTTTCGTCTCTTTGATCGTGTGTTCGCTTTGGGTATGATGTATCCTTGTAAGGAAACACGTTTTTAAAAAACGACGCATTGCGTGATTCCATTATTGTATTAACATAGATATCTGGTATCTCTGATTTATATACCAAGAACCGATAGGCACTACTGTTGTGTGCATATCCAATAAAAATACAGTCCACAGTTTTTGGTCCTACTATGACCTTTTTCGGAGGTGGTACTGCTACTTTTGCTAGGCACCCCCACACTTTGAGGTATTTGTACGAAGGTACAACATCTTTTCAAAGTTCATAGGGTGTTTTACCCGTTACTTTGTGTGGAATTTTGTTAAAGATATAATTTGTGGTAAGCAACGCTTCCTCCCACATGTTCTGGGCTAACCCAGATTTTTGCAACATGGCATTCATCATTTTTTTTAAAGTTCGGTTCTTTCGTTCCGCAACTCCATTAGATTCTGGTGAATAAGGAGCAGTCGTTTGGTGGATAATCCTATGTTCTTGACAAAAGGCATTAAACCTACCATCGTACTCTCCTCCTCTGTCGCTTCTGACTATTTTAATAGTCTTACTCAGTTGATTCTCAACTTCTAATTTAAATTTCTTAAACTTTTTCAGAACTTCTTTTTTGCTTCTTAGCAAATAGACATAACAATATTTCGAGTGATCATCTATAAATGTCATAAAATATTTTTTCCCACCTCTAGTTGGAACAGATTTTAAGTCACATAAATCTGTGTAATTAAACGTAAAGGTGTGGTTGTCTTTTCGACATGGGGCGATGGTGTTTTTGTGAGTTTGGCCTGTACGCACACTTCACATTTTTTTTACTCATTTTGTATTTCGAAATTAGGTTCATTTTCATCAAACGATTTATTGATTTATAATTCACATGTCCTAATCTTTCATGCCAAATATTAAAAGACTCAAACAAGTAAGCAACTGAATTCTTATTCATTTTATTAATGGTTACAACAGTTTTTGGATCAATATCCGAAACAACATTTACAACATTCTTATCCTTAGAGCTACTTGCTTCATCTTTTCCACCCTTGACAATCGTGTGGACACACATCTTCACGAGGCCTTCCTTGACGTATCCCTTTCCAAGGTACATGCCAAACTTCTTCAGAATGAGGTTGTCAGCCTCGAAGATTATAGCAAATTTGGCCTTAGGAGGGTGCCGGAAACCAGGTTCTTCCGCATGTCTAGGACATGTTTCACATTTTGGAGTGTGAGCTCTTGTCCCGAAGTCAAGCGTAACACCACCTTCCCTGTTCCAGCAATTTTTAAGAACGCTGTGTTTTCCATGAAGAGTTGTGACTCTGTCTTTCACTTCTGATAGGTGCTGAACATTGCCCTATCGTTGCAGATGTGGGTTGTGGTACCAGTGTCGTACCACCATTCACTTGGGTTGTCGTCCACCATGTTGACCTCAGTTGCCACATCACAAAGGTCCTCTTCTGCGAGGTTAGCTTGAAGTTATAAGGTCTTGGCTTTGCTGCGACACTCAGCGGCCTGGTGACCATTCTTACCACAATGGTGGCATTTGCCCTTAAAGAACTTTTTTTCAGATGGTTCTAGGGCACCTTTCTTCTTAAAGGTCTTGGCCGTCAGCTTCAAAGGAGAAGTAGCAATAGCCTTGCCTTTTCCCTTGTCATTTACCTTCCCTTTGTCAACGACCATATTCACGTTGTACTCACGGAACTGGATCCCGTTTGCAGTACGGTTTCTGTCCTCGGTGTTCAATCTCTGAATCAGATCTTCCAGAATCATCGCCTTCCTCTTGTGCTTGAGCTAGTTCTTGAAAACAAAACCAACCTAGGCCAGTAGTAGGATCAGATGACTTCGAATAACCATCAATCCGACAACAAAGCAACGAAGGGGTTATCTCCATTAACTCCATATTAACATCTTCCTCTGTTGGATTTAGTTGTGCCTCCTCCCAGGCTAAATGTTCAATGATAGCCCGATTTAATATATCCTGGGAATCTGTTTGTTTGTCTTTAAATAACTTCTTATTCCTTGCTTTTCATAAAAACCATATTATCCAAAGGAAATAATTTGATGTACCATGTACCCTTATATGAGTTGGTATTCTCCAATAAAAATAATCCAAATTTGCAAACTCCGATGATGTCGGAAAAATATTTATTGATGACGAAACTTTTGATAGCGTCCAAATTTGCACAGTATATAAACATTCAAAAAATGTGTGGTAAATAGTTTCCTCTTTTAATCCACATCGCTGACAATAATTATCACATTTTACTCCCCGATGATTTAATCTGGAAGTAATAGTAAGAGCTCCTAAGCTATTTGCCAAAGTAAATGTTTTATTTTTGGGAGAGCTTTAACCTTCCATGCCTGAGTTTGAGAGCTATACAACTTGTACCCCAAAGAACTTCTTTGACATATTTCATGCCAACTTGTATCTTGACTTAACCTTATAATTTTCATATTTTGTGTAGTGCCAAATTAGTCTATCTTCTTTAAAGTGTTTACTAATAGAAATTTCCCTAACCAAAGAAGCATCCTTTGGATCCATATAGTATTGTAAGATTGGTAAATACCACACTTTGGACACCGGATTTATTAATTGGTTTACCTTCATATTTGGATAATCCTCTCACCCTTTGCCCATTTGTCAGTCGAGGATTTACATCAGGAATCCAAAGATCATTCCAAACTGAAATATCACACCCAGATCCTAAACACCATTGGACACCTTTTGTACTAAATACCTCGTTGAAAATATACTATTCCACCCAAAAGATGGAGAATATGGTTTTTAGCCTGTAATGGATGAAACTTCCTATAGTACCTTCCCTTTAAAACCTAAGCAAGCAAAGAGTTCAAGTATTGAATAAGTCGCTAATATTGTTTTGCCAATATTGCATCATTATATTTTTCCAAGCATCGGAAGCCCACCCCCCCCCCCCCCTCCTCCCCCAATTAGAATTAGGTTTACACATTTTCTCCCAAACAAACCAATGTAGACCTCGATCCTTACCATTGGAACTGCATCCATACTTTGAGACAGCACTTATTAACTTAGAGGTTAAATCTTGCGGAAGTTTAAGCAGGACATAACATAAGATGGTAGTGCTAAGACCACTGATTTAGTCATTGTTTCCTTGCTTTATTTAGATAGAAATTTAGCTAATCATCCATTAATCCAATCATTAAGACGTTCTATAACATAGTTAAAGATTTTATACTTCGAGCCACCCTAACTCTCTCATATTTTAAGAGAAAACAATGATTAAATCATTCAAAAAAATAAATATAATGATACATTTTAAATTTTGTATTATATAATTTATATGTTTTAAATTGAATTTGAACTGTATTTTTGTTATAATAATTTTTAAATAGATAAATTCAAATTTAAGGATTTTTATGTATAATTAATAATCATATATTTATTAATATTCATTTAGGTTACTTGTATTTAGAAATATAAATTAATTACTTATATAATTTATTTATGTGAAAAAATAAAAATTAATATAGACCAATAAAATGAGGTTAATTTGTCATCCCTATAGATTCTCTTCGGACTCATATGTCATTTTCTAGAGAGTTATTTTCAACCATTATATATTGGATGATTTGGCCAGAAAAAATATAAATTTAAAGTACATTAAAATTTGACAAAAAAAGAAAAGTACATTAAGAAAAGAAAATGGATTTGTCAGCGGCGCAACAATCAAACCTCACGGTCACACTCACACATGGCGTTGAGACGACCTCTCCTACTAATCGTCCTCTTCATCGTCCTAACCGCCGGCGTTCAAATCGCCACCGCGGATGATCCGGTTCCTGCGCCATGGCCATACCAGTTCCACGCGCTACTGTTCATGAATTACTCAGGCGACCTTTCGATGATCGACCTTTGGTATGACTGGATCAACGGTCGTAATTTCAATATCATCCAGGAGCAGCTCGGTACCATTACCTACGACCTCGAATGGAACAACGGTACTTTCTTTGTCTACACGCTCGACGAGTCCAGATCGTGCCGCTCCGCTCAGCTTGAGGTCGGTAATTTCTATGCATGACTCTGTCACATATCTGAGTAGACATTTGACTGTAGAGTAGGAAGAAATTCAAATTTTGGCTAAGGATTTGGTGAAGTTTGTGTTGGTTTTACGGAGTAATTAGAGTAAGAAAACGAGAGATTGCACCAATTTGGAACAACAATGGAGGAAGATTGGCAAGCTATAATCTCTGCTTAAGATGTGCACTGAGTTTTTAATTTTGAGTGGGAAATTGAAATTTCCTAGGAGAGAGTTCTAAGTTTAGCTAAGGTCAGGAGACTTCACAAATCTTTTTTTATTTGATCAAAATGGAGCTCGCTGTATCTTTTAGTTTGAAGGTCTCTCTTGTTTCTTCCTACTTCCCCCTTCGCTTGTGGCATTTCAATCTGTAGCAGGCAGCGTGTAATGCTGAGTGTTGTCAATACTCTTTGTGCTTGCTTTGTACCATAAACCTTCATCTCATCTGAAGTTAGCAAATCATCCTATTCAGTGTGTCGCTTAATAGCAATTCTTAGCCAGGAAGGATCAATAGATTAGGATTTGGTAGTAGGTCTCTTGGATTACAATATGAAATCTAAGTGAAAACTGTAGGATCAGGGAGATGAAGATTTGTGCGTGCTGAGTGAGTTTACATATTTACCAACACTTGGTTGTTTGATTTTGATAATAGACAAGTTCACCCAGAATGGTCCTGTAATGCTTTTTTGTAATAAGTTGATAAATAGGCTTGGAATTTTATGTCATATAAGGTTGGAATACTGCGACCAAACTGGCTAGATGGAGCCAAGTATCTAGGTCAACAAAATGTGAGTGGCTTTCTCTGCAATGTATGGGAGAAAGTAGACTTTATATGGTACTATGAGGATGTTGTAACCAAGAGACCCGTCCAATGGATCTTCTATACAGGTGATTGTCTACTTTTAACATCAAGTCTCGGTTATTTTTCTAGTGAAATGAGGGGAAAATTTGTTGCAGGGATGGAGGCTCATGTAATGACGTATGAGGTTGGCGCAGTCCTAGAAGATGAGAAATGGCAAGCACCGGTTTATTGTTTCGACAAAGAGAAGAAGAGTTTGTCTACAGAGGGAGGTTTAAGAGAATTTAAAGGATACAAAGAAAAGACCTTGTTCTAAAGGATGAGTCAAAGAGTAGGAGAAGAGAAGAGTGTAGGAGAAGAAGAGTGAATAAATGGGATTATGGTTTACTTATGTTATGTGTACCGACCAAAAATAAAAAAGAGAGTTGGGTTCAACTCAACTTGTCTCCGGTTTGGTTTCTTACTTTTCTAATCGAGTGTGTAATTAACTTTTCTAATAGACGAAGACTCACATCATGCACAAGCTAATTTATATACTTTTGAATTTATTTAGAATTTTATTTACATTAGAATTTATACATGAGTTTTTTAGGCGATGGCTCATATCATGCACAAGCTAAACTATATACTTTTGAATTTATTTAGGATTGTATTTACATTAGAATTTATACAATTGACGTATCACTATAAACTAAATATCAATCGTGTAGTATTTATATAACGGATACCGAATTACCAAATCGTTAGGTGGACCATGGATGGATGGGTTATTGATACAAAAAAATTGTGGATCTTTTTCTTTCAGCTCGAGTCCAGAGTAATGTGGACTGTCAAGTGCCCGGGATTGCATCACCAAATGAATGAAAAATTGGGAGACAAACAAAAAGCATAATCTAGTAAATAATTTACTTATTTAGTTAGATATCTGTTTATCTTAATTTAGTTTTAAAAACCTGTTTATTTAGTAAAACAAATCTTTTTATGTTTATTTAGTAAAAACAATCTGTTAATTTAGTAAAAATAAAATAAAAACAAAATTTTAGTAAATAATCTGCTTATTTAGTAAAAATCAAGAAATATCTGTCTATGCTTATCTAGTAAAAATAATCTGTATATGCTTATACTAAAGAATTTTGTTTCCACTTGCCAGATACTCCAACTTTTTATTTTCCTTTTTTTTTCAATCACTCAACACTATTAAAATATTTTTACACTCAAATTTTACCAATCACCTCCACGATCTTTAGTGAGTATAAGACTGTGAAAGATCAATTTGAGGAAATTCAAATTCCTTAAAATGTAAACGCTCATCCGACCACATGTTTAATCATTTCATGTTTCTCTTTAAATTTAGCAGATTATTTACTATATAAAGAAAATATGTTTTCAACGCGCAAGAACTATAAATACTACATGCTGATGTTTTCATTACTCCAAAAATAATCTTATATCCGAACGATGAATAATTTTATAGTTTTGATATTTCTTACAACCTTTTGTTTTAGGTTGAATGAAGCTTGCAAGAGAAATCATGTAGAGATTCACAACGAACTCTCTCCTGGTAGTATTCTCGACATTCATTGCCGTGGAGGTAGAAACGGAGATTTAAAATCTTCCCAACTACAATTCAAAGCTGATCCATTTATTATTGATTTCAAGGATACTTGGCCAGATAGAACAGCATGGTATTGTAATCTTAGACAAGGGCCTGACCTTGAGTTTTTTTCTCATATCGAAGTATATCGTGGAGCCAGGTTCCCCCGATGTGGTCAGCTACGCGTATGGACTGCTAGAAATGATGGGATTTGGTTTACAAAAGAATACGATAAACCATTAGGACTTGTACTTAAATGGGAGATACAATAAACATTATGTAAGTGTTCTTTTTTCAGTTGCATTTTATGAATTGAAATGTAAGATCCAAGTCTTCAATCTTATTTGGTGTTGGAATATATATCAATAGTTTGTAATAAAACATGCATTCATGTGATAAGAAGACTATGTTTTTGACATACACAAATGGTGTTTTTAAAGACACGTATATTTCTTACAAAAAAAAAAAAAATAACTGTTTTCTTTTGCAAATCTTTTAACCTTCTTTATCTTACTACCATCTACTCTAGTAACTAGACTATATAAATATTTGACGTGACAAAAAGGTATATGCTAGATATAAAAATTAATAAGAGGACATGCATGGTGTATTAAATGTCAATTTTTGTGTGTGACTGATTAGATAGTGATGAGTCACGACTCTTCCTATTCTAATGACATTGCTTTGACATTTTGGAGACTCCTTCACCTTCCCTCACTCCCTATTTCCAAGGCACCTCGATCGTTTCTCATAACATTCACTTCTTATAATTCCTCTTTCTCTCTATAATATTGTTAGAACTCCTCTAGGGTTGTATTATAGTGTTGATGAAGTAAAGTTGTAGCTCGACAGAATGGGTTCTACGATTGTGAAGAACTTCAGAGAGCAACCTCCTTCTTCTTATTCCCTGAAGGTCGACAAACTCTCTCAGTTTAATCTCGACAAATTCAAATCCCATCGATTCTTGTCCCGTGGATACAACTGGTATGTGATCTTTGTTGTAAACTAATTAATACAAATATATATATTACGTTTTATTCTCTACTTTCATTTAAGATAATAGAATCGTCCATTTGTATTCCAAAACCCAAACAAAAATCCAGGAGACTGGTGATATACCCTAAAGGAAACGAGAATGACAATGGAAGTGGATTTATTTCAATGTATGTTGAATTTGTCAACACAGTCCTCGTGTCCTCACCAGCAACTGAGGTGTTTGCAAATCTCATGTTCTTCGTCTATAACAGGAAAGAAAACAAAAATTTGACTGTTCCAGGTAGGTTCGTATGCGCCCCCCCCCCCCTTTTCATATATTTTTGCATATGTATATATACTTAATTATAATAATAACCGCAAATATATATACACACAGAGGCGGTCCAATAAATTTGGAGGTCTTGTGCTAACAAAAAAAAATTGGTCTTTTTACAATATTAAATTTTTTTTTATTTTTTTTGAATTTGGGCCCTAATTATATCTTAAAAATGAACCAAAAAATTTTGGATCTTGGCAAATGCTCCACTTGCACACTCTATCAACCGCCCCTGTATACACATATATAAACATTTATATGTCGAAGTAAAGCGGTTCAATGCGTTAAGAACAGTGTGGGGATTATCAGAAGTGCTTTTACTTGAAACATTCAATGACCCTGAAAATGGATATATCTTTGATGGAGAACATTGTGAGTTTGGTGTTGATGTGATGATGGTTTCTTCACCCTTGACCATCTGAATTGATAATTTCATTGAAAGGGTATTACAAACATAGAGATAGAGAAGATGTAGCCAGTTAGTTACTCACCTGTAAGTCCTTATTTTCAGTAAGAGAAATTGTATGAAAATAAACTACTAACATTATGAAAACCCTAATAAATCCATTTGTCTAGTGTGGCAGCTTTTGTGAGAAGATTAAAATGTTTACATATGGACAGAAGGAGTGGTTATGTTAAAATATTAAAGATTAAAAAGTGATGATTTGACTTTATAGGAGAAGAATATATCCTCTCTTTTTTTTGTCTGATTAAAACTTAATCAAATGCAATTTGCAAAACCATTGTTCTACAAAGAAAATAACAGAATAAAACAGAGACCATTGTAGTTCCTTCTTCACCTTTATATTTTCGATTTTTAACTTCTTTATCAACCTTATAAAACTTAAAGAGTTAAAGACCAATCATCTTCAACAAATCCCTTAACATTCAAATCCGACGGTCCACCTTCAACCGCCGCATCAACGGCCAGCTTCTTCCACCTTACCGCATTTTCTCTCATCTCCTCCGCTTCTTCTCCGTCACTCATCACCTTCTCCAAACACACTCTCATCTCATCTCCATCCACGTTTCCTCCCTCCCCAACCTTCACCCTCACTCCAATCCGCCACGTGTCTTCCACTAGCTTCGCCGTCGTACACTGATCAGCAAACTGCGGAAACGCTACCACCGGAACACCACTCTCTAAGCTCTCCAACGTCGAATTCCAACCGCAATGCGTCACAAAACATCCCACCGCCGGATGCGCCAAAACCTCCGTCTGAGAACACCATCCCACAACTAATCCTCGATCCTCTCCTCTGATCAATTCCAGAAATCGATTCTTCTTCTTCTCCCTCACGATCCACAAAAACGGTCGGTTTGTTGCTAACACGCCGTGAGTAAGCGCCTCCATGTGTTTTTCCGGTAAATCATCGGCGTGTGTGCCTAATGATATGTAAATCACGGACTTATCAAGCTTTGAATCTAGCCATTTCGTGTAATCTTCTTCAGATGATTTGAAAAGATCGGCTCGATCATCGGAGGAGGAAACCAACGGTCCGATTGGAATCATTCTGAGTTTCTCAACGGAGGTTAAAGCATCTTGTTCCAATGCAGAGAAAGTGTTCACTAAAATCTTAGGGTTAGATTCTAATTGGAGAGCTTCGATGTGTTCTCTTAACGTCACAAGAGCTGACGGTAACGTCTTCAATGGTTGAAGAAACGACGGGAGATCTCCGGTGGTGAACGGTGGCAGTTTCGGTAATTTAATCGGATCATTATCGAAGAGATGGTTGAAAGAGGTGTTGAAGTAGTAGTAGTAGATGTCTAATACAGTGGCTGGCTCAATCCAGAGAAGTGTAGTCGGGAGGTGAAACTCACGCGCTACTGTTGAAACCCAAGGGACGAGAACAGAGTAGATTACGCCGGTGATTGGCTCTGTGGCGGTTTCGAGATTGGCTTTGATGATGTCTCTCAGTGCGTTTGAACCGCAGCGTTTTAGCTCGGACATGTAGATTTTTTGGTCTTCGAAGGACTTAAGACCGTCGTCGAATCCATCGGAGAACCAAGCGTAGGACAAGCTTTTGGTGGAAGGTGGCTCACCCATACGACGGTGAGCGGAGATGGCGGTGGAGTATGTGACGGTTGAGCCATGGTGGATGAGACGGTTGGCTAGTTGGAGTGCTGGGTTTATGTGACCTTGCGCTGGGAAAGTAACTAGCAAGTAGTGAGGACGACGGCGGTAATCATTAACGGAAGTAGCCATTTTAGTGTTTTGAGGATGTTTAAGTATAGAAGCAACACAATAAAGCTTTTATAGATAGATAGCTAGATATTTACGGTCAACTTCTTCCAAAATATATAACTCAAATGTTAATAAAACAGAGATTAAACTTATAAACAGTATAAGAGTTTGACTAAACTGATTAATGTCAATGAATATAGTTAAAGTTCCCCTTGATGAGTTTTTACTAAAAATCATGGAAATGAGGTAATTGAAAGCTAAATATTTACACTCAATTTCTAACTAGAATATAACTGAGATGTTTTAGAAGTATAAATTTTCTAAAGTTAATCATGATAAATAGTATAATATGATCAATGTCAATATAGCTAATTATTGGCCATCTTGACACTCTGTCTCGTACAAGACCGGTGGATGAGAAAAGTCTTAGGGACGACCGATGAGTAGAGAAGAGCGAACCCACACGACAAGTAGAAAGAACATTTTTGTCTGTCTCACCCTCCACACAGGCACACCCAACCACCATCGTGTTGTTGTTGGAGACTTAATTATACGATTGTCAATTGTGCATTTTTTTTAAGTGATATCTATTGTTATTTATTGGCATGCTGAAGATTACTTTAATATCATATAGTACTCACTACTCAGGTAAATTTGTAATCAAATTAAAGGGTCACAAGAAGAATATCTCCAATAAACTGAAACTAGATGGATCTCCTCAATACAAAAAATTCTGGTTCATCTTTTTAGTTTTCACTATTAGATGCCCCTTGAATAAGAGATTGGTCTTTAGTTTTAATGTTCAAGGTGGAACACATACTCCGTCAAGCGCTGCAGCTTCGATGAATCCACCTTTTGCTCTCTTTTAACAGCTGGCTTCTTCACAGTCACCATTTGAGATGTTGCATCCACTGTCCATCCATTCTCTACAACATCTGTGTATATCCACAGCAAACAAAATAACAATTATCAGTTACTATGTATTCTTAATTCTGGTTAGGCAACATTGTTTTTTTGGCATTAGATCCATGCCTACAAAACACTAAGCTAACACAACACACCGGTGAATAAACTCCTTGAGATTTCTTAAAAACTAGAGATGGTAGTATTGTTCCCCATTATAACTTTTTTGTGGTTAGCTTCAATATAAGAGTGAATTCAATAGAAATATAAGAATTGATGTGGGAGGAGGCGGATAGTCTTTGAAAGTAAAGGAAAGAAGCTTACAAGTTGTGGCATCATCCTCTGTCATTCCTAGGAAAAGAGCCAAATCACGGATGGTAATTGTGGAGTAGGCAGACAACAAAAGCTGAAACATCTTTCTTGTGTATAGATCTGCAACAAAACCAGCCCAGAAATCTATGAAATCTAAGGTTTTACCAGTGGAAAGACGCAAGTTAGAGTCAAATGTTGAACAATTGATGTCCTTAAATGCTACAAAATAGTGCTTCTTAAAATAGGATTTATAAGAAAAGGGTACAACTTCACACAATTCAGATCAATGTTTAGGCATTTGGTTGGGAAACTTCTGTTAACTATTTTTGTTCCTACTATGGGACTCTACCTCTACGAGTTTGATCAAAGAAGCAACAACTTCTTAATCAAAAAGTGAAAAGACACATAGTTTGATGCAAATATAATTCTAATTCATATTCCAAAAATTCAATGATGAGATGCAAATTGGTTCTATGCATGACACAAATCTTTAAGTAAGGTCTCAGTCACAGGATAACAAAAGAACACTCAAAACCTAAAGAGGAACAAGAAGAGAAAGAGTTCACTTTCCATGCTTATATAAATTGTCAGCAAGCTTAGTTCAAGAAAACAGTTTTTACTAGCTCAAAGTCTTTCACACAAGAATTACCTGAGAATGCAGCAACCATATCTTTCGCTTCTAGGCTCCAATCATAATCACGAATAGCTCCATAAACACCTGCATAGTCACGTGTCCACAGCTTCTGACCAATCCTCCAAGCTGCAACAATTTCAGGCTTGGTATCCTTAATAGCTGAAGGAATCGTTTTCCAGAGGAAACGAGCGCTATCACTGCAGCATTTCAAAAACAAAAGCACAACAAAAACATCAAAAACAATTCCATATCTAAACAGTCATACAACTCTCTAGTTTCAACATACTACTACACTCACCATTAAGTCACAAAAGCAAAACTGTTAAAGGCATTCTAAAACTATGCAAAACTGCTAAAGGCATTCTACAACTTGATTCAAGTTCTAATTTCTCTGCTCAGTGAATACAGACAAGACAATGTAAAAAAATCAGAACTTTAGACCTTAGAAAGATGCCCTTTTCTACAACGTATGTATGTTCTCAATCGAAGCACAAAGAACAATTCTAAAGCACTAGAATCCAAATGAATTCAAAGAAACCATCTTTAATTTCATCATAGAACTAATTATAGGTACACGACGCAAACAATTTGATCAAAAGAAGAAATTTTAACTCACCAATCATCGACGTAAAAGTAACCCAGAAGGTGGATTGCGTAAGGCCAATCATCATGAAAAGAAACTCCTTCTGCAGCAACCTATTAAAGTAAAAGCGATAAATCAATCTACTTAAAACTAAAACCCTAGTGAGCACCAGAAACAAAGATAGCGAGAGAAATTAGGAACCTGAAGCATAAGATTATCGCAAATATCTGCAATTTTATCAAAGGATTTGACGGATAAAGCTTCCTTAATCGGAGAGAGATCCATGACTTGGTTTCGTTTGCACTACACTTGGAGCTTTTGCGAAGATGACGATCGTTCTTCCAAAAAGCACTGTAGGGAAAAGAAAAAAAATTAACAGATTTACAGGTTTTAAAAGCTTTTCAATTACGGTTTACTTTAAACCGATCATAACCAAACATAAACCGTAGCAAAAAAAAGAGGCATGTTATGAGGGTTAATGGGCTGAGCCCATAAAGCTTCCGTGGATCTGCTAAGCCCTTTTAGCTTCCCGCCAAACATCATAAAGCCACGCGATCTATTCCCGCCAAAAATAACAAATACTCTCTCTCACTCTCTCTGTTGTCTCTGTCTCTTTGTTGCTCTTGGCGCGAGTTCTTGATGCAAATTATCGTCTCTTCATTTTGCGATAACTCTTCCTAGAAATTTATGGCTACCAAATTACAGAATCAGAGCAACCGCTCCTTTCGAGTTCCATCCGCCGTGTCTCTCACCGGAAAAAGACTTCTGACGAATCATGCGTTATCGCTCACCGGGAAAACTGTTACTGAACTGTCTCGGGCGCGTCCTCGTGTCACGATGAAGAATCTGTGTCTCAGACGCGTATTCTCTCCGAGTTCGATTTCTAGCGATTGGGACTTTCACGTGAGAGGGGAAAATCAAACCAAGGAACTAAATGCGGAATCTTTTTGCAGTTCTCCGAGTTCTAACGGTAAATTCTTGTTTTAAGCTCTTTTGATTCTAACAAAATCTTTTAATTTGGGTGAATGTTAATTGAGAAAAAAACAGAAGAAGTAAATTGCATTACTTGGTTTAGAAACTATCTGATTCCACAATAAACAGTTAGGAGAGAAGGAAACAAAGAGATTCGTGGTGGCTTATTAGCTACTGGAGGTGATTTAGAAGAAGTAGAATTTTCACAAACGACGCCACAGGATACAGAAATGTTCACCAGTGAACCTTGTTTGGTGAAAGTTGGTATCAAACTCGGCAGCAAAGTGGTATGTGTTTCCTCATAGCTTTATAATAAAAAGGATGCTTTTGAACAGCAATATTGGCTTACTTTGCTTCTTGTGTGTCAATTACTTGTACAGATTCGTCATCCGGAAAAGATTTTCAAGAATCCTGGCTCTGTTAGCTATAGAAGACTGCTTCCTTACTTGATGAAAACCGCAGATGGTACTAGAGATGTTGATACGAAAGATCCAAAGAATGAAGGAGGTGAATCAATGGCAGCAAAAGACCCAATTCTTGAATTACATGGAAACAGTAGACCTTTGAAGAAGATGACTTCATCCATTGTTACCAAAGTTTCTGTATGATCTAATTTTTTTATGAAGCTGCAGTCTTGTTACTTGTTAAAGAACCTTTCCACCTGTCTAATATATTCTCTGTTTTGACATGAAACAGTTGTGCTCCCGGAAGCTATTTAAAGTGCCAGGTTCTGTAAATTACAGAAGAATGCTTCCATATCTCAAAGAGAACTCAGATGATAGTCCTGGTAAGTCTCTTTATATTCATGTGTGGCTAGATGAATTGTATATATAGTAATTATAAATATTAGCTTGTATTGAAATTAAAAAGAAACTGATAGACTTAGAAACTGATGGTTCGTTCGTTGTTAATTGTTCTTCTAGGAACGCCTGAAACCAGTAAACATATAGATCCTCAGAAGCATATAGAGGAGAATGCTCCAGCCACTGAGAATAAAGGATCGTCAATTGAAGCTAAGGTTTCAAATACATGCTCTAACAATGTTGAGGCGCCACTCTTATCCGGAGAACAAACAGGGAACTCTAACTTTTGTTATTTCAGTTTAGGTGTTGGTGTTATTTAGTGTAACAGTTAATAATAAAACTCTTGTATATTAGTTAAGTGTTGTTTTGACTTGTTCATCTAGAGCTTGTTCATCTAGGCACTTGTAGGATCTTGTGAACCTAACAATTGATCTCCAAAGCACATACATTAGAGGTACTTAAGATCATTCGACTTGTTGTTTCTTATGTCTTAACAATTTCACTGGTTGTACTTTATTGCTAAAGTAAAAGACATTAGTAGTCTCTTTCTTTGTGTGATCATCATCTCTAAGCAACAAGTTAAATGGTTTGATTCAGTTGTTTATATTTATAAAGCAGGAAAGAGCTTTTATTAACCTTGACAATAAACAATGGAATAACAGAGAAAAACCAATCAAATAAATAATTGAATCAAAACAAGCAGAGAATCATATCACATCTTTTCATCAGACTCTGGACTTGTTAATGGGAGGGAATCCATTAGGGAACCTTTCGAGATCAGAGCAATAATCATAGATCATGAAGTATTTCTGAACCCATTAAGTCTCATCCTTCCATAAGCATTGAGCTCTTCCGCCACCTGCACTGCACCATCACCAAAAGAACTATTGAATTCAAGGTCACATCCTGAAGAAACTGAGCAAGCCGCAGCATTATATCCTCTGTAATAAGCTGTGAACGGAGCATTGGACCAATCAGTCTTGACCAAACCACCTCTAGTAGCCCAATCATCTGCATTCCACAGGCTAGAGTAGATTCTCATTTGGCTCGTTGGGAAAGGAACACCAAGCTTCTCTGCATTCTTGAAAACTCTAATGGGTAAATTGTCCACCAAGAATCTGCAGAGATAATCAAGAAAGACAAGATCTTTGTTTTCAGATTAAGAGAGATATATAGATCGATTCTTTACATGATGTGTTGGGGTCTCCAGACAATGGAGTAAGTGTGGAAGTTCTTGGTTGGATCAAACCAGAGATAGAACCGTTGCTCTCTGTTACCTTTCCCTTGAGCAAAGACATTGGTGTGAAGAACATAAGGCTTTCCTGTTTCGTTCCCTAGAAACTCAAAGTCTATCTCATCATGTGTTGCTCCTTCTGACGATAACTACAAAATTTTATAAATTTTTAGTAACATGTTAGTGTAGTGTAGTGAGTGAGTGTTAGTGTGAGTTTGAGAACATTACGTAGTAAGCTGTGACGGTGCCGGCCGGCAGAGTTTCCAGCGACGAGTTTGAGCTGCATATCGATTCGTCCGAACAAGTACTCTTTCTTGGATCTGAAACCCGACCCGGAAGCCTTGTCCATTGACAAAGACAAGATGTTTCCTCCATTGAAGATTGTTCCCCTGTGGTCACCCCATGTGAGGTCAAACTCGTCGAAGAAGTTGGCTGATGAGTAGGTCGAAATAACCAAAGGCACTAGCAGAACAGCGGCAAGGACGGTGGTGAGGGTCGAGCTTGGACCCATTTGGGTTTGGATGATAGAAATGAAAGATGTTGGTGTGTTTGATAAGATAGAAAGGTAAAGAAGATGAGAGCTGTGTTTTGTGTTGTATATTTCATATGATGAGGATTACATAGCTTTATATATAGTAGAGCTAAATAATAAATAAAGGAATCATACATTTAGTGAGAATAATATATAATGTTGTGATTGTAGTGATTTGAGTAAATCACAGTAAATGTGGGATGCTAAGTTGTTAACTTTGTTTTTGAAAAATTTATAATTAATACTCCGATCTCCATTCATGATTTAAATAATCTATTTGCTCTCTTTTCGATAGTTTATAACTTTATA
The DNA here is from genome assembly GCA_028015245.1 of Cardamine occulta. NCBI lineage: Eukaryota > Viridiplantae > Streptophyta > Magnoliopsida > Brassicales > Brassicaceae > Cardamine > Cardamine occulta. The sequence continues at coordinate 8,605,772 of CM051387.1, forward strand.
TTCACCGCATCAAATGGTTAATACATTCGTCCATTGAAAAATACTAATTGATGACAAGGATTTGCATGTATGTGTGTAATAAACCAAACCTCATTTTTTTCTATTGCAAATCGAGTTTAAGTATCAATTTGTGAGGGACTTTATGTTATCAGCTGATATATTATCTCATGTTTGTTTCGATGAGTTATATGTCTCCTTCGTAGAAGTATGTTTCTAACAAGAGAAAATACCATAAAAAAACTTTCAACTTTACAACTTTTTCCAACTAAAACCTCCAACTATTTGTGTTTCCAAAACAAACATTCAAGTTGTAAAAATTTTCCAACAAAAATCTCAAATTATTTTTGTTTACAAAATAAACCTCTAACTATAAAGTTTTTCTTACTTAAACCTTCAACTTTCTAATATTGAGCCCCATTGAGGAGATTACTAACGGTCAACGATAACTCTTGTTAATCCATTTTTTTACGTATTTTTATTGTTATTTAGTTATTTATTAAGGAGAAAATGAGTTTACAACTACAGAAAATCTATTCATTCATCTAGGGTTCATATTCGAAACTGATGGAGTTAACAAATATTTAACAGGCATTTGCTTTGTTAACTGGAGTTATTGTTGATTATCAATTAACCCTCAATCAGACTCAAGATTGAGTTTTTTCATCTATGATTTTTATTCAAAACTGACAAAATTAACAAATAGTTAACATGCGTTTGCGGAATTATCGTTGATCGTCAATTAACCTTCATTACGATCAAGATTGAGAAGTTGAGGGTTTAAGTAAGCAAAACTTTATATTTGGATGTTTGTTTTAGAAACAAAAATAGTTTAAGGTTTTTGTTGAAAAATTTCCAACTTGAATGTTTGTTTTGGAAACACAAATAATTGGAGGTTTTAGTTGAAAATAGTTGTAAAAGTTGAAAGTTTTTTATGGTATTTTCTCCTTCTAACAAACATACAATTTAGAGATCATGGTTAATGGAAGAATCAACCAATTATCTAGTGACTTGATTATGGCGTTGTTTGAGGGTTTTTGGTGAAATGTTTATTGCATTATTAAGAAAGTCGTCATTAGTGTTTCCTTTATTCTCATCATGAAACCTCTTTAATATGGAATGGAATAGACAAAAGAGAATGAAAGCTGTCCGAAAGAAAGATAACCAAAAAGAGTATGTGAGTACGTTATCACTTAGTCGAAAGCTGTTGCCAGCTCTTTTGCAAAAGCTATACATATATTTTTACGCTGATAAAAAGAAGCATTTAATTTGGAAAATTTAGTGGGACTAAAATAAAAACTATTTTATTCCTTCTCTGTGCAACGATGATTACGAAGTTTAAGATCACTAATGATCTCAGTTTATAACCAGCAAAAATTTACTACAAAATGAAGTTACGTGTGGGAAATGTTGACAATATAAGTGATTAAGACTTAAGGGTCTAACTAACTTGTAATTAGCTTTTCCCTAACTATATATATATTTGTACATCTCTCATCTAATAAGATTAATTCACATTCACAAGGAAATGTTACGTGTAAGAGATGTTATAGGATAAACATTTATAAGGAACGTAATAAGTCAAATAACTATTTCAGTTCTAGTAAGTTATTTGGACGTCGTAAATGAACATGACAACATGTATTATCAACAACTGGATTTTAAAAAACCCGGATCTTTACGGTTAAGACAAAATTAGCCTTCTTTGTTCTTGGTTTAGTAAGGCCAAAACTTACTGAAATTTTACTTGGGCGTTATGTGAAGACTAATGAGTGAGTCATATAAAACTGAAATACATCTAAGCAAGAAATTTTCTGATACGTAGATAATTCGCAAAAGACTTCACTTAACTCGACTTGCTTTCGTTTAGCTTTGGAATTTTCTTGTACTCGTATGTGTCTATGTCCACCTTCTCTTGCATAGCCTGCAGTAAACAAAACCCAGTCAAGATTTAGTGTTTCATCAAAGCTATTATGTGGTCTCATCCTTATACCTTGAGCTCCTCTTCGATTGATGTGTTCTTAGGTTTATAAGCATCAACAGGTCCTGTTCTCGAAAGCGCTTTTCTTGTCTCTATAATTTCCCATTCCTTATCATCTTTGACCTTTGCTATATCCTTACTGAACTAACCATAACCAAATAAATTATAGATTCATTGATATATCCTCAAAGCATTTATAGATTCAGAGCTTAGGTTTAGTTTAGTCAAGAAAAAACTGACCTGCCTTGAAGGAGTTGGCTGAGTCCGAGGGCACCAAATACTGTGAGAGATATCATAGGAAGTCCATATCTTACAAACGGATGTCTCCTTCCCCACCTTTTAAACGATGATGATGGCTGCTTTGGAGTCGATGTAGCAGTAGGAGCAGGAGCAGAACCGGAAGGAGAAGACTTTTGAGTTTTTTGACCGGTTTCAATTGTTGTCATCTTTATATAACCCACAAAACAAATGACTGAAAGAGAAAATCAAAAGTTAGAAATGCCACAAGAGAAGCTACAATAAGCAGTAATTATACATCATATAAAAAGTTAAAGACATGCCACAGAAAAGCTACAATAAGCAGTATGAGAAACAGTCCTGCATTATAAAAAAAACTGTCCTGCAGAATATAGATTTAGGAATCCATTAAACAAGCCAACCATTCTCCAGGTAAATCAGGTATGAAAGTGAATTACAGAGAAAATTAATGCGAAAGCATAATCGAGCCCACAGTCTCACATATATAAAGAAACTATATAGTTTTTTACCCTATATATAGTTTCAAGCTATAAATCAGAACATGTAATTAAACAAAAGCAAATGATATGGGAACATCTTCCTCCTCTTCAACAACTAAAAAGAGATCTGAATACAAATTTCATTCATGTGTCATCATAATTTGTAAGTAAAAATCATTTGTTTGAAGGAAAATCAAAATATGCACTCTTCTCTTTAAAGTTCACAGAGACGACAAAATACTAGAAAAGCGTTAAATAGAGATATCCAAATTTGCATTTCAGCTCAATGTATCAACCATGAAACAAAATTCTGACAATGAACTGAATGCAAATTTGGCAAGAAAGAAGACGAAACGAAACCTGAGCAAGTACCAAAACTAAATCGTTACGCATAACCAAAATATAATACTTGTTAAATTCTTCTCAGAGGAGAAGCTAACTGGAATGGTAAAAAGAGATACAAAAGGAGGAGGATTTCCCAGCTCGTATATCGATTGCTTCGAGACTCTGGTCAGAAACTGAGAAACCCAATCGTAAATCAGCCAATCGAAAAGTGACGCCTAGAAATTGGACAAAGCATCTACTGAATCAAAGTACAATCCCTAAAACGATAATCTTGAGCCATCGTTGAGGCCATTGCATACCTTGGACGACTAGTGGGAGAAGAGAAACTTGGAGATTCGTATGAGAGAAGACAAGGGAGACCTAAGAAGATTCCGATAATCAGATTCTGAGACAGCTTCTCGGAGACGGGAACATATAAAACCGACCGGAATTGATCCGAATTGAATAAAACCGAACCCAATTGAAAACCCCTAGGACATGTACTTATTCAAAGATCACGAAGTCAAACTTTGACTTTATGTTTATGTATTCATCTGAAGTACCTGTTTTGTGAAGAATATGATAGAGGATATCAAAAGCTTTATAAATACTTAAAGATCGAGGTAATAAACTCCATTTTATCATCTTTTCACGTTGAATCTAAATCAACCAATTTGATAAAACACATCAAGGATCTTTTGTCATTTGGTTTCTATACGTACTGATTTGTTTTTCTTTTGCTCTTTTTTTTTGTCTGATTTCTTTTTCTTATGTTAAAGGTTTCTTGCTGATCATGTCGGGTGCTTTTCATGCATTTGTTAAGATTTAAGAATAGTTGGTAAAAAAGTTTGACCCAAGTAAAAAAACAAAAAACGATTGAAATACGTTATGATTCATAGAGTTTGGTTGTGGAGCTGTTTTAGACTCTTTTAAGAATAGTGAAACGTACTTAAAATGTTGACTTTCCCAACTACTCCACTCCATATATTATGTTTTTTTCACAGGTGTAATAATTGACCCTAGCCTCTGAAACATTCATTCATGATTTTCTATTAAATCTAAATTAGGTACAGAGCTTTCTTTTCTGGTGGATGGATCTAGAACTAACATGCCTTTTTTTAACGAAAAGCATAACATTTTATAAGTTAACTAAACAAGTTCTAATTAGATTTGTATTTTAATAATCTATACAAGTTCTTTTTCGCTCTGCAAACAAAACAAAAAAAAAGACAATTCAACGTGGCAGTCTAACTGATTCGTGTTTGTATTCGAAGTTTGGCGAATGGGAAAAATAAAATCTTTGAAAGTTCGGAACTATGAAAATAAATTTTTGATGCTGGACCTTTGTGTGATCTTCCAACAAATCTATATCTAGACATATATCTCAAAATTCTAATACGTGATAGTTTACCACTTCTATGGTGGATCCAGGAATAGGGAAACTTACTAATCATAACAATTTGTTGGTCCTTTTTTTGTGGTAAATAGAAACAAAAAAAACTCGACTTCGTTTGGTAAAGAACATTTTTTTTGGTTTCTAGGATTGTAAGTTGGAACATCTACGATCAACAAGACCATATTTTATAAGAGTTGTATTACATACACTACAATTACAAAGCCGATGGTTCGGTACTTCGGTTGTGTAAGAACAGAGGAAGCAGCAAAAAAATGACGAAGAAAATAACTTATTTATAAGTGTAGATGAATTTAACCAAACAATGAGTGATTGATACATTATAATACCTTTAAATGCTTTACATGAACTGTTTCAGAAACTCTGTAGCAACGAGTTTTCCTCTGGTGTTCACTGATATCCTCAACTCGCTTATTTCTTTCTCTATATCCTGCACTTCCCATGGTAGCAATATAGTCACATTTCAAGTTTTTAGTCTGATTAAGAGGCGATTAGCAGCATGTTGGAGGACATCATTAGAGTAACTAATCTATTTGGACTCTTTGTAGAAACAATTCAAATTCAAAGGCGATCATGGCCAACTATTCAGAGATATATTTTCATTGTTAGGATGCTACCATTGCATCCAACCAAGGTCATAGAATAAAAAAAAGCATTAGGTTTAGAGAAAAACTTGCCTCCATAAACTGAATAATGAAATCGATTAGCTTCTGTTTTTGCATCTCTTCGCAGTGGTAGTTTGTTATAAGAAAGCTTATGTCATACCCCTGTTCAAAATACCAACAAAGAAACCAATTGAAATAAATCATCCAAGTGAAGGCATTACTGAAACAGTGAGATGATTCATGATTCATTAAGGGGAAAAAAAGACAGGAAAGAATTGTGCCATGATTTAAAATTTCAAAAGACAGGAAAGGATTGTGCCATGATTTAAAATTTCAAAAGACACAAGTGTGATACATACAACATCCTAAGCCTAGAAAGTCAAGTAACAATGTGTCTGCGTAGAAGTTGAAATGAAGGAAAAAGTTATGAATCTTGTGTGCGTTAAATACAATCAATTACTGATGTGTTTACCATAATAAATAGAACTTCTACAGAAGAGAAAATGCATTACAACAGCCAGATAAAAAAAAAAACATAGTAACAGTCACAAGTAGGTAGGTGTTGAATGAAGAAGAATGTCTACCTGCACTGGCTTCCTCCTCAGTACTCGAAAAGCTTCTGCCCTCATGGATAAAAATCTAAGGAACTTTTTGGTTAGTATGCTTTCAAGTTCATCTGCTTGTTTAACCTGCAAATTAACGATAACAAATATTTGTAACAGCAGCAGAAAATAGACGTTTAAGTCACGACTCATCAAGATGGTATCTCAGGCGAGAGAAATAAAAGAAACAGTGAAAACAGAGAATCTGATACATGAAAGGAAAGCAACATAAAGACTTTGTTCAACAGTGTGTCACACAGGGAATCTTGCTGTATGTAATTGAAGGAAAAATTAAGGTAAGATTAAAAATTACCTTGAGGCTTATCCGGAGTGAATTTATAGATGTCTCTATTAAACACTTTTCAGCCTCATTACGGCATATTAAAACCTGCAAGTTGCAAAAGATTAGTAGTCACCTACAAAACTTAGGTAAGAAGAGTGTGAAATATCGATGCTAAAAACTAAGAGGGAAACAAATAAACTTCTTACAGGATTCAGCAAAAGTTCTGGGCTCGTCCTGCAAAAATAACAAACACAAGGTGATAATAAGATTTCTAGTACTTGAAATGACAATGGCACAAGAGCATCCCATTCTCACATGCTTCTTCTTGTAACATGCTTACATACTTTAGCTCAACCTCTGGTTTGTTATGCCGTTCAACTTCTTGACAAGGAAAGTTCTGTAAGTAGAGAAATATAGACGCTTTCAGGAATATATACTATGTAAAAATTACTCTTACAAGGTCTTTACATGGCCCCTTTCACCTAGACACCCACTTGTACAAAATTCATAGTTTGCAACATTCGACACCAAATACTGTAAGACAAAATAAAGGTGAATGATGCTACATGTCTACATTATCCGTAATCAACAAGTAGACAACTAATACGTGAGAGTAACAAACCAGAGGTGGAACATGGATGAGGGAGTACACAAACATGAAGCTTTTATTGCCTTAAACATATTAAATCATAAAGATGGAGACTTTGAGACCTATGCCATGATATCTTAAACCAAAATAGTTTGTACCTGTAAGCACATGGCTGCCTCGAGTGTATTTTTTATGCAAGCTAGATACAGCCGTAATGAGCTTGCCTGGAACATCAAAGACGCAACATAAGCAAATTTTAAAACAACTTCTGCAGTAACTCAGTTTCTAAACATGACATTGTTAATACAATCTTTTGTCAAGTATGAGAATAATACGTAATAATGCAGAAGAGTAACTACTTATTCCAAATAGAGGATGAGAAGAGTTCAAATTTCCTTCTTGATGTAGCTAGCTAGGTAGAGAGAGAATTACATTTAAAGTTCTTACCATGTTTGAGGTACCACTTAGATATGATGTGATTCACCTAAATTAGGATGTTATCTTTCCTTTTGATGAATCAATATGCGCTGAAAAAATGTAATCCAAACATAAACAAGAAAGCATCTTTAGAATCAAATATCTATAAGAAAACCAAACCCTGCTCAAATCATTAACCTGATAAGAAATAGGACTAAGCAACTCAGCAGAGCCAATTAAGCACTAAAGATGTGAAAATTGTGCGACTGAACAAAGGCCACGAAAGTAATCAACTTGATGCAACAACAATTAGATTCTGATTAGTTTATGAATAAATCCAGACTAATCTAGGTGAAGTTTCAACAAGAATGGAGTCAATTATGTTTAAGCAATCTATTTGACTTTGAGATCGACACAAAACTTGGAAAAGGAAGAAACTTAGCTTAAAGAAACGAAATTACCTGAGAATTTAAGAGAGATAAACGCAATTTCAGAGCGATAAAGAAGAAGAACAAATGGCGTTGAGCAAAACCCAGATCACGGAAGTGAAAGGCGGAGAAATCTCAGATCTTTGATCAGATTAAGCTGTAGTAGACTAAATCAGATTTAGAGATCGAAGCTACAGCTCTACAGAGAATTTGAGTCACAACAAACATATTAAACCGACCAGAGAATTGAACGAAATGATTCTTTTTTTGCATCGTTCCAGACTTCCAGTTCCAGTGTCATCTAAACCGAACCGGACCAGTCGCTCTGATCGGGTAGACGGTGACCCGGATACATTGACCCACAAAACCCAATTCCAGTATTAATTTATACTGTAAGTGTAAATCTATTGAGACAAGGGTTAAATTTCATTTGTGATCAGGATTAGGAACCTATAATTTAGGTGTTTGTGTATTTTTCTAGTCTAAATTTCTGTATATAAATATTTTTTTTCTGAATCAATAAAATCAACTCAGTTCGAAATCCAATTCTATAAAATTCTCCGTTTCGACTGAATCCAATTAACTATTCATGTAAAACAATATTAGTCGAGGTTCACTATTCCATTTTGAAAGTGAACATGTGGAAGTAGTTAAACATGTGCTAGAGATTTGATACAAGTCTTAATGTTAATGGTTATGAACATCTCTATATTATTATTATTTGAGCAATGTTTACAGAATAATATTTGCCTTAGAGAATAATATTATTTATATAAGTTTATTTTTCTACATAAATAAATTAATTTTCACAATTTTTTTATTTCATTTTTTTTACCACCATGTGACATTGGCAAAATACCCATAACCAAAAATTGAAACGAATCCAATCCGATAAATGAATACCAAATTCGAATCCGAACCGATGAAAATCCGAATGGCTCTTAGACTCTTATATCCGAAAGATCAAATCCGAACTGGATCAAGAATCGAATAGATACCCTAAATACTCAAAATACAAATATATATATATCCAAAAATATTAATTATATTTAGAAATAATATAACCAAATTATCCTACAATTATTAACCCAAAATATCAATTATTTTTAAACCGAAATAACCAAAGTATCCAAAATAACCAAAAATATCATCAATGAGTTTTATTCAAAATTAACCAAATTTTTTCTTATGATATTTCATGTACCTAAAACCAAACCAGATATTATAAATACACGAATGAGTCATATGCCACTAAACCCGAAAACTAGAAATACTTTAACTAAACTTGAATGTGTAGGTCTAGTGTGAGATCTTGGAAAACGGATCTGATTACCAGCGGCTATGCTCTCTCTCTCATATCTAGGTAAGATGTTATTATGGAAAGATCTTTGGTGTCTCCTGGTGTTTTCCGACACCATCCTCTACTTCAACTCTTTCGTCACCATATCTCGATTTTACTCATATTCGTAAACCAAGAAGTTATGCATTTTTCTAACCAGCTTGTTATCTTTTGCCAAATATATGAAAATCTTGTCGACGGATCAGATAAAATTATTTCGCGCATCTTGAATCTCATTTTAATACTCCTAACATTCCATATATGATATCATCTTAACCCGAATTTATACACGATTATCTCTCGATTTTATTCATATCTCGGGTTCTAAACCTGATTATGTTTGGATTTAAAGGGTTCATTTTCTTTTCCGTCGTCGAATTCTTATCCACATCATCAATCTTAAGCAAACCCCCCCCCCTTTTCCGCCCTCGGTCTTGCTCCCTCCTCTTGATCCATAGTAGTGTATGAAAATTAGCTCTGCAGGAAAAACTCTCTCTGAGTGGATTTCTGTTTCTTTTTTTTACTTCTTCTCTTTAGGAAATAACAATTTTGACGTCATCCCTTGGGAGATTCACACATTTTCTCCTCTATGGAGATAACATTTTCTTCAATTTTTATGTCCAATATAAATGTTGTTTCTTCGATTCGTAAACCAAAAATATTATGCATTTTTAACCAATTTGTTATGTTTTGCCAATTATATGTAACTCTTATCGACAAATCAGATAAATCAGATAAAACCCATTTTCGTTTAGGTTTAGGACTTGTTCAAGAGAAGCTACAATTTGAATGTTCTTGCTTCTAGGAAGTCCCTTCAAGAATTTTTTCACCAGTTTCGGTTCTTCGATAGTTTGTCCTAAAGATGCTGATTTAGATGCTATGCCAGACATCTTTCCCGTAAAGTCATCCACCGAGTCAGTATCCTCCATCTTTAACCTATCAAATTCCGCCACCAACGTTTGAAGTCTCGCTTCTTTCACACGGTCAGCTCCAAGGTGACATGATTTTATGGCCTCCCATATATCTTTTGCGCAGTTTGCTCTCCTACTTGAAGGATTGACGCTTCTGGAATAGATTGAAACAAGAGTGTTGTCGCCACATTACTTTTCTTTGGGTAAGCGGATCCTGGATCAATGGTTTCCCAGACTTCGTATAACCGTAACATCACTTTCATCCTCATCGCCTAAACTGTGTAGTTTGTCGAAGTTAACATAGGACAATGAATCGATGAGGATCCAAAATCCTTTGTCTACGGCTGAGAATTATTCTCGTCCCCTATCCTTGGTTACGTGAATCTTCAGTACCGGTCTTAATCGAGTCTTCTACCTAAGGCTCTGATACCAATTCAAATCGAACAAACTTAGAATTTAGATTATAAAGAATAACTTTTCTTTATTAGATTTAGAAACTATCTCAAAACTAAATCTCTCTCTCTCTAAACTCTCTTGAGATCTTATGGAACACCTCTCCATAGCCTTTTATTTATAATAGAATAAGCACCTCCTTATTCTACTATGAAAAGGAAAACTTATAAAACTTATCTAAATCAACTTATTTAGATATTAGGTCTATTTTTTTTTTTTTTTTTTCTCTATCTCTTCTAGCTTCTTCTAGAAGGAGATAATCTTCTTCTTCAAGTAATGGAATTATCCAACAGAGCGGTAAACACATATGCATCTCCTTCGACAGTGCTTCCATTAGTGAGCAAGAAATTCTTCACCGTGCCATCATTATTGAGCTCAATTTTTTTTATCCTAGAACTAAGTTGCCCTTCCCCGCCTAGTGAGCGAATATGATCCACTATGGGCATACAAAGCCTTTCCGAAGGATTATCATCCAAGAATGCCATCTTGGAACCATGTTTTTCCTATCAATACGGTTTCTAAGATTTGGAATTAGTAAATTCTCAATATCCTAACCATTGTTGCAGCTTATTACACATCATAGTTTCAAGTTAGATATGACAAACCTCTGATGATTGAATGAGGTACTACAAATAAATGAACTAATAAACTCAATAAACAAGTTCCTCGTCATGTCAATCTCATTCAAAACAGCCACTCCGATGAATGTATATAAATGAAACTGAGATTTTGTTAGAAAAACCACTCGCTGACAAGAAACTAAGGGCAGATGAAACAACAGCGAGAACCTTAGGAAGAATTATTTAAGTAAAAAATCACCCTAGTATAGTTTCCACGTCCACCATGTGAATGGTAACTACGATTACCAGTGCAACAAAGATTCACAAAAAGACAGAAGAAAGGAAGAACGGAGAGAAATAAAGGGCTGAAATGTCAAACCTGAAAAAAGCGGTTCAAAGCTATCAAAATGCTCTGCATTGACAGTTCATCAGGATTTATAAAGTTTAGCGCCTTTGACATGGCAATAAACACCATCTCGGTCATGCACTCAAGTACTCCCTAGATAATTATACAATTCATCACAATCTATTTTTATCTGATGAGCAAAAACACATGCACGAGAATGAAAAAAAAAACCACATGGACTGGAAAAGTCAGAACTAACCATAAGAAAGCTGACAAATAAACACTATATGATTCAGCAAGCTAACTACTCTATCAAGTTAAGTTCATCAACATGCTTAGAAAAATCTCACAAGAAATATGAACTCAAATAGCCTACTTGCCTGCTTTTGCATCCATTCTTTGACTAATAAATCATCTTGGGCCTCAACATAACCCGGGCCGCTGACCATAGCTGACAAAAGTCTAATAGCAAATTTTATATTTTCTGGCCATGTCAGCATTTCATTGTTCCGCAGAATAGCCCAAATACCTACAAAGTAAATCCAACAGAAACAACTTAATTGTCTGCAAGAAACAAATTATGTAATTCCACCATTGAACATTTCAGCACTAATGCTACAATGGAGTAAAGTTATATCATCTTGCCTTGACCAATGACAGAAATTTGCAGTTTGATTTCCCAGCCTACATATGAGGAAAGTCGAAACTAGATTCCTTAATTTGGATAGAAAAAATTGACCATGTTCTTTCTCCAAATTAGATGGACATATGCAACATAGTTACTAACTCTGTCTTTTTACACTATTAAATCATAATTTGTTTTACATTCAACAATATCCAACAAGTGTCTGGATATTAATCGAATTTATCAATCCAAATCGATGGTGCTATTAACTAAAGATTCAACTATAGTTTTTATTAGATATTTTAAGTTTGAAATTTCAAACTACTTGAAGTAGTAATATTAGATTAGCTGGTTAGTGTTACAATTAGTATACAGAACTTAAAAGAATTTAAAAGATGGGATGAAACCCTTGATATTAATGAGATAACGAGTACAAACTTGAGAGAAATTCTTTAGGAAGCCTCTCCCCTCCCCAATACAATCACCAGATTCTCAATCAATACTCTCTCACTTCTCACGCTATTCTCATATACTACTCACACCCATGTGATCAGTTAGGATCCATGTGCTTCAGGATAGTTACTTAACTCTACTATAGTTAGTTCTTATTGACTCTAATTAACGACACCTCCTTGCAAGCCCACAAACTTTAAAGGAGTGACTCACCCAATACTTACTTCTTAGGCCATTTTAGCTTTGCCCTTCCTCTTGTATTGGTAGATGATAGGAGGATGTTGGGCTTCATATGTAACATTACCCCTGCCTTTGAAATTCACCTTGTCCTCAAGGTTGAAAGAAAGAAAACTCTCTTTGATGACTCTCTTCCATTCCCATGAACACTCGTACTCATGCAGCCCTTTCCACTCAATCAGCACTTCTTCTTGTTCACTATTAGGATTGACTCGTTGTCCCAGCACTGCTTCAGGTTCTAAAATCAGCATCCCTTTTGCATTCAACTGTGGTGGCACCGACACAACTATTCCTGAGTCTCCTACCAGTTTTTTGAGTTGTGACACATGAAAGCTGGGGTGGATCTTTACCTCTGGAGGAAGTTTGAGACGGTAAGCGACCTTTCCCACCAATGCTTCTACCATATAAGGTCCATAAAACGTCGTTGCTAGCTTCTCATTAGTTCTTCTAGCAAGTGAGCCTTGACGGTATGATCTGATTTTTAAGAACACCTGATCACCAACTTTGAATCGACCTCTCGGTGAATTCACTCTGCTTTTCATTCTCTGTTGGGCCTTGTGAAGATGATCCTTCAGTATTACTAACATGCATATCTTTTTTTCAGCTGCTTTTCCAAACATGCATTGTTAGATGAGCTATTCTCGTATTTTAATAGTTCAGGTGGTTCTCACCCATATACAGCACATAAATGAGCCATTTGAATTATCGAATGGAAAGAAGAGTTGTAACATAATTCTGCCCAAGCAAGAAACTGTGCCCAATTTTTTGGTTGATTGCTAGAGAAACATGTTAAATACGTCTCCATTCCCCTATTTGTGACTTCAGTCTGACCATCAGTTTGCGGGGGGTAGGCCGTACTGAAGCACAAGCTTGTTTCTGAAAGTCTGAACATCTCCTTCCAAAACTGACTCAGAAATATCTTATCACAAACATACGTGATGGTCTTAGAAAACCCCTATAGCCTCACCACTTCTTGATTGAACAGATTGACCATTGTGGTAGCAGTAAATGGATGCTTCAGTCATATGAAGTGAACATACTTTGACAACCTATCCACCACTACTAACACTACATTATACCCTTCTGATCTTGGCAAGCCCTCCGCGAAATCCATTGAAATATCCTCCCATATGTTGGTTGGGATGGGTAATGGCTGTAATAATCCTCCTGGAGCAAGTGTTGAATAATTGTGCCTCTGAAAAACCTGAAAAAGCCATATATCTCATGATGTCTGTCATCATACCATTCCAATAGAACAACTCAATGATTCTCTTCTGCGTTTTTAAGATTCCTCCATGTCTCCCCAGTTTTCCATCGTGAAATTCTTTCATGATCACTCCATTAAGACGTGATCCCTTAGGCAAAACCAACTTCCCGTTTCTTAGCAGTCTGCCCTGTATCAAGGTGAATTCGGGTTGCAAGGACCAGTTTTTCTGCAGATCTTTGATTTTCTTCTGGAGTTCGGTATCCTTGTCAACCTTATTGCATATCTCCTATATTTCAATTGCAGCTGGCACAATGAAAGTAAACAGAGCGGGTACCACTTCCTTATGTGTCATCTCCTCAACTATTCCCACTCGTTTACGAGACAATGCATCAGCTGCCTTGTTTTCCAATCCCGGTTTATACTGTATCTCAAAGTCAAATCCTAGCAACTTTGTCAACCACCTCTGATACCCCAAGTTAATTTCACGATGCTCCAACAGAAACTTAAGGATTTTTTGATCTGTGCGAACCAATAACTTCCTTCCATGCAAGTAGTGACGCCATTTTTTGTATTGTGAACACAATGGCCATGAGTTCCTATTCATATATTGACTTCTGCCTTTGTCTTTCTGTTAATGCTTGACTGAAATAGGCCAGAGGCTTCTAAAATTACATCAAGACCGCTTCCAGTCCTGTGCTTGAAGCATCTGACTCTACCACAAATATTGTTTCAAAATCTAGTAGTATCAAGACTGGTACAATAGTCATCGCCACCTTCAGCTGGTTAAAAGCTTCGGTCGTAGCTTTATTCCACACGAACTGATCTTTCTTCAACAAGTCTGTTAGTTATCACAGGCTATTGCACCATAGCCTGTTACAAACCTTCGATAGTACCCTATTAGTCCCAAAAATTTTCTCAACTCCTTGACATTTACCGATATTAGCCACTCTTTCATTGCAGTTATCTTACTATGATCCGTAGCCACGCCTTCTGGTGTTATCATGTGACCCAAATACTCAATTCTCTTACTTCCGAACTAACATTTTTTTCTGATTAGCATACAACTGATGCTTCTCTAACAGCTGCAACACATTCTCCAAATGCTCTCGGTGCTCCTCCCAGTTGTTACTGTATAGTAGTATATCGTCGCATTGGTGAGTCCAAACGACATTACCATAAACTCATAGTGCCCCTTGTGTGTGCAAAATGTCGTCTTTGGTATATCTTTGGTCTTTACCAAGATCTGGTGGTAGCCTGACCGCAAATCCAGCTTAGAAAATACCACGGTTTCTCGTAATTCATCAAGTAGCTGGTCTATCATTGATATCGGGTAGTTATCGGGCACTGTGGCCTTGTTAAGTGCCCTATAATCTACGCAAAACCTCCAGCTCTTGTCTTTCTTCTTGACTAGCAGCACCGGACTGAAGAACAGATTGCTACTTTCTTTGATGATACATGTTGCCATCATCACCCCAATCTGCCTCTCAATCTCTTCCCAAACACTCACAGGACCTGTTCCTAGTTTCAACGTGATGGTATGTTCTTTGCCACGAGAGGGAGGTAGTCACTAAGGTTACCTAAACACCTTGGCATATTTATCCAAGACTGCCAATAGCTCTGCTGGCGTAGAAATTTGGACTTCATCCTTCCCTGTTTAATCTTTATTGTAATCTACCCATAGTTCTTCTCCTTCGTGTTGTAAGGTTCTCTTGAGTGATTTAAGTGAAACTGCAGAGTTACAAAGATTAGGCTCACCTTTGACCGTGACCTTCTTCCCTGCCACCTTGAACCTCATCACTTGCTGTTTCCAATTGACCTTCATGTCTCCTAATGTCTCAAGCCACTGTATACCAAGAATCACATCGGCACCACCTAGTTGCAATGGTAAGAAATTAGATACCACGGTGTGTTCTGGTAACTCCAAACTGAGCCCCTAGCACAACACCTTTCCCTTCACCAGTAAGCTTGTACCCATCCTCACACTATAGCCTTGGTTCCTGTAGTCATTAGATTGAGTTTCTTGAGTACCTTTCATGAGACAAAGTTATGTGAGGCTCCAATATCTACCAAGATCACCACCTCTGTGCCGTAGATCCTTCCCACTAACTTCATAGTCTTTGGAGATGAGATTCCCACCATCGAATTAAGAGAAAGTACAACCACTTCCACGACTTCTTTAGTGGCTTCTTCACACCTCTCTTTCTCTTCTTCGTCTATGTCCCATTATGTTCCATTTTCTTTCATAATGATAACCTGTAACTCTCTCATTCAACATTGATGCCCAGCTTGGTATCTCTCGTCGCATTTAAAGCACAATCCCTTCGCCCTCCTTTCGTTTTATTCTTCTTGTGACAATCGGCGATAAGGAACGAGGCGATTCTCTGTAACCCTTGCTGCTGAATGTATCCCTTCTCCCTTTGGTTACGAAACATTAGGGTTTTTTGATTTTTGAAAAATGCCCCTACACCTGTCATCTGGTCTCCACACTTGTACGTGTTCGAGAGCCGTCCTCCCGAGAATCACGACGTGCGACCAGTACCACCTCAAATATTCCTCGACGGTGCGTCAACCTGATCTGACCATTCTCTACCCTTTTTGCCATACTCATCATCTTCTTAAGATTCCTCGGATCAAACAAATTTACCCATGCTCTTGTTTTTGGCTTCAAGCCATGCATGAAAGCCATTTCGCGGATATGCTCAGGCACCTCTGGAGCATTAGATGCTAAGGATATAAAGTCCTTACAATAGTTAATGGCGGTGTCTTCTTGTCTGGTCATTAATAACCTCTCGCCTGGGATCATATCATGACTAATTGCAAAATTCTCCAAGACCCTATTTTTAATTTGTTCCCAATTTAAGAATGGATTTTGATCCCATTCCCACCAGTACCATGTTAACACTTCTCCAAAAATACACATCCTTACAGCTTTGACCTTCTCATCTTCTATGATATCTTTCATCTCAAAGTATTGCTCAACTCGCAACACCCAACTTTCTGCGTTTTCCCCTTTGAACACCGGAATCTCTATCTTCCTCGTCAAAGGTTCGTTCCTCTCCGACGATTTTGTCACTGAATATCGTGAGATAGGCTTGTTCCTCCTCCTGGGTTCATCGTCGTGGCTTGCGATGACCCCTAAGGTTCCCGATTCCACATGTTGTTTTTCTGACCCCACTGAACGTTGCTCGTTCTCCATCAGTCTTTTCTCCAAACGGTCGAGAATGTCAAGCTTCCCCATTTGTTGCTTAATCTCTTTCAAGTCCTCTTCTAAGGCGGTGACTCTTTCCTGATCTTTGAGCAGAGTCTCCACCGACTTTTCCAAGGCTTCATGACTTTTCGCAGCGTCTTCTTTCGCCATCTTCCCGATCTCGATAGGCTCTATACCAAGTTTGTTACGATTAGTATACAGATCTCAAAAGAATGTAAAAGATGGGATGAAACCCTTGATATTAATGAGATAACGAGTACAAACTTGAGAGAAAATCTTTAGGAAGCCTCTCCCCTCCCAAATACAATCACCAGATTCTCAATTAATATTCTCTCACTTTCCACGCTATTCTCATAAACTACTCGCAACCATGTGATCAGTGGATCCATGTGCTTTAGGATAATTACTTAATTCTACTGTGGTTATTTTTTATTGACTTTAGTTAACGACACCTCCTTGGGCTTTATATGTAATAGTTAGCAGATAAGAACAGATTGTAAGTTTTTCCTCTCACCATTTAAGTAGGACATCTGGGAAGTCAAATCTACTAAATTCTCAAGGTTTACTTGGCATAGCAAAAATCATGGAATGTTCCTTCCACTACAACCGATCGTTGATGCCAAGTTCTCCAAATAAGTTTTGCACATTCGGATAAGCACCGACTTCAAGCAAGAATATGAAAAAATCGAGACAAAAAGTTAAGAACTTTACTTAAAAAAAAAGTAACAACAGGGAAAACAAAATAGAACATTATTTTGCAATTATTATTCATATTGATGGTAGAGCTGATAAAATGAGGGATATTTCTTGGTGATACAAATGAGCACATTCCATAATGGGTACAAGATAATAAGAGAAAAGCTTCAAATAAACATGTTACTATGAGCTTCAAGAATTTTCATTTAAAAAAACGACTTAACGTAAGGGAATTATAGATGTTAACTTTTATGTATAATCATCAGAGATGATAGCTTTTTTGGCCAAAAAAATCAAAAAGAAACTTTAAAGTTCAAAGCATTGTGAGTTCAAAAATCGATTAGAAAATAGAAGGAATGCCTTACATTATAGCTAAGAGTCCGTGCACAGACAAATGGCGAGGTCTCTGTCAAACCATAACCATTTTGTAGAATGAGACCGATGGCCTGTGTGATTTTGGAACAAAGTATTTTACATGTCGAAACTTGTTCAAAGGCAAAAAAGAAATGGATCTAATGTTTTCTAAGAGTAGTTGTAGAGGGCTTAACCTCAAAAAACTTGTCAATGTGAATGGACAAACTACCACCTCCACTAATACCAATCTGTGGAAACCAAAATTATATCAGTCTTAACTATAAATGTAAATCTAACAAAACAAAATAGAAAAGAAAAATCAAGAATACTACCTTTGATATTTCAATAGACGAATGAATTTTCTTACAGCCAAGGAGATTGAGAATGATGGAAATGACCGCTACCGGACTGTGGAAGGAGACAAGAAGAAGCATGCAACCAAGGAGATTGAGAATGATGAAAATGACCGCTATCGAACTGTGGAAGGAAGACAATAAGAAGCCTGCAGCCAAGGAGATTGAGAATGATGGAAATGAGACAAATATCGGTCTCATTAACCAAGGCACCACATGTTTTATGAACTCAGTTTTGCAGTCTCTTTTCTTCTTTCCCCGTTTTAGACAACTGTTAACAGTATGGTCTTCACGAAAAATACAAAAACCACTGTTCCAATGGCTCTCCAAAATCTTTTTCACCGCCTAGAGGTTTCTTCTGAAAATGTGTTGATACTAAAGAGCTCATAGACTCGTGTGAAAACTCGTGCAAAACTGAGTTTTTTTATAAATTAATAACATAAATTAATAATCATGTAAATTTTCCTATATATATATATATAAAGATAATATAATTTTGTTTTTATGAATTTATGTTAAAACTCATAAATAACTTTTCTTATATAAGAAAATATTATGTTGTAGTTTAAACTATATTATTGTTATAATGAAAATAAATATTTCATAAAATAAAACAAAATTTTCTATAAATTTTTAAATTATAAATATGCATAATTTTTATTTCAATAGTTGTATAGACTGTTTAAATATTACAATTAAGGTTACTAATTATAAATTTAAATTTATGTTAATTTTTTATATAAGTGAATTCATATATAATCTTTGTTATTTATTATCAAAATAATTTTTTTTAAAAATTTTAAACTTTTAAATCTAAAACTATTAAAATTTATAACATCCAAATACATTAATTTTATTTAGATCAAAACTTTTTAATTTATTTATTTTTAATTTTTGATAAAAAAATCACTATAAATTAATATCACTATAAATTAATAAATATCTCTTAAAATTATTAATTTATAGCTGTTTTACTGTACGTCATCTATGCAATCGAATTGAGTCTCTCGGCCTAGTTGTGACCTCTTTACTCAGAGCCGTGACTCCTAAACTCACAATTCTCAGTTTCTTCAGTTACGTTCCCACAATTCGATTCCAGATCTGATCCGTCTCTGATTTAGATCAAGGAATCAACAATGGCGGAGATGATGGCAAACATGGATCCAGAAGGTATGGATGGAGTTCGTATGACTTGGAATGTTTGGCCTCGCACTAAAGTTGAAGCTAGCAAGTGCGTAATCCCACTCGCCGCTTCAATTTCTCCGATCCGTCGTCACTCCGATATCCCTTCTCTCCCTTACGCTCCTCTGAAATGCAGAACCTGTAACGCTGTTCTCAACGCCTTCGCTCGTGTTGATTTCACCGCTAAGATCTGGATCTGTCCTTTCTGTTTCCAGAGGAACTCTTTCCCGCCTCATTATCATATGATCTCTGATACTAATCTCCCTGGTGAGCTTTATCCTCAGTACACGACTGTTGAATACACGATTCCCTCGTCTGTTGGTGCTCAATTCGATCCCAGAACTGGTGCTGCTGCTCCGCCTCTGGTTCCTCCGCCTGTCTTTGTATTTGTTTTGGATACTTGTATGATTGAGGAAGAATTGGGATTTGCTAAATCGGGGCTTAAGCAAGCGATCGGATTGCTTCCTGATAATGCTTTGGTTGGATTTGTGTCGTTTGGTACTCAGGCTCATGTGCATGAATTGGGATTCTCTGAGATGTCTAAAGTTTTTGTCTTTAAAGGCAATAAAGAAGTTACTAAGGATCAGATTTTGGATCAGTTGGGTCTTGGGGCTTCTTCTAGGAGAGCTCCTGCTCCTGGGTTCCCTAAAGGAGCTCAAAATGGATTCCCGAGTGCTGGTGTGAACAGATTCCTGCTGCCTGCTTCGGAGTGCGAATATACACTTGATTCGGTGGGTAATTGTTTCAGTTTGATTAGATTTGTGCGGTGATCGTTTTCATTTCACTTTTGTTTGTTGTCAAGTTTCATCGGTTTTTTCGGATTTCTAAATGATTGATCAATTGTAACATGGATTCTGAGCACTTATGTGGTTGATGATGCTTGGCATGCAGCTTTTGGATGAGCTCCAAACAGACCAGTGGCCTGTTCAGCCAGGTCATCGTCCCCAACGATGCACAGGTGTGGCATTGAGTGTAGCTGCTGGATTACTTGGAGCTTGCTTGCCTGGAACTGGGGCTAGAATCGTAGCTTTGATCGGAGGTCCATGTACAGAGGGCCCTGGAACGGTTAGGGCCTGTTAATTTCTCGGTTTATGGCATTGTCAAGTTTCATCACACCATATATGTGAACCATGTTTGTTAGAATCTAAATCAAATTTCTTTTATTTTTTTCCTTTTTTTTTGTCCTTTCAGATTATCTCAAAGGATTTATCAGATCCTGTGCGTTCGCACAAAGATCTAGATAAAGATGCTGCTCCTTATTATAAAAAAGCTGTCAAGTTTTATGATAGTATCGCAAAGCAGCTGGTCGCTCAAGGTCATGTGTTAGACCTTTTCGCTTCTGCACTTGATCAGGTATTAATGTGTCATGATTATATTGTGCTTGATACCCAAACTCTGTGTTTCCCTGAACTCTTCACTGCTATTTTGTATTAGTTAGCTAAAATGCATGGCATCTCTCATTAACTCCATGAAAGTGTTTATCTTGCATATGCTTTCCGAGTTATTAAATTGTTAGGTGAAGTTGACATTTTTTATGCACGCTGATTGTGATAGCTCTTACCTGTACACAAGTTGTTTAACTAACCTGTGATTACCAGTTTCTATTCTTTTTTCATCTGTTTAATTTTGCAGATATTAGTGACTGTGCACGAAAGAGTGACTATTTGTTGTGTAACCTTCACACATTTTTTGAAATCTTCAGTGGCAAACTATGTGATTGTTTTATAACATCCCTTTCATCTAGAAATTGGAAATGATTCTTTTAGATCATTAGATTATATGCTTGCCCCTGCCATATCTATCTGAAATCCCCATCTTTCTATTCATTTTGATGTCCTTTGCTTCTTGAAAATATGGGTGTTATTTTCATTACCATTTCTTCTTCTTAGCTTAGTGTTGATAGGGCTTTACTTGTTGTCCACCTTAAATCGTTCCATTTTGCTGTGATTCTTTTATCACATGATCCAATACCTAACTATAATTGTTTCTGCTGTTGCATTTTGGTATAGTTAGGTTGGGGTTGCTGAAATGAAAGTTGCAGTTGAAAGTACTGGTGGCCTCGTTGTTCTGTCTGAAAGCTTTGGCCATTCCGTATTTAAAGATTCCTTTAGGCGGGTGTTCGAAGATGGCGAGCAATCTCTTGGCCTCTGCTTTAAGTTGGTTTCTGCTCTGCATCTGTGTCAATACTTTGGAAATTCAAGATCCTTATGCATAATACTGCTTGTATGCTAGGATAATATATATTTTACATTTTACTCCGTACTGACTGTGAACCTTTTATTTTCAGTGGCACGCTGGAGATCAATTGTTCAAAAGACATCAAAATTCAAGGGGTTATTGGGCCTTGCTCATCATTAGAAAAGGTTATACCTGGAGTCCTTGGAATCCATTTTCTTTCAGGATGTTTCATATGTGCTTTGTGAATGAATAAATCCTATTTGCTATCAATTGATTTTAATTGATTTTCATTTGGAGCCATGCAGAAAGGTCCCAGTGTTGCTGATACAGTCATTGGAGAAGGGAATACCAATGCTTGGAAGTTATGTGGCCTCGACAAGAGTACTTGCTTGACTGTATTCTTTGATCTATCCTCAACCAGTTCAACTGCGCCTGGAGCTGTAAACCCTCAGTTGTATTTACAGTTTGTCACAAGGTATTCTGACAGCTTTTGTTTGTCTCTTTGGTTTCTTTCATTTCTTTTTTTCTTAAATGCTTTTTCTTTCTGCACCAAGTTATTACCTTCATCTTTAGAAGCATTGGATTTACTGTTGTTGACTGGCTTGCAGTTACCAAAACTCTGAAGGTCAAACATTGCTACGGGTTACAACTGTAACCAGACAGTGGGTAGATACTGCTGTGAGCACAGAGGTTCGTTATAGTCTTGTATTCTGTGAAACTTGCCACTTTATACTTAATATCTAATGTTATAAGCAGTTGAATTTATTTGTAATATACTAGCTCTTTTCCAGTAGTACTTTTTCTTGTTTTTTGGTAGATTTACTCATATTAGGATTATAACATGTATTAGTTCCACTCTTTCTTGCCATGGTAGACTTACAAATCTGCTATCAACTTTTATGTTTTGCCTCCACACTGCAAATGCGGTTAACCTTAGTATTGTTATGCATGGTATATTTTATGGTTCTCAACTTCTCATCCCATTTGCTCACTGGTGTAATTAGTTGTTGTGAATTCTAAGCGAAAAGCTCTAGTTTTTTTGGCTTTCAATGGGATTAACATTTTATTTTATTGGAAAAAGTTGGTTGGTTAGGATAAATGTGGATCCCTTAGATACCATTACCGTACAGTTTTATTTGAGTCCTAATGCTTTAGTTTATATGATTATAATCCTTCACCTCCCATGTGTAACTTTTTCCCCCTGTTTCGCTGCAAATTCATATCATGTGAACCTCAGAATTATGGTATTGGTTGCATTATTTTGACATCTTATCCGAGTGTTGATACAACCACCATCTTGCTAGCCTTTTTTCTTTAACATTTCATTTTTGTCATGAATGATAGTCGTGGTTTAGAGTTATGAGCCATTCATGTAAGTGTGTGGTGGGTGTTTTAATAGCCAAAACTTTCTGGCAAGCTAACATTTTTGTGTAATGGTTGTTGTATGCATTCTCAGGAACTTGTGCAAGGATTTGATCAAGAAACTACTGCTGTAGTCATGGCAAGATTAGCTTCCTTAAAAATGGAAACAGAGGTACTTTACATCATCTTCTTATTTCTTACTATTTGTGGGTCAATTTGACCATAACTTAATTTTTTGTTGTTGCCGCTGGGGTAAGGGTTAAGCTCATACTGCTTTTGATAAAGTTTATATATATGGTTTTCTTCTCCTGGCCTAATTTATATATCAGGAGGACCTTTGGTTAAATGTTCATCTATACGTTCAAACAAAGTCAATTTGTTTTTTCATTTTTTCACACAACTTAGTAAAACTTAATTAATATGAGGTGAGTTATAGTTTTCCCTTGAGAAAACGTCAAAGACTTCTTCCCATGTAGCATCTTTGTTGAGGAACTATGGTGGCTATTTTATGCAGCTTTCATCTCTTTATAGTATATACCAAGTATTTGTAGTCTGTGCAAGGCTCATAGTGAAACTAATAGGCAGTAGTTGCTATGCATTCTTGTCTTATTCCAGTACTTTGTTTACTTTTGTCTACTTGTATATTTGTGATACTGTTGCTCACGTATACAGTGTATCATGTATTACCTCAGGAGGGATTTGATGCTACTCGGTGGCTAGATCGGACTCTTATTCGACTGTGTTCAAAATTTGGTGACTATAGAAAGGATGATCCATCCTCGTTTACGCTGAATCCATATTTTTCATTGTTCCCGCAATTCATGTTTAACCTGCGGCGTTCACAGTTTGTTCAGGTAGACTACAGTTTTTAGATATCATCATTATCTGCCTTTTTGTAATTGACCTACATTGTTGAATCATGTTTTCTTTTGTGGTGTTGGAATGGTTGCAGGTCTTTAACAATAGTCCTGATGAAACAGCATACTTCCGCATGTTGCTAAACCGGGAGAATATTTCAAATGCAACTGTCATGATCCAGCCATCGCTGATGTCATATTCATTCAATCAACAACCTGAGCCAGCTTTGCTGGATGTGGCTTCCATTGCAGCTGACCGAATTCTTCTATTAGATGCATATTTTAGTGTTGTTGTCTTCCATGGAATGACTATAGCACAATGGCGAAACATGGGTTATCATCATCAGCCTGAACACGAGGTAATGCATGCTTCTTACTAGTAATTTCATGTTTACTTGTGAATGCATTCATCATCCAGAACCATTGTTTTACACTTTCTTAGCTATTAATTATATGATCCTTTTGAGTTAAGTGGTTAAATTGACATCGGCTTGGGGGTATAAATGCAAATTGAGACATCTAATGTAGAACAAATACTCTCTAAGAGCTGGTTACTTCTAAATGCAAGTAAAATAAGTTGGGCTGTAGCGAGGTCAATACTATTTTGCTACTCCATAATCATACTATGATATCCTAAATCTCGGATGTCTCGTATCAGGCCTTTGCTCAGCTATTGAAAGCTCCTCAAGAGGATTCTCAGATGTTAGTCCATGAGCGTTTCCCAGTCCCGAGATTAGTTGTGTGTGATCAACATGGATCGCAGGTCAGCATTTACATATGTTTTATCTTTGGTCAACTCTCGACTTTGATTATTTGTTCTGTATCCTTTAACTCCCCTCACCTTTTCACATATAAACTGCAGGCAAGGTTTTTGTTGGCTAAGCTGAATCCATCAGCGACTTACAACAATACAAATGAGATGTCAGCTGGGTCAGATATAATCTTCACTGACGATGTGAGCTTGCAAGTCTTTTTTGAGCATCTTCAGAAACTGGCTGTGCAATCCTGAGGAAAGTAGTCACAGTCCCAATTTCTTTTTTTTCTGCTTACATTATCCATCTTCCTTATTTACCCGCCTGCCCGTTTGTACCATTTTAGAGATCTTTGTTATTATGGTATTACATAAAATACATCTTGGAAAGTATACACATAGTTGAAGTCTTTTTATTTGCATTGGATTTGTCTGGAGTATAAGAATATTACTGTTTGTTGGGTTTTTTTTTTTCTTTTTCTTTTGGGGTGGGGGGAATGGAATCATGTATGATCAATTATATGGTTTGGGTCAATGGCCCAAAATACTTTTGGACTTCTTTTCTAATTTTTTATCCATTATGTTGTATTACTGTTGTTGTTTTTTAACCTTAGGTTTTCCTGAGCTCTGAATCCAAATCATTATTGTTGCTTCCAATACGCTTATCATGTTTCATCCCAATACACAACTGCAAAGTACTAATAAATAGAAAACAGCTAGAACCACTTCAATCAATAAAGTGGAGCAAATGACAAGATCAAGATCCAAACCAAGTGAACTTATACTATTTTGTTGGAGCTGGAGCCGGAGCCGTAGCCGGAGGATGAGTGATGAAGCTAGCATTGTAAGTATTCATCATCTTGATCAACACATTTTGAATCCTAACTCTCTCCTGAGCCAATGCCATTCTTTCCTGTGCAAATGCTAACCTCTCCTGAGCCAATGCCAACCTCTCGTGTTCTAAAGTAAGCTGCTGCTGCTTCAGAGCTACGTAATTAGTCGATATATCACCATCGGTCATCAAACTACTCGGAACCTGCGAATGAATCCCAAATAAAGTGTTGATCAAAACTAAAAACTCATAGATTTTCCAACTGATGAAACAAAATACCAAGCGGTGTATTAAACCAAATATTTGAAATGATTTGAGTTTTAATAAAAACATTTAAATGATTTTGATGATTTTGCATCAAATTAAGGAAATTGTTATGATTTAATATTAAAATTCTTAGCAACCCCAGCTAAAACCACATGATTTGGGTCTTTGTGTTTCTAACTACGAATCTCTTCTAAAATCTCTGAAATCATTAAAATTCCAATACTTAAAACATTTCCAATAACATTGGATTTGAAAGAATTATTTAAAATCATATTCAATAACAAATAACACAGAATTTTAATTTTTTTTAAAAACTTTTGTTCCAATAAAGTAGGATTTATAATTTTTAACTCAAATTACACCAAATGCTCAATTGAATACACCCCCAGATGAACTGTATACATGGCGATGTGAGGTTGGAGATGGGAGATGAAACCTCAGATCTAAAGAGGGCTCGGGTATTTGAGAATTGATTGTCGCAGAGATAACGATCAGCAATGAAAGCAGCTTGCGTTGGGTAACTGTTCCCCTTCCCCGATGATACTCGATCTTCTCGGTCTCCTCATAGCTATGCGTTGGGAAAAAATCAAAAATCCTAACTTGAAAATGAAAAAGATCAGAGAGATCCAACTGGAAAAGATGAGGAGAAGACGAATGGCTGGGTGTAAAAAGGATAACATGCAGCAGAAGATGGCGAAAATAAACTTTAGGAACGGAGTCGTTTAAAAATTTAGTCAACATAAACATATAAAAACTGAAAGTCACTATTGGGCCAGTGGCATGTCAGACCTCTCTAAAAAGAATGAGAAATCTGGCCCCCAAAGTCTGAGTATGTTTGAAGGAGGTTATGATTTTCTTAAGGGAAGGTTGGCCTGATATTATGGGCCTTGGTCCAAATCTTTCTTCATGTTAAAAAAAAAACTAGAAAAACTTGTGCTCGAAATCGCTGAATTTCTTAAAACACAAAAACAAAAAAAAGCCCTAATTTTCTGAGGAAAATAATGAAAAAATAATGTGTATGACTAAAAAATATATATATTTATTTAGCGCTGCAAGCCCATGCCTGCCCCACTTGGCCTCATGGCCGGTCCTGGGAGAAATTATCGTAAAACAAACGTTAGGAACGTACAAATTATATTGCAACATTGGCTAATGAGTTGTCCTCTCTTTAATAATATTTGCAAACTCATATATGCACAACCATTAGCTTACATATCTGTGTTAATTATAAGTAATATATATTTGGAAAAGGATTAAGAAAATCCAAAATTGAAACTAGGGTTCGTCTATGATCAGAACTTCGTCATGGGATATAAACATAAACAAAACCTATTATTACAAAAGAAACGTATTTCTGAGTTTTCAACGTAAAATCTGTACCTTCGATCTTCATGCCTACACCAGTCTGTAATAGTTGAAACTTTAGCTTGTATACGTTAGTCTTAGTGAAACTTTACTATTATATTCTGTGCGCTTAGAATAAATGCCATGAACACGCCACTACTCTCTCCATGAATCTAGTTAGCTATGTCTGACTTCTAAGCCTCCTTACCAAAGTCTAGCTCTAGTTTCAACACTCAACGTACAGCTTTTGCTGCGCTGTAAACATACAACTCTTCATAAACACAGTTACTCTTATGGCAATCTTTCACATCCACAACCAGAAAAATTACAAATCTGCTTCCCATCTTTCATATTGAGCTACACCCAGGAACCTTAGAAATCTGCTTCTCCTTCATCCACTGCCTTAGACTCTCTGCTTCATCAAACCGACCTGAAGCTGAATATAAACCTGCCAATGTTACATAGTATCCAGCTTTACCTGGCTCAAGTTGAACCAGCTTCTTCGCTACTCTTTCCCCTACTTCTACATTACCATACACTTTGCACCCACTCAACACTGCACCCAGAACAGCCTCATCAGGCTCCACAGGCATATCTTCCAGAAACTTCTCTGCTTCCTCTAGAAGACCTGCTCGAGACATACAATCCGCCACACTAGCATAATGTTTCAACTCAGGAACTATTTTACATTCCTGCATTAGTTTAAGATACATCCAAGAATTTTCCACAAGACCGCCATGTGCACAAGCTGATAAAACACCAAGAAACGTGACAGCATTTGGTTCAATTCCTTCCTTGAGCATCTCATCAAAGAGTTTTACAGACATTACGAAGTTTCCATCCAAGCCATTCCCCAAAATAAGAGAGCTCCAAGAAATCACATCTCTTTTCGGCATACTAACAAATAGTTTATGCGCATAGTCCAGTTTTGAGCACTTTACATACATATCTGTTATGGCATTGCCGAGATTCAAACCAAAACAAGAGTATCTTCGAATACACCATCCATGAACGCTCTTCCCATGCTTCAACAAGCCATAAGTAAACTCACCATTACAACTGAATCTAGCGAAAATCCACAATATATCATTTCTCTGAACAAATCCAAACCCAATATAGCTTCTCCTTGCTGAACATACCCACCAAACATAGCAGTATAAAGAACAGAGTCTCTAACAGGCATATCATCGAACAACTTACGAGCATTTGAAATTTTACCCATATCAACATACATAATCACTGCCGAACTTACAAATAAACTTACGCTAAATCCAAGTTTCAAGCACAGAACATGAATCAAATCCCCAAGCTTCGCTTCCCGTGACGCAGAGCAAGCTCGTAGAACAAGAGGAAGAGTGAAATCATCTGGTCTAACACTAGACTCACGCCACATACGAAGAAACAAATCTATTGAAATCAATCCAAAACCTGATCTAGAGAACTCGCCGATAATTATATTCCATGAGAAAATGCTGCGGTGAGGCATGTGCCAGAAGACAGTAAGCGAAGAAGGAAAGAGATGATTTAGCTTGGAGTAAGCGAGAACGAGCTTGGAGCTGAACACAACATTGGAATATATAGAGGTACGAAGAAGATGAGCATGGAGATGGCGTAGATGCTTAACGTTTGGGGAATGATGTAGAAGTGAGAAGAGATCATGATTCCGTGTGGTTGTTGACAAAGCTCGAGCTGTGAAGAATATTGTTAAGAGATTCTTCGCCGGACGAGAATAGCATGAAGAAGAAGCAGATGCTAAATGCATCGTCGCATTACAAAATTCAAAGAACAATGGAAGATGATTTGAGCAACGAGGAAGATATTTTACTTAAAATATATATATATATAATTGTAGAATTTAATCGGTTGAGAAAAAAAAAATTCAAATAAAATTTTGTTAGAGAAATTGTAAACGATATTTCTACAGTAGACGGTGGGTCTACCGGTAAATTTCGAATTTCTCATTCTCTCTGTTTCGCGCTCTCTCAATGTTCTTTCTAGATTCGCAGCAACAAGGTTCCGATCATCTCCTTCATGAAGCTATGGCGGATTCTAACTATCAATCTCCATCGCTGCTATGTGCAAACGGCCACCGATCGACAATTTCTCTTCGCACAGACCAAGGCGGCACGTTCTGCTTAGTTTGCTTCTCCAATCTCGTCTGCGATCCACGCATCCCCACCGTACACGTTTCCTATGCTCTCCACCAGCTCTCTATCGCTCTTTCTGAACCTATCTTCCTCCGAACCTTACTCTCATCGCATGTTCATTTTCTCGTATCGCCTCTCGTCCATGCTCTCTCTTCGATTGATGATGCCCCATTCGCTATCCAGATGATGGATACCATCTCTCTTCTTTGTTCTGCTGAGAAATCTTCAATCGGCGAGGATTTTGTGGAGAGAATCTCCGCTCAGATTTCTTCTGGTGCCTTGGGTTGGAGCCGAAGACAGCTTCATATGGTATTGTTGCTTTTCTAGGGTTAATTTCACTTCTATTGGGGATTCTCGTTGAGATTTTCATGGCAGAAAAGTGCGAATTCATCTAATTAGACTTAGATCTACAATGCTGACTCATTTGAGCATAGAGAATCTTGTTGCAGTCATTGTCTATGAAATCTCTCATAGATTGCTTAATGTCTGTGTGTTGCAGCTACATTTCTTTGGCGTTCTGATGAGCTGTGAGAATATAGATATCAATTCCCATATCAAAGATAAAGAATCTCTTGTTTGCCAACTCGTTGAAGGTCTTCAATTACCGAGGTAATGTGCATAAACCACTCGGAAACTACTCTTGCTTTGATCTTATATGGGGCCTGTTGTGATTTTTCCTGTTTGTTATCTTTTTCTCATACCTGTGAGGAGATCCGTGGTGAAATCCTATTTGTTCTGTTCAAATTTTCTGGTCTACAATTCGCAGAACAAAATGTTGATGGAATTGAGGTTATATCTTCTTTGTGTCCTAAGCTCTTATGCCTATCCTTGGAAGCTCTTGCAAAGACACAGAGAGATGATGTTCGCTTGAATTGTGTAGGTTCGTATGAGCTTTTACTTAACTGTTTCATTCTTATGCAGAAGACATATTCTTCTACCTGGAACACCATGTCCCAATGTTTAATGCCTTTCCATACAGTAGAACTTTCTCAGTTGAGGCTACCATTCGTTTTATTTAAAAAGAAACTTTGGTTTACGCCAGCTAAACAGAGATTTTGAACCTTGTAGCCCTTTTGACCATCTTGGCGCAGCAAGGTCTTTTAGAAAATTCACATACAGATCATGTCAGCAGCATGAGCTTGGATGAAATGGATGATGACCCTATGCAGACGGCTGATACTGTAGTCACCAGGCCTAGTTTAAATGTCTTATTTGCTGAGGCCATCAAAGGACCGTTGCTTTCCACTGACAGCGAGGTGCAAATAAGAACCCTTGATCTTATCTTCCATTATGCGTCCCAAGAGAGTATTCCAAGCAAAAAGATTCAAGTTCTGGTAGAAGAAAACGTTGCTGATTACATATTTGAGATATTGCGTTATCAGGTAATGGTTTTCTCCTTGAATAAGTAAATAATATACTGTTATTGCGCATTCCTTTATACTGGAAGGACAAAAAAAGTTTCCAGGCACTAGCGGAAGGTTGAGAACTAAGAAATGAAGTTACCATATGCCTCTTTCTGATATCAAATGCATAGTTCATTGTTTCCACCACTAATGCAACAACTTATTCAAGTAGTCTTTATACACATCGCCAATTATATTTTCTGTTTGACTCCCCTATCTTCTTCTTGCTTACTGTTTTGTCCTCTGGAAGCTCATATCTGCACAATAATTGATAAATATATGTTTTTAGGTATCTGACTGAAAAAATTACTTTTCATGAACAGAATGTAAAGATCAGGTCATCAACTCATGCCTGAGAGTTCTAGATCTATTTTCCCTAGCGGAGCATTCCTTTCGGAAGAGACTTGTTATTGGATTTTCTTCTGTCATCCAAGTGCTTCACTATGTAGGCGGAGTTCCCTGCCATCCTTTTCAAATCCAGACACTGAAGCTTATTTCGAGCTGTATTTCTGATATCCCTGGGATTGCTTCTAGTTCTCAAGTTCAGGAAATTGCTCTTGTTCTGAAAAAGATGCTTGAAAGATATTATTCTCAGGAGCTGGGATTATTTCCGGAAGCATTTGCGATTATATGCTGAGTGTTTGTTTCCCTAATGAAAACTCCATCTTTTGCTGAGACTCCAGATGTGTTAACATCATTGCAAGAATCCTTGAGACATGCCATTTTGGCCTGTCTTAGTCTCCCTGAGAAAGATTCAACCCAGATATTTCATGCAGCCTACTTACTCAATGAAGTATATGTATATTGTACTGCACCAGCATCCATAAACAAGACCAGTTGTGTTGAGTTAAGACATTGCGTTATAGATGTGTGTGCATCACATCTATTGCCGTGGTTTCTCGCTGATGTCAACGAGGTGAATGAGGAAGCAACTCTTGGGATAATGGAAACTTTTCATTCTATTCTGCTACAGAATTCAGATACTCAGGCCATGGAGTTTGCAGAGATACTTGTTTCAGCAGATTGGTTCAGCTTTTCATTTGGATGCCTAGGAAACTTTTCTACGGCTAAGATGAAGCAGAGGGTATATTTGATGCTCAGTTCCCTTGTTGATGTTCTTCTAAAACAGAAAACGGGGTCACATATCAGAGATGCTCTTCCTTGTCTTCCTTCTGATCCACAAGATTTGCTTTTTTTGCTCGGACAAGATAGTTTCAATAATCAAGATTTGGCTTCTTGTCAGTCGGCAGCTCTGCTGATTTTCCATACCAGTTGGATATACAATGACAGGTGACTTAGGCTTTTGATATCTAATTATGTTTTTGATGGAAGAACTAGGGAGCTACAAGTTATTATTTTCCTTATATTCTTTTGCATCTTTTGCAGGCTTGCAGATGATAAGCTGATTTTAGCGTCTTTGGAGCAATACATTCTTGTAAACAGGACAAGTTTAATACGTGCGATCTCTGATTCTCCAGCTATGATGCATCTAGTGAATTTATATAGTCTTTGCAGGAGTCTTCAAAACGAGAGATACCAGATATCCTACAGTCTAGAAGCTGAGAGGATACTTTTCCATCTACTAAACGAATATGATTGGGACTTATGTTCCAGTGATATTCATATAGAATCTCTGAAATGGCTTTTTCAGCAAGAAAGTATCAGCAAATGTTTAACTTACCAGATCCAAAAGATTTCTGGGAACTACTTAATTGGAAAAGAAGTTCACAATGTATATGGAGATGGCAGACAGAGATCGCTTACATATTGGTTCGCAAAGTTGATATCTGAAGGAGACAACTATGCCACAATTCTTTTGGTTGACTTGTTGACACAGCTCACGGAGAAGGAAGATCAAGAGAATAAAGTTGTGTCAATTTTAAATCTGATGACTACGATTGTTTCTATATTCCCAACTGCCTCCAACCACTTATCCATGAATGGCATTGGCAGGCAATTCATAGACTCGCTTGTGGTTTTACTAACTCATCGTTCAGAACATCTTTCAAACCACTCCTTCTACTAGTATTCAACATTTTAGCTTCTGTGCAACCTGGAGTGCATATGATTGATGAATCATGGGATGCTGTATCTATAAAGGTATGGCCCGTTTAAACTTATTCTCCACCAACATTGTCATTTTATCAAAGAGCTCACTGAATTCTCTTTGTGTTGTAGTTGTTAAATTATTTGAGCTTGCGAGACACTGCCATTACACAGAACCATGAAGATATGTTGGTGATTGGCATTCTTTCTTTGGTTCTATACCGCTCAAAAGATGGAGCACTTGTGGAAGCCTCAAGAAGTATTGTGTTGACTTCGTACTTAGTATCAACAATCAATACTGTGGTTGATGTAGCTTGCTCAAAGGGTCCAGCATTGACTCAGTATCAGGATGAAACTGACGTGGGGCAAGCTCTAGCAATTACGTTACCTCTTTATTTTTTCTCAATAAGAAGGTATCGTCTGAATATTTCACACTGTTAAATCTTACTTCAAACTCTTTTGACTCTCTTGTGACCTTTAGCTTGCAGAATGTTCTAGCTGGAGCAGTGGATTGGCAAACTTTCTTTAGCCCATCGAGCAACCTGGAAAAACTACCCGTACTCTGCATTCATTGCCATAATTTGCGTAGGTTAATGCATTTTGGAGCACCGCAAATCAAGCTCATCGCCTCTTATTGTCTGTTGGAGTTGTTCAGTGGACTATCAAAACAGATTGAAATAAAAAGAGAGCAATTACGGTGTTCATCAAGTTACCTGAACTCAATGAAGGCTGTTTTAGGTGGTCTTGTATTCTATGATGACATAAGAGTAGCAATAAACTCTGCGCTTTGTCTGTCCATGATTTTAGGATGGGAAGACATGGAAGGAAGAACAGAGATGCTTAAGACCAGCTCATGGTACAGGTTTATTGCAGAAGAAATGTCAGTGTCCTAGCCATGCCTTGTTCATTATCTTTCATCTGGTTCAAGTAGAACATAGCTTCTTCAAACTTCCCATCATTAGCATAACCATGGATGATTGAATTGTAGATTTCTAAAGACGGACTCAGCTCATGATCATCAATCATACAATGAAAAGCTCGAATTGCTTCATTCATCGATCTTTCCTCACATAAAAACCTTATAATCCTCTCGAACGTTCTATATTCTTCCACACATCAAAAACCTGGAATTTAACCAAAACCAAAAAAAAACTCAATCTTCATGTTCTCACATTTATTGAAAGGGATAGATATAGTGGAGGCAAAAATTACAGGAAGAATCTCGTGGAGTCTTGAGGAGTTACGGAGAAAACGAATGACGGACCAGAAATGGTCTTTGCTCCAATCTCCATCTTCCTGAAGTAGCCGTAGAGGATACGAACCGGGACGGCTGAGCCGCCGCAGCAATGAATTTTGAAACCTGTGGTTATGGTGGTATCTATAGGAGAGAAGAGAGGTGGGCTGTATCGTGTCGCCATCGAGAGATAAGGATAAAGAGCAGCGGAGAGAATAAGGTTTTGTGAAGGAAGTAAGTAAGCTTGAGTTCGAAATCCAAAGCGGAGGAGGTGGTTTCAGTAGCGTCGTGCTGTGGAGAAATTGCGCCGTCAGATTCTCCATTGCTCGGCCTGTCAACGGCGGCGTTTTACCTCGCAAGTTCCTCTCCTTTTTTTCTCAGCGGTATGGATCTTTTCGGTTCTGGTGCGGTTAACTTTGGTTCGGTTTTAAGGTATATAGTCCTGGTTCACAATAATGTTTTGCTATTGTGCTAAATTCGCGGATCAATTATTTTATTTTAAACTAAATTAAATTAAAAAATATGTCGAAATTATTTATTAATACCAAAACAACAAATAAAAATTTGAAGAAAATATGATTTTAATCCTATTTATTATTTATGATAGGTCTGGGCATTCGGACATTCGGGTCGAGTTCAAATTTTTTAGGTTTAGAAGTTTTAGAACTGTATAGATATTTACAAAAATTCAGATCGGGTTCGGATTGATTCTATTCGGGTTTAATTTGGTTCGTGTCCAAAAAATGTTTACCCATAAAAACTCAAAATTTTCCTGGTACAAATTGGTTCGGATATTTTAGGTATATTATAACCGAATTTGGTAAATTTTATCCAAAATATATGAAAATACCAAAAAATACCCCATAATACTCTAACACTTAAAAACTTTTAATGCCAAAATATCTAAAAATATGCTAAGATATCCAAAAATACCAAAGCATCTATGTGTGTTAATGCATTATGTTTCGAGTATTCGGATACCCGATCGGGTATCGGATAATATCCAAAACCGAACCGATATCCACAGGTATATGAGTTTAGGATCCGATGGGTAAATTGAGCATACATGAACCCGAACCGAACCGTTTATTTTTTTTTTCTATACCAACATAATAGGAGCACCGATTCTCAAACGTGTACTATGCATTGACAAATTCGAGATTTGATAGAGCCTAAAAAATCCAAATTTCTTAACCAATGTGGGATATTGAACAAATATATTATTTTTTTATCGATTGAGTAATTTATGTCTGTTTTAAAAAATTCGAATTACAACATATATAGAAAAAATCTAAAATTTTATTAATTATATATATTATATAATAATATAAAATAATTTAAAAATAATATCAAATAATGGCATAAGGAGATTCATTTTTCAAGTATATTGGTTCAAATTGAGTAGAGATATTTTAAGAAATTTAAAATTAGTGTTAGTTGCCATATTATTTAAATCTTTTAATATATTTTTTATTATATATAAAGATTGTCTGGATGTAGTAATAAGTGAAGAGTGTTTGAAAACAATGATAACTCAAATGTATTTCACTTTTTAATAGTATAGAGATTTTATTGTCAAACAAGAATTCTTTGTGTCCAAATTATATATCATGATTCTCTGTTTCACAAAAAAAAAAAATGAATGGGTATGTATTCCCCCTTTCTTTTTGAATGAATGTAAAAATTTATTCAATTAAAACACCATTAGGACATTGTATGTATTCTCCTCTTCACTACCTTTTCTATTCGTAATTTTAGTTTTTAGTATTTTCTTTTCATAAGGATTCTTCTCGTTGGCTTTATAGATATGAATCTGAAAATTTTCCGGTGGTTTTATATCCTTTAAGGTTATAATTATATTAAAATTTCATATTAAAAATAAGAGTAAGAAAACAAAAGTTGACCAATCCATTAAGTGGAAGTTGTATTGAATTTTAAGATTCCATTATTATTGATTATTGAATTTTATATTTCTAATAAAAACTTCTTATTTTGTACACAATTTTGGAGATCACATGATTATGCATTGTATTCTCAAAACTTATATTACAAAAGAAAAAAAAACAAAATAAAATTTGGGTTTATGAGTCTATCATTGTTAGTAGAGATATTTGATATGATCCTAGTATGATGCTCGACTACCTGTTGTAGTACATGCGATTATGATGACAACTTAAAAAAAAAAATCTACAACTTGATCTTAATAAATTGAAAACATAGTATACGATCCAATATGACGTGGAATAGAATAAAGCAAAGAGCGCCAAATATGCCTCATCTTCTAATTCATCATCGGTTGAAGAATAGATTTGAAAACATCTCGAAGAACATAATCTCATAAGACCCATATCTTTCCATCCCCTAGATTTCTGCTTAAGATCTCTTCTTCCATTTAAGAAGTTTCCTTTTTATATTTTGAATTCAGAAGTGTTCTCAAACGTCTTGAAACCCTAAAATTTCTAAAAGCTAGGGTTTATTTTTATAAATCCATCAACTTTTAACTCAGCAAACTCTACCCAAACCCAACTCACACTAACCCCTCCCTCCCTTTCCCTTTAGAAGTAAATCGAATTTATACACATTCTAGAATTTTATGCAAATTCAAACACAAACTAAAAATTTATGAGTGAACGCCTAAGTCCGTTGAATTCTTAGATGGATGGCTTAGATCCAGTTAAGATGACGAGACTAGCATTTCTTTTGCTTTAGTTTGTGTTTGTGTTTTTTTTTTTTTTTTGGAGATATGGTTATTTTAAAAATTGTTAAAATATAATGAAGACTGCGAAAACTCTAAATTTTAGAAATCTTAAGTTTTGAGATGATTGTGAACGTAACTCATATGAATCCGAGATCTGAAGTCGCCATCGAGGAGATGGAAAAGATATGAGTCTGGTGTGCAAGTATGTTTTTTAAACTTCAAACATCCTTTTGGTTTTACTATTTTTTTTAACGAATGTCTAGCTGTATGTGTTTGTTT
Organism: Cardamine occulta; assembly: GCA_028015245.1. NCBI lineage: Eukaryota > Viridiplantae > Streptophyta > Magnoliopsida > Brassicales > Brassicaceae > Cardamine > Cardamine occulta. The sequence goes on from CM051387.1 coordinate 8,642,471, forward strand.
TCATTTCACAATATTTTTGATTGGTAATTCATTACAAATAGCCACTATTAAAACGGTTGTGTGTATTGACTATTTGAAACATAGTATTTTTCAATGAAAAAAAATTACATGAAGTTCTATATTTAGAAGGAAATTTACAATTATATAAAAACAATAGTCTACTTTGGTTAGCAAAGTTCTATGTTTTAAGTATACAAATAGTCTTCCTATATATCACTAAAAAGAAAATTGTATATACACATGTAATTTCTCAAAAATATCAACCTAGTTATTTTTATTTGTCAAGTTCATTGATAATTGATAATTTTATTTTAAACATAGAAATAACTTAATTAAGTAGCTTATGTGATATTGACAACATAGTCAAACCTACTTTTTCAACTCATCAATTCCTCTTTTAAAAATTACCAAAGAGTTCAGTCAACACTTTAGAAAATTTACTAGTAATTCATGGTATAAATTTAATTAAAATCAAAGAAAACAGTCAAACTTATAAAGCATTTATCACTAATACTTTTATATTAGATGGTTAAATAAGAACATTTGACTACCATTGTGGAGAATTGAACAAAATAATATACTATTTATCTAGTTTTCATCTATTAGTTCAATTATTAGTCGTGCTGCGTTTTTCTAAAGAAGTTAATCAAATTGAGATTTGAGTGTGGGATTAAAAAGTGTTCTTTTTCAACTTTCAAGGTATGAACACGAAATCTATTCATCAATCTTTGTGTTCACCATTGACACTTCGCTACTAAAAGATTATTAATATGTATATAAATATATATATATATATATATATTTAAAAAGTTGCTGTCATTTTAATACTATTAAGTGATGATTTATTGATTTTTTTTGGATTGGAATTTACAGCATAAGATGTCACAAGAAATTGGAACAAACTTTAGCCTGTCTGAGCCGAAGAAGCTTATTGTGATTGGTGGCATGAAGCCCAACATCCCTCACCTAAATGCAGAACATACATCCATTTTGGAAGAAGAAATTATAGAAACAGTTCAGAATCTCTCAGATTCAAAAGATGAAGATGCAAATTATGTTTTTCCAAAGCTTTTGTTCGAGCTTGAGGTTGAGGTCTTTTCCCGTATTCCATATTTTCAATTTTGGAAGCTAAATTTGTTGAATAAGGAATTTTCAAAGCTGCTACAAAGTGGTGAGATTTTTAGATGGAGACGAGAACGCGGGCTTGTGCAACCATATGTGTTTGTGTTTTCAAACGGTGAAGAGTGTTGGAAAATGTTTGATAAGGATTTCAAAAATTTCCGAAAACTACCAAGAGTTCCTTCTGACTGCGGCTTCCTTTATGGAGAAAAAGAAACGATCAGTGCAGGTACACATTTGATAATCGTTGGGAGTGATGTGAAAGGTATTGGGGTATGGAGATACGAGCTAGAGATGCATAAGTGGATCAAAGATACTGCAATGATCACACCACGAACCAAGTTTGGCTCTGCGAGCCGTGGGAGCGATGCTTTTTTTGCTGGAGGAATTAAGAGATGCAAAAACGGGACTCTTGAGGTTGTGAATGTAGCTGAAAAATACAATTCTGATACGAAAACATGGACATGGATTAATGGAATGCACAAGCGCAGAAAATTCAGCTCAGGATGTTTCTTGCGTGGTAAATTCTTCGTTCTTGGTGGCGTGGATGAGAATGGTAAATACCTAACTTGTGGAGAAAGTTATGATGAGATGACAGATTCTTGGAAGCTGGTACCAGACATGCTCAAAGATATGAACTTCATTTCTCCTCAATCCTTGCCCCTCATTGCAGTGGTCAAGGACAACCTCTACTTGCTGGAAAAATGGTCGAAAGAGGTACGAGTTTATGATATAAATGCAAATGTTTGGAAGAAACTTGGTATTGTACCTGTGAAAGTAAATCCCGTCTTAGGCTGGGGAGTTACATTTAACTCGATTGGAGATAGGCTTATGGTGATTGGAGCCTCATTTGCTGATAACTCATGGAAAACGACCTTCTCAATTTACATATGTCATCCATCCCCAAATGTGGAAGAGCTTCTTTGGGAGGAGTATAAACACTGTTGCGATGGTGTTCAGCTCGGCCATTTTATCCGTAATTGTAATGTGATGATTGCTTAAGTCCTTTTCAGAGGCAAACTTGGCATCATTTTTGATATTTTGATTTGTTTTTGCGTGTTTGTGTTTATGTTTATGTTTAAAATAAGTTGTGGATGTTACAACGCGGAAACATAACTGAAATTGTGGTTATATGTTTGTGTGCGGATATTTTGTGTTTACGTCAAGTGACGTAAAACACTAATGTTTCCATTTGTTTATGACATTAATTTAAGTGTTTTACAGTATATATGTTTTTCAGGAAACGATTAATGTCTTTTTACTTTGTTTGTTCTTATTGAAACCTATAATTTTGGCTGTGTTTTTTCCTAGGCCATACTCTATGTTATCAAAGACGAATTAGTGAAAATAATTCTAGATATTGTTTCTCGTTTGTTCTAAGAATTTTTAGGGCTTCACTATGCGACCTTTATTTTTCACTAAACTAGGTTCATTTTGGGATAATACAACGAGGGAGGGGGGGGGGGGGGGGGGGGGGGGGGGGGGTAGGGTACCTAGTTACCGTTTGCCCGAACTCTTATTTAATCCTTCAGGCTGAACTCCTAGATTATCTGCGTGACTAAGAGTATCTCTTTTACGTTCACAGAATGATTCACTTCAAATTCTCCAAGGCCTTTGATTCCATCATTCCATGCAAATAAAAGACGCACAAATAAAGCAACCAAAAATCGCACAAATGGTGTAAACAAAAACAAAAAAGTCTGCCTCGAAGCTGGGATGTTGAGTTAACTACTTCAGGATGCTGGCTTTGGAAAAGGATACTTAAGTTGAGAACCCTTGCTCGGCCTTATCTGTTCTGTCATGTAGGAAATGGTGCTGATGCCCTGTTTTGGCATGATAATTGGACAGATTTGGGGCCCCTCATTGAGTTAACAGGACCTAACGGACCTCGCGTTACAGGGATTACTACACTATGAACTGTTGTGCAGGCCACTATCAATGGCACTTGGAGGCTGCCTAGAGGCAGGCACAATATCACTCTCCTTCTCCGGTCTTGTCTTCCACAGCAAGTCCCTGATCTCAATTCTATAGCATCAGATCAGTTCTTGTGGCGAAATAGGTCATCTGATATTCCGGCACAATTCTCTTCTTCTAAGACTTGGCAATCCTTGAATCCATCCATCCTCCCCAATGTCACTTGGAACAAGCAGGTTTGGTTCTCGTACTCGATACCAAAGCATGCTTTCACCTTGTGGACTGTTATGAGAGCTAGACTGCCCACGCGGGACAGAGTACGTAACTGGGGTCTTCAAATTCCTTCTGATTGCCTTCTTTGTGGAATCGAAGATGAGTCTATTGATAATCTCTTCTTTCGGTGTTCTTTCTCTCAACAAGTTTGGAATTCTATGCTCAGCCACGCCAATCTAAGTCATCTGGTTCAATTACATCCAATCATGGACTGAGTAAGGTCTCCTTCAGCGTCAGCTAAGCTCAATACTATTTGCAAATTAATTCTTCAAGCTTCGGTGTCCGAGATTTAGAAAGAGAGGAATGCGAGACTCCACCTTGCTTCTCCTCGAACCACGTCAGGACTCATTAAGCAGATTTGTCTCACCCTCCGGAGCAAGTTGATCAGCAAGGACAGGCCCACCTCTTCAAGCTCAGCAACTCCTCCACCAGGGCACTCTTTTTTGGCTACTTGGTTTCAGTTTATTCAGCCTTAATAGATTCTATTACATCTTCGGGAAACATGTGTGCTGTAAGGATTGTTCCATAAACTCTATCTTCGCTTTTCTCTTGGCCTCTTTGTAATGCTCTCTACTTGAAAGACTCTAAAATGTAATCCTTGTAGGGGGAAACACAAAAGAATGAATACAGGAAAGTTAAGGGGGAAAAAAAACAAAAAACAAAAAAAAAAAAGTCACAAAAACATCACGAGGACCAAGACTAGCCGCTTTTATATATTCCATAATAATCTTTGATAGGAATTCATAAATACAGTTAGAAATATTTGTTAAAAAAACATTTAAACTTGAAAATCAACGAACTTTACATTTAAAATATTGCATGTGATGTGATAGATGACGTGGTAACTAACTCTTGTGTGATAAAATTTCAAGTGAGTTGATTAATGTAAATTTTAGCTGAAAATCATTAGTTGATATATAAATCTGACAATTTTCTTAGTAACGTATATATATTTGCACAAAATTAAAACATGTGCATGACTTCTAAAACTGAAGTTCTATATTAAAAAGGAAACTCACAAATATATGAAAACAGCATTCTAATTTGGGTAGCGAAACTCTGTGTGTGTGTTTTTTTTTTGCTAAAAGGGTAACGAAAACTCGGTGTGTTTATGAATACAAATCGACTTCTAATATAACAATAAAAGAAACTTTGTTTTGATCAATTATATTAGAACTATATTTGTATACATAAAACACAAGAGTTTAGCTAACCAGAGTAACAATAAAAGAAACTTCTATACACAAATAAAACTGTCAAATTGAAACTTATCATTCTCATGAATAACATGTTATTCTCAAAACTATAACCTTAGTTTTTTTATTTGTCAAATTGATTGATTATTGATAATTTTATTTTAAACATGGAAATAACTCAATTTAATAACTTATGTGGTGTTGAAAACATAGTCAAACCTATATTTTTTCAAATCATCATTCTTTAAAAATTTACCAAAAAATTCAGCCAATACTATAGAGAAATCACTAGTACTTTATGGTAATAAAATAAATTAAAAATCTAAGAAAACAGTCAAAACTTTGAACGCATTATTATGATATAGTTCTTTATGGTGGAGGGTTAGATAACATTTGATTAAGAGCAGATACTATAAACCTTAATAGTTTTGCATCTATTTTAATTGTATTATTAGCGGCGCCACTTTTTTAAAAAGAATTTAATCAAACCAAGATTCGAGTGTGCGAGAAGTTTTCTGTTCAATTTTCAAGGTATAAACGCAACATTTTATTGTACTCAGGTCAATTACGAATTATATGATGCATATTTTAAACATCTATTCATCAATCTTTGTTTTCACCCCGGGCATTTCATTTCACAACAAGATGATTATTAAAATATTTTTAAAAGATGTTTAATATTATAAACTGATGATATTATTTTAAATCAAAAGTGATAACTTATTGATCTTATTTGTTTTGTGGTTTGGAATTTACAGTATAAGATGTCACAAGAAATTGGAACAAACTGGTGCCAATCTGAGTCGAAGAAGCTTATGACTGTTGGCATGAAACCCAACACGTCCAACCTAAATGCAAAACATTCTTCCATTTTGGAAGGAGAAGTTATAGAAACAGTTAAGAATTTCTCAAATTTAAAAGTTGAAGATGCAGATTATGTTTTTCCAAAGCTTTTGTTCGAGCTTGAGGTCGAGGTCTTTGCCCGTATTCCATGTTTTCAATATTGGAAGCTAAATTTTTTGAATAAGGAATTTTTACAGCTGCTACAAAGTGGTGAGATTTTCAGATGGAGACGAGAACGCGGGCTTGTGAAACCATACGTGTTTGTTTTTTCAAACGGTGAAAAGTGTTGGAAAATGTTTGATAAGGATTTCAAAATTTTCCGAAAACTTCCAAGAATTCCTTCTGACTGTTGCTTCCTTTATGGAGATAAAGAAACGATTAGTGCAGGCACGCATTTCATAGTCATTGGGAGGGATGTGAAAGGTATTGTGGTGTGGAGATACGAGCTAGAGATGCATAAGTGGATCAAAGATACTGCAATGATCACACCACGGACCAAGTTTGGTTCTGCGAGCTGTGGGAGCGATGCTTTTTTTGCTGGAGGAATTAAGAGATGCAAAAAGGGGATTCTTGAGGTTGTGAATGTAGCGGAAAAATACAATTCTGATACGAAAACATGGACATGGATTAATGGAATGCACAAGCGCAGAAAATTCAGCTCAGGATGTTTCTTGCGTGGTAAATTCTTCGTTCTTGGTGCCGTGGATGAGAATGGTAAATACCTAACTTGTGGAGAAAGTTATGATGAGATGACAGATTCTTGGAAGCTTGTACCAGACATGCTCAAAGATATGAATCTCATGTCTCCTCAATCCCTGCCCCTTATTGCAGTGGTCAAGGACAACCTCTACTTGCTGGAAAAATGGTCGAAAGAGGTACGAGTTTATGATATAAATGCAAATGTTTGGAAGAAACTTGGTGTTGTACCCGCGAAAGTAAATGTTGTCTTAGGCTGGGGAGTTACATTTAACTCGATTGGAGATATGCTTATGGTGATTGGAGCCTCATCTGCTACTAAATCATGGAAAACGACTTGTCAGTTTACATATGCCGTCCATCTCCAAATGTGGAAGAGCTTATTTGGGAGGAGTATAAACACTGTTGTGATGGTTTTCAGCTTGGGCATTTTATCCGATATTGTTGTGTGATGTATGCTTAAGGTTTCTTCAGAGCCAAACTTTTGATTTGTGTTTGTGTTTTTTATGTATATATTTAAAATAATGTGCGGAGGTTATGATGCGAAAACATAGCTGAAACTTGGTTATATATGTGGTAGTGTAAATATTTTGTGTTTGTGTTAAGTTATAAAAGCTAGTGTTTCCATTTGTTTGTGATCTTTTTTGTTAATGCGTTTATTTGTGATATTAATGTAAGTGTTTATGATTTTGTGGAAAATATCAATGTCGGCTATGTTAAGTTTTTTGAATCCTATATTTTTTGTTGTTTTCCTCTTTAGCCAAAAAACTTGTCGTAATTCTAGGTGCGTTTCCTCTTTAGTTCTAGAATTGTAAGATCTTCACTATGGGAATTTTATTTTGCACTAAACTAGGTTCATTGTTTGGGTCCATTAGGAATTTAGGATAATAGAAAAATATATCCAACGCAGTGTAAATACTTCTAACAGATATGAAAACATGTTAGATATAAGATGAGATATTCAAATAACCTATTTGAATAAATTTTCAATTTTTTTAATTAAAGTTTCTTAAAATTTCTCATAATTTTTCAAAAGTATACTAATTATCCGAAATATCAGTTCTAAACTCGACTCTTAGCCGAATTATAGTGAGAATTGGAAAGTTATTTAAGGGTAAACGAATTAGTCGAATTCAAAATGTTCCCAAAATTTCTATCATGTATTTTATTATAACCTAGAATAGAACATGTCCGATGTGCAGATTTTGAATGAAATATCTGTTGTAAGTAGGTAGTTAAATGGCATCTAAAAAGTCCGAAAAGAAATATAAATCAAAAGTCAAACAAAACTTAAGAAACTCTACAAGTTTGAGATTTGATAAAGATCCTTCTAAACTAATAGAGAAAACAATTGAAATCATAACCAATTCGCTCTCGTTTAATAGTAAAGGAAGCTACACAAGTGGTCTTTTGCCATGAGTTCGACGCGAACTGGCCACCCAACCCGTAATTAAATGCGCGAAAAAGAAGATGGGATAAAAGAGATTATAGGTCCAGAACCTCTAGATTTCAAAAAAAAAAAAAAACAATTGAAATCATTCTCATGAAATAACATGTTATTTCTCAAGACTATAATCTTACTTATTTTTATTTGTCAAGTTAATTGATAATTCATAATTTTACTATAAACATGGAAATAACTCGATTAAGTAACACTTATGTGATATTGAAAACATAGTCAAACGTACTTTTCTCAACTCATCCATCTTTAAATTTTTACCAAGAAATTCAGTCAATACTATAGAGAAATCACTAGTATTTTATGGTATAAAGTTAAATTACTATCTCAGAAAACAGTCAAAGTTTCTATAAAATAAGAACATTTGATTAAAAGCGGGTACTATAAATAATAAATCTAAGTAATGTTCATCTATTAATAATATTATTAGCCCCATTTTTCAAAAGAACTTAATCAAACGAAGATTCGAGTGTGAGACCAAGCAGTTTTCTTCTTCAACTTTCAAGGTATAAAAGCAGTATTTAACTGTTTATTACTTTATTGTACTGATCAGGTCAATTACTAATTATATGATGCATATTTTAAATATTTATCCATCAATATTTGTTTTTCACTATTAACATTTTGGGATTAGCAGATTGTTAAATTTATAATTATAAACTGATGATTTTGTTTTTTTTTTGGCTGTCGTTTCTTTTATGGAGATAGATAAACGATAAGTGTAGGTACGCATTTGATAATCATTGGGAGGGATATGGAAGGCATTGTGGTGTGGCGTTACGAGCTAGAGAAGCATAAGTGGTTCAAAGATCTTACAATGATCACACCATGAGTCGTGTATGCTTCCGCGAGCCGTGGTACAAATGTTTTTTTGCTGGAGGAGTTAAGAGATAGGGAAAAAAAGGATTCTCGAGGTTGTGAATGTAGCGGAAAAATACAATGCTGATACGAAAAGGTGGGCAATGATTATTGGAATGTTGAAGCGAAGAAAGTTGAGTTCAGGATGTTTCTTCCATGGCAAGTTCTTTGTCCTTGGTGGCTTGGATGAGAATGGCGAATACCTAACTTGTGGAGAAAGTTATGATGAGATGACAGATTCTTGGAAGCTTGTACCAGACATGCTCAAAGATATGAAGTACATGTCTCCCCAAACCATGCGCCTCATTGCGACAACCTCTACTTATTGGAAATATCGTCGAGTGAGGTACGAGTTTATGATATACATGCAAATGTTTGGAAGAAACTTGGTGCAGTTCCTGTGAAAGTAAATGCCGCCTTATTAATGTTGTTTATGTTTGTTATGGAAGAATCAGTGAAAATAATTCTAGATACTATGATTCCAAATTTAGCATCTAAAGAAAAAAAAATCAGTCATACGATAAAAGTCATTCATAAGTGATCTGCATGGAGTAATTAAAGATAAGCAACAATAGCTCCTACCAAAAAAAAAACAAACTACTAAACAAGTCTTTGTAGTAAGCAAATCCTCTTAGAACATTCATCATCCTAACATTATACAATAGAGATCACAGAGCCTTTATTTAACAGAAGAGCAACAAACAAATGGCACCCAAAAGGGTCTTCCTTTCACTTTCCTCTCCTCTCTCTTTAAGTCCACTGGATACTTTGCCGGCGAATTCCACTCCTCACTCACTTCTCTTCTCTCTGGCCAGCGACCGTCTTCAGGGGATGTCTCCTGTCCCAGTATCGTACTCACTCTCGGTATGTTACTCTCTTGATGAGTCTTTGCCTCTGCTTGTAGCTTTGGTGATCTTGCTTCACTCAGAAGGTTCTTTAGCGGCACATGTTGTTGTTCCTTTACTGTGCTCCAGCTTGTTGTCCTCTCCATGGTGATCTCTTGGTTCTGAGTTGCGTTTTCAGGTTTGTTAACTCCATTGCTTACTCCTGTTCCATCAAAAACAGACTTGGCTAATAGAAAGATACACAATATTTCTATGCAATGAGTGACTTAGCATCATTACTAGCAGCTCTCTCCTGTGTTATATTGAAGAGAGTTTTTGTATTTTTGCTTATACATACCTGAAACCGATCCTAAGTTGGATTCAAACGCGTGAGAGGTGTTATTTCTAGTGACTAGCGGACTTGAAACCAGAGATCTAATGTGTGCTTCTGAAAGATTCTGCAATCTCCCAAAGTCTCGATGATCATTTGATTCGATTGTCACAGGGACTTCGGCATAAAAGTTGTGTGATTTGACATTACTGTCAATCTCATTTCCTTGAATAACTCCCAAGCCACCGACAACTCTATGGAATTCTGTCCTTCCACTTTCCAGTGACTTCTGATTAGCTGTTCTAACAGAATCATTGGGTGCAGTGCCTGTTGCTCCAGGATGGCTTATAGGATACTCAGTTGTATTAGCTACGTTTACGAAACTGCTTTCCTCCACAAGCTCCCCTTTGTTAATCTCTCTGCAAACTTCATCATTACTTTCACAGGATTCAGCACAGATTTGGAGGGCGGGGTCTTTAGATGTTTCTGTTGAACTTTTTATCTGATCGCTTGAATCATCTCCCTCCTCAGATACAACAGACACCGGAGAAACATAGTTTTCAGCAACAAAAGAGGATTCAGAACTCAGCTTGCTATTGGGGCTGTTCCCCTCCTCGGCTACAACATTTGCTTGAACAAGTTCACTATCATGACCAACGAGATCAACTACACCAGTTTTGTTAGCTGTATGACTCACATCAGTAGGATCTACAGCAGGTAGAGACACTCTCATGGTTTCAGACTCAACAGTTTCTTTTGCAGCACCAAATGATGATTCACCCGCTTCAGCTTTCTTTTCAAGATCTTCAGGGTCAATCTTAGATATCACTATGTTGTTTGTGCAGGGAAATTCCTTGACCACAACCGGAGCAGTTTGGCCTTGGGGTTCAGTTTTGTCTTCCAAGAGAAGCTTATCTGATGAAGGAACCTCTGTGTCAATACTTAAGCCTTCAGGCTGAATGCCTAAATTCTCTGCCTGGGTAACAGAATCAGTTTCACATTCTTCTCCCTCAGGTTTCTCAAGAAGACATGGATTCACAGAATGATTCGCTTCAAATTCTTCAAGGCCTTTGATTCCATGCAAAGAGACATCAGCATTCTCAACAAAAGGTCCATCGTCAGAAACAGTTTGACTGGCGCTGATAACTTGAGCTGCATCGGCTTTTACCGGATAAGTATCGACTGAAAATTTCTCATTGACCATACAGCCAACTTCACCAGGATGAGTCATACTCGTTGGTTCTAAATCAAATCCATGGGGACCTTCCAAATCTGAGTAAATCACTTCATCGTTCCATGATGAATCCGAAGTAACTCTCTTTCCTAATGCAGATGCTAACTTAGCTTCGGATATATCCGGTAAATTTCCTTTGGATTCTGTCTCTAATCCAACATTTGATATAGTATTACCATCATCAACGACCTGAGCTCCCTGTGATGACTTGATCAGCGTTTCAGGTTCCATAGACTGTCCCTCGGTAGAACTTTCTCCATCTTGTCTATTATCAGAAGCCAATTCAACTGAACTTGGGGCATCATAGTTCTCAAGGACTTCCACGGGTGTAACTTCACAGCTCTCTTGAACCAATTCAGAGCTTTCCATCACACAGCCCGTTGATGAATTGTTGTAATCCAGAGTTTCACCTGAGCAATACAATATTCATCAGCTATAATAAAGTTGAAATAAAGCCAAAGAGGAATAAAACCGAGAACTGTAATAAACAGATAGCTCAGTGAATTGAATGGGTTTCCCTTTAAGCCAGATAGTAAGATAATCTACATGTTTGAGATCTCGTAAAAAAATTAAAAGAACCTCAACCAAAACTTTATATCTTGATGAACAGAACCTACATTAATGTTAGCATTTATAAAACCAAGTCTCATTAGCATCCAAAGGTTAGTAACTCACCAAGATTCTTAGTACCCTTTGTTGCAATATCTTCTTTTTCCTTGAAAGAATCAGAATTAAGGCTGTTCGAGAACTCACAAACAGCATCTGTAAACACATCCTCTTCAGAAACATCCCCAATTCTCTCATCAGCTTTTTCCACAACTCTTGGACCTTACATCATTAAGCATATACATCACAAATTAGCATCAAGGAAGAAACAAACAATGACACAGCCTAAAATCTATTCACAAATGTTCTTACTTGGAGTTTTTTGCTTATCATCCAAGCAATGTTCTTTCTGCAAATCAAGATTCTGTTTCGCATTTTCGGAATCAAGAATCTCAAATCCTTTGATGGTTCCACAGATTTTCTTGTGAGCACGACGATTTTTAGCACTAGGATGAGGATTAGGATAATTCCAACCACATTTAGTACAAACATGAGCCCCATGGCTCTTACCTCCTATAAAAAATTAACAAACAAATCCTCAGTGTCCATTATTCTTAAAGATTGAATTTTTTTTCTACAAACACTTGTTTAACAAAAGAAAAAAAAATAATCAGAAAGCGAAACCAGTCATAATCCAAACAAACATTAATCAAATAGAACATTAAAAGACAAAAAGAAAGAAGCCATTATTGCTAAAAGCAAATAAAAAAATTGCTAGAAAGTTAAAAAAAAAAAAAGAGAAACAAAATCTAAACTCATTCTTATGCACAAATATTTACAGATTGAGATTAACAAACAGTTAAAAAATTAAAATTAAAATCTGAGAAGCAGAAACCGAATGTGACAACATTGAGGAAGAAATATCAAAAATTGGAAGTTTAAGAAGGAAACCCAAAAGACATTGTTAATGATTACAGAACCTGGAGAGTTGCAGTGGTCCTGAGAATCCATGTTTTTTTTTTTAGCGAAGAAGAGTTCTATTTTTTTTTAGGTTATAGAGAAAGAAGGAGAGAAGTAACAGTTTGGGGTTAAAGGGAGTTTTAAAAAAGCAAAAGAATGAGAGAGTTTGGGAAACGAAGAAGCGAAGCAAAAAGCCCACTCACACACTCACTAACCAAACGACGATCGGTGAGTGGGGCCCAAAATTATATATACTATAATCATATAAATGAATGTACGGAGTTTTTTTAGTAAAATGTGAACAGTCAAGTAATTATCATTCGCTCATTGCCAATTCTCATAACCAACAAGGCAACAAATTTTCTTAATCATATCGTTTGGTGACTTTTGTTTGTTACCAACTGAGATCGTTAATATTATTATCTCTAAACATAATCAAGAGGTAAAATATCTATTAAAAATATTTTTGCTTTCTTAGGATTCTATGTGTGATCTTTGAGTAAATGTATGGGATATTGACGAGTGCGATACAGATCGAGTTAATGAATTTTATTTTGGGTTGGATACAGTATATTCTTTATTTATTTTTCTTTATTAAAATACTATTCATATATTTTATTAACAATAAATACTATTCGTGTTTTTTTTTTTTGAATTATATGTTAGCTACAGTATTAGTTTACTCTTTATCTTTTCGGAGTTTTCTCAATCATGGTTTTAATAGAATATATCCAATCATATTTTGTTGTTATTGGATCTCCTATTTTTAAATTATGCTTAAGATATTTTAAAATCTAGTATTTAATCAATTAAGATTTTACTTCATTAAAATTCGGTGTTTTCAAATCTAAATTTGATGTTTTAGTGACACAAAAAAAATTATTAGGTGCCAAGGGGAGGAGGTCTAGAAAAGCATTGGTTGATCGACAGCGTATTCATGTGTTATGTCCTAATTCACTCGTTTAAGAAAAAGAAAAGAAAATTACCCAACTAATTACATGAACTTCAACTTTTTGGTCTTAAAAAATAATAAATATCCATATCATATGTTTTGGCTTTAGATTTTCTTAATTTTTCGATCATTAACTTTTTAAAATTTTTTTTTAAAAAATCACTAGACGTTAAGAAAGAGTGATGAATAAAACCGATATACAAATTTTTTTGTTTAACTCTTTGAATCATCTGTAATGTGACAAAAATCTAAGATTCAAAAGTTTTAGGATACAACACAACAACTATTTTTGCAAACACTCAAAAACATAGTTCTAAATGACCTTTAACTCTACGACTATGATACTCTCAAATAAACTTACTTGAACTGAGTGAGATTGATGAATATTTTTTTCAATTTGTTTTAGTGTGGCTTTAAACAGAGGAAGAGCTCTTAGTTTTATAGAGTTTTTTTTTTTTTTGAATACCAGGAGGTTCTGGGCCTAACCTCGTAATTCTCCCAGCCCTGAAACAACATCATGTAATATTAGTTTCGTCCCAAACATCACTCGAACCGGCAACCACTAAGTTTCACCTAGGATCTTTATCAGTGAAGCTAACGACACTTGGTAGTTTTATAGAGGTTTTGGATTGTTTTTTCGAATATGTTCAACAACTGACTGAACCAAGTCAAAACACAAATCTATGAGAGGTGGGTGACGAGATGATGCAACGATCTCCATGAAGTTGATTCTCAGGGATCGTGGAATAGCTTTGACTCTCATCCATCCCAACATATCCTCCTTTGGAGTTTCGACATAAGTTTAACCAACCATTTTGGCCCATTTCATATTCACACACATTGTTTTTATTATGCCCAATTGACTTAAGTAAAAAATTAATCCAACAATCCCACATGAATATAAATGACACTAAAGATATGAAGACTCGACAAATTTTTAACGATTTTTGGATTTGCAATACACCAACTCCCATCTTTCTCCAGCTCGTTGATAAATGCGGAGCCTCATGAGAAAATATTCAAGACTCTTCAATATAAGATAGTTCTTGAAGTCGGTCCAACCAGGAGAAAGCTTCTCAATGACAAATCGACTTGATATGCCTCACATATCATTATCCCTTCATCATGTATCTCATGGAGGAGATTGGTTAGCTCCTCGACTTGCTCCATCAATGGCCGTGAGTCCACCCTTTTGTAGTCTTAAAATTTTGCCACAACGTATTTCTGAGAACCAGCATATTTGGTGCGATACTTTTTATCAAGAGTCCCACAATCCCTTACACGTCTCAACATTGCAATACACGTTTTACAGCTGATCGGAGAGGCGAATTTGGATGTATCATTTACAAAAGAAATCGCCATGTTACCAAGCATGAACGCTCACAAGCACACATGGATCAGTTTATCTGCTAGAAGAATATGCGTTTTCGCTTTAAACTGATCCATGAGATATTTAACTATATCTTCAAGGTGACACTTTTGATACTTTAAACATTCAAAGTGATATTCTGATTTACACCGACGCTTAAATCATGAAACAGTTAACTCAGTTGACAGAATGTTAACTCCATCGCAAATATTATTCGTGTTTGGACTGCCAAAAATCATGAGAGAAGATTTTTACATGTCGAGGACGTAATGGTGGAAACGAGTATGAGTTTTTCAAACTTTTTTATTGGTTTAATATTAAGAAACCACATGAGATTTAATTTTTATGACACAATCTGTCAATGAAATTAACTGTTATGTGATTTGAAGTATCGGTGTGAAACATAATACTAATTTGAAAATTTAAAGTAGTAGGTTTAAAATGGGAGTGCAAAACTTTAAAAGTTTAAAATGTTTGTGTTTGCCACCTTAGAGATTTTTAATGAAAATTTTTTGATTGTTTTTATTAAGTCCAACTGGGTTAAGTAAAATTAAAATGAATTCCAACAATGTTCATATAGAAATCATATATAAATGTCATAGAAAGCAAAACAAAAAACTTAACACGTGTATATACATAATGCAAAGATATTTTGATGTCTTTGTAGTTTGTACTATATGATGTATCACCTGCTGTCACTAATTCAGCCAAAAGCAATTTCAGTTCGTGTCTCACGTGTCTTACAATAGACCTTTTTAGACCCTACCGGCCTAGTTTAAAGAATTTTGTGGTTGGAAATATTTTTATCTTTTTTCTTCACAAAAATATGTGTCTTATTTTTCTTTTCAATTGTTTAGATTGGTTTCTTTTTGCCGGGGATCAAACAAAGATGAAAGATTCAACTTTTGTATATTTGTACCAAGAATATAATATAATAAAAAGGTTACAAAAGAGAAGACAATAATGATAAATCACTTTGATTACAAAAGTTCGACAGTAATTACTTTTTAAAAGGAGAGGTGTCAAATCTGTGAGATTCATATACTGAAGAGAGTAGGGTCAATTTTGGATTGCAATGAGATTTATACAAATAATGCTTATAAGCAATCATCTTTAAGCTTTCTTGTCTCATGATGATACAGTCGCCTCCGACAACTTTCTTGGTCCAGACGCAGCTAGTTGCTCGTAATCCTGAAGCATCAGTAACCAAACTTGAATATTAGGACTAAGCAATGTCAAGTTTAATGGTGGGACAAAACCGGGTAAACCGACCATTTATTGGTGAAACCAGATCATGTACCACCAATACAGGGTCACTGGTTAACTTTTGAAAGGCAAGTGTTTTTGTTTTTACCTGGACAATAGACTGTGAGCAGAATTTGCCAGAGAGAACAGCGCCTTCCATGGAAGCTAAGTACTTCTGTTTAGTGTAATCTCCAGCTAAGTAGAATCCTTTAATAGGAGATCTCTGTAGAGGACGGCATGGTTCACAGTTTGGGATGGTCTTATACACAGACCTGATCATGCAACAAAAGTCAAAGACATCATTTAAGCCCGGTCTCATGTGAAAGCTAAGCAAATGTGACTTGGGGTTTGATAGAACATCTCTAACCTTGGAGTTTTAACGACATGGTACTTCAAAATTTTAGCTTTGCTTTGGTCAGCTGCGATTTCATTTGGGAAGAGTTTCTCAAGTTCTTTCATTGTAGCATATATGATGTCAGAGTCGCTACGTGATATCCATTCCTCTGCAGGTGCAAATACTAACTCCAGCATCGACCGGTTTGGATCGTAATATTCCTACAGTTAATAAAGAAAGAAAATGCTTCGTAAACTTTTAAGAGTATCTAGGTTGAATCAGATTCAAAACAAAATAAAGCCAACAAAATTTATGAGAAGATAGTTGTGAGTGATACACATGAGAAGCCCCAAAATGCACCAAATTTTGACCTCTTATGACAGATACAAAGTAGATGAACAGGTTTAGAAAGACAAGACCGCGTTCTTACCTTACAAGTCAAAGACATGTCGGCATAAACACTCAGAAGGTTACTTCTGCAAAAACCAAAACAATATTGTTCAAAATACAATATAAGTTTAACCAAGAACGAGCCTTAGGAGTTGCTAGTTCATTCCTATTGTCTTTCAAGACTGAACATTTTCTTATTCTTGATGAAAAGTCAAGTATTGGTGGAAAAACCTTTTATTTAAACACCGATTTCAACTAAGTATTACTAGAAAACTAAGAGATATCAAATAAGATATTCACCTGCTAAAGAGTAGATGATCATATGTGTTCTGCAGTTTCCGATCAAACCTGGAATATTAGTTCACAGCACTTAAGACCGCATGTGATCTCACACAATAGCAGTAAAAAAAACATGAGAGGTATCGGTCTCACTAACCATATATGAACATTAATAACTGGCACTCCAACTAATTTATCCAATTTCTTGAAGTATGGTATCTCTTTCCAGGGATCTGGTAAAAGGAGCTTCAGGATATCAACTACAAAAAAAAAAAAACACAAAGAGCATATAAGTAGTAAGCAGGATACGAGATGAAATGTAAACACACAAGACAGCATAGTAGTAAACCTGGAGCAGCAAACACATAAGCATCTCCTTCGACAGTGCTTCCATTAGTGAGTAAGAAATTCTTGACTGTGCCATCACTATTGAGCTCAATTTTCTTTATCCTAGAATTAAGTTGCACTTCCCCGCCTAGTGACCGAATATGTTCCACTATTGGCATACAAAGCCTTTCTGGAGGATTACCATCCAAGAATGCCATCTTGGAACCATGTTTTTCCTGTAATACAGTTTCTATGCAGCATTAGCAAATTTTCAAAATCCTAACCAACTGTTGCAGCTTATGACACACCATAAGTTTCAAAGTAGATATGAAAAAGATCTGATAATTAAAATGATGTTACTACAAGTTGGCCAACTAATATATTCAAGAAATAAGTTACTTGTCATGTCAATCTCATTCAAAACAGTCACACTGATGAACATATATAAATAAAATTGGTGCCTTGTTAGCACACCACTTGCTCACAAGAGACTAAGATAAATCATGTTTTCCAGAGCCAATACTTGATCCTTCTGGCAACTATGGGCAGAAGAAACAATATCTAGATCCTTACGAAGAGTTATTTAGGTAAAATTCATCCTAGTATAGTTTCCATGTCAACCAGGTGGATGGTAACTACGATTGCCAGTGCAAAAAACAGATTCACAAAAAGCCAGGCGAAATAAAGAAAAGAGAGAAATAAAGGGCTGGTATGTCAAACCTGAAGAAACCGGTTCAAAGCTATCAAAATGCATTGCATTGATAGTTCATCAGGATTTATAAAGTTTAGCGCCTTTGACATGGCAATAAACACCTCTTCGGTCACGCGCTCAGGTACTCCCTGGAAGAGTATACAATTCATCATAATCTATTATTATCTAATGAGCAAAAGCAATATGCACGAGAATGAAACAAAAACAAGCACATGAACTTAAAAAGTCAGAGCTAACCAAGAGAGCTTGCAAATAAACACTACATGATTCAGCGTGGTAACTACTCTAGAAAGTTAAGTTCATCAACATGCTTACAAAAATCTCACAGGAAATGTGAACTCAAATAGACTACTTGCCTGCTTTTGCATCCATTCTTTGACTGATAAACCATCTTGGGCCTCAACATAAGCCTGACCACCGACCATAGCTGGCAAAAGTCCAATTGCAAACTTTATTTTCTCTGGCCATGTCAGCATTTCGTTGTTCCGCAAGATAGCCCAAATACCTACAAAGTAAATCCAACAGCAACAGCTTTAATTATCTGCCAGAAACAAAGTAGTAACACTACAGAACATTTCAGCACTAATGCTACAAAGGAGTTAAGTTATATCATCTTGCCTTAACCAGTAAAAGAGTTTTGCAGTTTGATTTCCCAGCCTACTTATGACGAAACTTGAAACTAGATTTCTTACTTCAAAAAGAAAAATGACCATGTTCTTTCTCTAAATTAGCTGGATATATGCAACATAGTTACTAACTCGATTAAATCATAATTTGTTTTACATTCAAAAATATCCAACAAGTGTCTGGATATTAATCCAATTTTATCAAACCAAATCCATGGTGCCATTAACTAAAGATCCAACCACTGTCTTCATCAGATATTTTTATGTTTGAAAGTTCAAACTAAGCAGTAATATTATATTAGTTGGTTAGTAGATAAGAATAAATTATAAGTTTATCCTCTCACCGTTCAAGGGTGCTGGTAGGACATCTGGGAAGTCAAATCTACTAAATTCTCCAGGTTTACTTGGCATAGCGAAAATCATGGAATGTTCCTTCCACTGCAACCGATCATTGATCCCAAGTTCTCCAAATAAGTTCTGCACATTCGGATAAGCACCGACTTCCAGCAAGAATATGAAGAGAGTCAAGAAAAAAATTTAAGGACTTCACTAAAAAAGTAATAACAGGGAAAACATAATAGAATATTAGTTAACCATAAGCATTGTTTTGCATTATTCTTCATATTGGTGGTAGAGCTGATAAAATTAGAGGGGTCTTTCTTAGTAATCTCAATGAGCACAGTCCAAAACAGGTGCAAGATAATAATAGAAAAGCTTCAAGAAAATTTGTTATTATTAGTATGACCTCTAAATGCCTATGCTCTCATTCACATCAGCATATTGTCACTGTGTACCGTGCCACTTTGAAAACAGATATATCTATGCTGACTACGAGATATCTTATTCAGCTATTGGTTATCAGATCTTGAGGCATAAAATGGTAAAATCCATGTAAATTCAAATCTGAATTGTCAAATATGAACCGTCTCATGAGCAACTTATAATATATATGATAGGGCAGAAGTAGAGAGAACATGAATTTGGACTTACAGAATATATGTAAACCGGTTTCATACCAGTCCCCATCATCATCCTTCCATGCAGCTATCTGGAGGAACACAAATTTCAGATCGTTAATAGATGCTCTCAAATAAGAAAGGTAAATTTGCTAAGAGAACACAACAACAAGATTAAAAGCCTAGACTGAAAGCAGTTGTGCCATGTATAGCACAACATAGAAGATAAAAGAACATAAAAATCTGGGCAAATAAAGACTAAAACAACAAACAAGACATAAACATTGTACGCAATTTTTGTACCAAAGAGCTGTAACACTCTTAAACATTAGTTATATCTTGTAATCTCACAAACTCAATTGGTAGAGCCTTAGGAAACTAACAAGTCTTATTTAGGATGATGATTGTAAACAACCATGAATTGTTCGATTAAGAAGTACCTTTCCACCAAGAACATCTCGTGCTTCAAGCAACAGAGGTTTATGGCCTGCATCAGCCAGGTACTTTGCAGTTGACAATCCAGCCAATCCTGCAGTTATGCAAAAGAGGTTTCATCACATGAAAATATATAACACAAACTGAAAAAACTTAATTAGATCTCAAACATAACACAAAGCAACTGAGTTTTAACATACCAGCACCAGCAATTACAACTTTCAAAGGCTTTGCAGGACGAGGAGCACTACGGAAAGATGCAGATAAACTTGCAGCTTCCAAGAAATTAACAGTATTCTCAAGCTCTGGCCTTGGAATATCCACACAAACTACCTGTAATTTTACTCTTTTAATCATAATTACACTTACACAGTAGATAAAATTTCAAGAATTCAAGTAAAAGAAACCAGACAGAGACCTGTAAAGGACCAGCACTATTCCTTCTCCTTGTTCTTATCTTAAATGCTTGAGAAGTAGGAACCCTAACGCTGTGTCCCATTAAATCACAACCTCCAGATGTAAGTGCTTCCAAAACCCGGTTTTGATAAGGCAAATTCGCAGCAGAAACATTCCCAAACACAACCATTTTTTTTTTGCCACCTTAATTCAAAACTGCTTCAATGAATCTGAACTCTGAAACCATAAAATAATTTGAATCCGAGAATTGTATCTTAAGGGAAATCGATGAAAGCAATTCAGACGCAAGACTGTGTCTTGAACACATAATTGATCTCACAACAAGAAAAACAAAAAACAAAAAGACGAACTTGATTAAAAGGGCAACAGTAGTATTCAGTAACTCACCGAGCGAGCAATTCAAAAGTTCAAGAAGGAGAAGCAGCGAAAAAGATGAAGAAGAAGGAAGCTAGTGGAAGTAGACGATAACAAAATGGAGGCTTTGAGTGCCCATATGGTCTTTTTGGTTGGTTTTCAGACCACTGCTCTTTGCTTACGAAATAGATAGATTACCACATAATACTAATTCGAAGACTTGTTTGCATTTTGTTAAGACTAATTACCGTATATAATATTATATTCTTTATTAGTTAAGAGGATTAGACTTAGACAATGCTAAATTGCTAATGCGTTTCTGAAAAGGAAAAAAAATTAAAATTTTTGACAATTAGCTAAGAGACAGGTGGAAAAATTAATCCATTTCGGTCTTGGTGTTATCGGATTTAAAATCCAGCCCAACGAAAATCCATTAGTATGAAAGATAGGAGGCGGATAAGATCTATGATAAAAAGACTACAAAATTGAAAAGCCCATATTTCTAATGGCACTAACCTCGGAAGTCATCATCATCCTTATGCTAGGCTGCTATATCATTCTTTTTTTCTTTTCACAACATTAGATTATTCATGAGATTTTTACGTAGCAGACCACAATTTACCTTTTTATCATAGAGAATGCCGCTTTATGTGGGTATAAAGATATATATATATATATATATATATATATATTAAGTGATTTTAGTAATAAAACCCCTCAATTAAAGATGAATCTTAAAAACTCCTTCAACTATATATGTAATGAAAAAATCTCTCAACTTTTAATCCGTTAGAAAAAAATATCTCCGTCTAAAACTTAAAACGCATGGTTTTCTAAAATAAAAAATGACACATGTTAGTAATAAACCCCCTCAACAAAAGATGAATCATAATTATATAATCAATGAAAAAACTCTTCAATTTTAAATTTCTTAAATGAATAAACCCCTCTGTCCACGTTGCCGTTAAAATTTGATCTAAATTTAAAATGCAACATTTTTTTGGTAAAAAATGATACACCGTGTTATAAAATGAAAAAACATATTCAAAAATGAAAACACTATGAATTTTGATGTTCTAAAAAAATGTTTTTATTGATTTTTTTACAAAATCTAAAAACATATTCGAATATAAAATTTCTAATAATAGGATTATGTGTAATATAAAAAAATATAAAAATCAAGACTTCATACTACATGCTGAATTCATTAGGTGGTATTTTTTCTCTTTAAACGTTTTCACAACTATATAATAAATAACCGTTCAAAGAGACAAAAAAGTACCCAATGAATCCAGTCGGATTTTCTGGATTTTTATGTTGCAAAATGTTTAATTTTCAAATAGAACGTAATCTTGTTATTAGAAATTTTATGTTCCACTACGTTTTATGATATGTCAAAAGTCAATTAAAAAACATGTCATATTTTTTCTAATTTTAACGGCAATGTAGGTATAGGGGTTTTTCATTAATAATTAAAAGTTGAGGAATTTTTCATTAAATATATAATTTAGGAGTTTTTTTACGATTCATCTTTAATTGAGGGGTTTTATTACAAAAGGTGACATTTTTTAATTTTAGATAACACCGCGTTTTAAGTTTAACGGAATTGCAGACGGAGTGTTTCTTTCAGTCACAGATTTAAAGCTTAGGGGTTTTTTTATTAAATATATTGTTGATGGGTTTTTTTACGATTCATCTTTAGTTGAGGAGTTTTATTACTAAAAACTCATTTTTAAAATATGAAATCATTATATTTAGTTTGTATTTAGCTTTCATGCCATGATTGTTTAGGAGATTCAAAGTGGTTTTTGGTTCTAAGATTTTTTGTTTTTGTTTTTTGGTTTAATTTTTCGTTTTTCAAAAACTTTGAATGTGCCAGATAAAAATATAGGTAATAGCAAAAAGTAATCTCAGATTGATAATCTCTTTAGTAAATAACTTTGGTTGAATAGTGAGTGTCAGATGGGGTGGAGAAATGATAGGGGAGACATTCGTCTTATCATATGCTATTCATCTCTATTTCACGTTATTTTTTTAGAAACCATATTATCGGTTAAGTTATTTCGATTTATTTCTTCTCATTTCACTGGTTTTGCATCTTTTTCAGGGAAGTTTGTTCTGCTTTATCTCAAATTTCATGTTATTTTGTATCATCACTTAAATTTTTATTTATTACATTAATATATATATATATATATCATGCTATTTTAATATGATGCATGCTATTTTATTTTAATAACAAGATGTAGGTTAAGTTATTTCATTTTATTTTCTTCCCATTTATCGGATATATCTTTATTTTTCATAAAAGTTTGTTCCGTTCCAGATCTATCTTTCTTGTCGATGCCAAATACAGACTACAAGAAGCTGCTATTTATAGGCAGACCTCAAACTCCTTCTCATAAGTCTTTGTTACGTAACCATTAATATGTAACCCTCTTAATGAAGTTTTAGTACGCAGAATCATTCTACTGTTATTATTGGAGTACGAATAAGAAGTTTTTCAAAAATCAAATAATTCTCGTCCACGTGGCTGAATTCTGATCACTCACTGATAAATAGGAGACAATAATAGAACGCACATCAATAATAGGAGACAATAATATAAGGCACATCAGGAATATGAGACAATAATAGAAGGCACTGTAAACCCTCAACCATGTAATGTTATTTTGTACTGTCACACTAAATGTTTTTTTTTGTCTCACTCATCTATCTATATATCATGCTATTTTAACATGATTCATGCTATTTATTTTAATCACCCGTTCTACATGTTTTCCTTACCAATAGTTTCATGGTGTTTTTGATTTTTTACACCCTAAAAACGTTAGTGACCAACAATTTTTGACACATAGTTAGTTTCTAACACAAGATCTAGATTTATGCTATTCTGCAAATTAACCCAAAATTTTGTTTGCTCCATTGAATTGATAGAAGAAATTTCTTGCCAAAAATCAACCAAGACTTTTTTCTTAGGTTCTCAACCTTTGTATGTATTTGGGTTTCACTAGCGTTCAAAGGTATATGTGATTTCACATGTTTATAAAAACAAGGCTTATCCCAAATTTTTAAATGGCTTTTACCTTTTTTAAACAGAAAATCATGAATCCCTTTAAGCAAAACTAACTAATGTTGATGACGACAAAAAAAAAAACTATTCATTCATGCGTGAATTTGTCACTTTGGTTTCATTCTTGTGTGATCTTATCTGGCTTTTTTTGGTTTGGGCTTCATATGATTCAATTTTTGCTTAAAGTAGTTATATGATCTACCTTGTTTTTTTTTGGTTTTATTCTAAATCTTTTGCAGGTGATTTGACATGATATGCCTTTAGGTTTCTTATGATTCAACGTTAGTTTTTCGTTTTTCGTTTTTGAGATTTTTGGTTTTTGATTTTTAGTGTAGATTTTAGTTTTTTCAAAAACATGAATGTGATGGATAAAAACATTTTGATCCATTGAATCGGCGGGAAGGAATTTCTTGTCAAAAATCAATCAATGCTTATTTCTTAAGTTCTCAACATTTGTATGTATTAGAATCTCGCTTGTGATGCGATAATGGATGGCTCCAATGACTTAGATCATGGAGCAAGGACGTATTATGAAGACATGGACGACCATGGAGCTAAGGACGTGTTGTAAGTGTCTTATGGACCTATGAATCGTTCCCGGGCCAAAGATTTTCACCAAAACTTTTGGGATCTTACTACACCAAGCTTTGACTCAAGAAGATCACTTGAGCAATGGAGGTTGCATCAAAGCTATACTAGTTATGATACACGCTCAAGACGATCAGCTATCCATTTGCACTTTTTCCCATTAGGTATTCCGGAGAAATATTTTTAATAAGGCGTGTGGCTCATATACATCATCTTTTCCATTTATTGATCATGATCAAGGCCCAATAATACCAAATATATGGCCCATAGAGTGGAAGAGACAATTTTCAAATTCAAACTTGCCTTTATTGTGATGTATTTTTGGGGTGTTTGTTTTCAAGGTGTTCTCATAAAAATGTCATTCTTTTATTTCTTCTCTTATTCATTGTCTTTATATTCTCGTGTGTTTCATTTGTAAGACTTATCTATATTTTTATTCTCAAACACTTTCAAGATTAAATCATTATTCTATTTTTATATGTCGAAATTGATCTCTTACGACTTATCAAAAGACTATTCCGAAACCTTTTAAGGCGTCATTCAATCCATTATCTCGTCCTTGAACTGTTTGTTATTTCTTCTAAGTGGAAAAATTGGGATTTACTTCTCATCAGAATCGTACCAGCTAGGGTCCAAATGTATATGTGATTTCACATGTTTACAAAAACAAGACTCATCCTGGATCTTTAAAAGGTTTTACCTTCCTTAAACAGAAAGCTATAAATCTCTTTAAGCAAAGCTAACTCATGTTGCTCATTGAAGATCCTTTTAAAACTAGTTTTTTTAGTCTTTAATTTTTTAGTGTTAGATCCAAGACTTGATCTTGCTTTTTTTTGTTGGATTGCTTACCTCTCATATATATGAATTCTGCGTTCTTTTCCTCTTATCCTCAAAAGTATTAGTTACATCAACATTTATAGTCTCAACAGGCTCATCAAGAATAATCTCACAAAACTCACTATGTTGAGTATCATCTCCACCTCTGCTTTCATAGCCCCCTTGTTATCAAATTCAGTAACTTGTTTAGATTTCTAATTTTTATTTACATTTTTCAAAATCTCTCAAAAACTCTTTGAAATGAGATTTTGGATTCGTTTTAGAAATGTGTAAAAACTATCAAAATCGAGATTTTCTATTTTGTAGGGAATTCATTTATTTCAAAATCATGAATAATTTAAAATTAGATTTTTAGAAAATCTAAAGCCAAAAACCATTGATCGTATAGTTTGCAACAGGATCTCCTCCATACAAATGCAAAGATCTTCAAAGCTTGAGGATGGACTACAACTGTGGTTTAGTACACGAAGATAGACCACATCTAATTTTTTATGCACTTTCAAAATATATCTGTTCTCATTTCTTATGTCTAAACTTTTCAAAAAAATGAAGCATGTAAAGTACCACAGGTTTTGATTGAATAAAAATTTTACATTCTTTAAAAAAAAAAAAAAAAAAAAAAAAAAAAAAAAAAAAAAAACTGTAGAGAATCGGGTCCATATCTGATAGCGAAGTACGTTTAGAAAATAAATACGTGGATTAGCAGAGCCCAATAGTTATATGGTTATAAGTTATAACAAAACAAAGAAAGAGAAAGTAAAAAGTGGGAACAGTGGAATCGAACTTTTCTCCTCCTCCTTACATTTTCTTTTGACTTTTCCTCATTCTTTGCTTTGACTTGTCAGTCTTCTCTTCTTTTGATCAATCCAATCCCTTCCAACTTCTTCTTCATCTCAATCCTCCTTAGCTTCTTCTTCTTCTTCATTATCCTCTTCGCTCATCAACAATGTCTACTTTCACTTATTCTTCTGCTTTCAACTTATCCGACTCCCCTTTTAACCCCGCCATTGGTTCTTCGTCTTCTTCCACTCCGTTCGATGATAATACAGACGACGCTTGTAGCATCTGTCTCGAACCTTTCACTCTCCAGGATCCATCCACTGTAAGAAATTCTTAATCCTAAATCCTCTCTCTCTTTTCTATTCAATATTTTCCTAAAATACGCTTAGACCTCTTCATGGGGTTTTACGATCTCTTTCTCGTTTTTTTTTTCCCTTTTCCTAATTGGATTGTGTGACATGAGATTATTTATCTTAGATTAATACGAGATCCTTTGATTACTTGATCATTTTGCTCTTGAACAATCGTTGAAATCATCAAAACGATGGTTTTGCAAATGCTAATTTGTTCCATTGTTGTTATTTTCTCAATGTTGCAAAATCTAAATCTGCTGATGGATTCATGTTTATTATGGTTTTCATTTTTTAGGTTACAAGTTGCAAACATGAATATCATCTGCAGTGCATCATTGAATGGTATGTCATATTCAATCATTTATAGACAGTGTGTGATCTTATTCATCTTTCTTAAGATTTCAATCTTGTTCTCTTCTGTTTCATATCTCTCTATCAGTGACTGATTTTGTAATTGGGATTATTACACAGGTCACAGAGAAGCAAAGAGTGTCCTATTTGCTGGCAATTGTTTGTTTTGAAAGATCCTGCTAGGTACTTGAAATATATAGTTCTGATGATTCAAGTACTATACAAAGATACTTTAACTCCACCAAATTAGTTCTTAACAGTATTGGTTCGTTTCTTGTAGTCAAGAGCTTTTGTCTGCTGTGGAAAAGGAAAGACTTTTGAAAACGAGGAACATATCTTCATCCTCTCCAATATCTATTCATCACTCTCATGAAGATTTTCACTCAGGAGAGGTTTGTAAAAAATATCCAGTTTGATTTATAAAAATGTAGGAGTTTTGGCTCTTGTAGTTGACTATATAATGATTATATTTTTTCCAGGAGGAATCACAGTTTAGCAGCTTTGATGAACAATTTTTGAGGCATCTCACTGAAGCTGCTCATAGACGTTGTTTGCTTCGCAGGAGGGAGAATCAAACATCCTCAAGTCTTGTTTCGTCCAATGAACCGATTAGGATGGCCACTCTTGATCACATCTCTGCTATTTCCCTTGTTGGACATCAGTACACAAACCCTTGTCCGAGTCCTGGCTCAATGACCCCATCTTCTCCTGTCTCTGGTCACTCCTCTGTTCCTGCAGATAGCAACAACACATCCAGGTATTGTCATACACAAAACCAAGTACAAAAATTGAAGCTTTTCTTTGCCTGGTCTATCTATAGCCAGTCTTCAACAAAAATGGATGTATGTGGGACAAGGCTGCACAATGCAGATGCTCTTATATCTCATGTTTCCCTTAGTGTCTGATTGGGTAGATTTGTGTCCCCTGATACTTAATTTACATGGCGATGGAATCAGAGACTATGTTTCTTCATAAAGCAGCTTCTTCTTAGAGAATGCTGAAGCCTTAAAATTGGTTATAACTTAACCTAAATCCTATGTAATATTATCTTCATCTTTTCTTGTTTCTGTAATCAGAATCTACCCTGGACGTTCTCCATCGCGCTCATCTCAAAGTCCAGATACACCTGAAGCATCTTCTATTCCGGAAGCCATTAAATCCAAACTAGCTGCTGCTTCTGCAAAGTATGTCAATCTCAATCCCTTATCATCTGTTTATAAGTTTGGTAATGAAAACTAATCAGGACATGCCTCCAGGTACAAAGAATCGATTTCTAAAAGTAAACAAGGTCTTAAAGAGAAGCTACTTGCTCGCAATAACTCAGTGAAAGAATTGAGTAAAGGAGTGCAACGTGAGATGAATGCAGGATTAGCTGGAGTTGCACGGATGGTCGAACGCTTGGAGCTTGCTTCAAAACGTTTTGGAGGGTCTGCTCATG
Source organism: Cardamine occulta (assembly GCA_028015245.1). Classification (NCBI taxonomy): domain Eukaryota; kingdom Viridiplantae; phylum Streptophyta; class Magnoliopsida; order Brassicales; family Brassicaceae; genus Cardamine; species Cardamine occulta. The sequence goes on from CM051387.1 coordinate 8,670,540, forward strand.
TATCAACCTCCACTGCTTCTGCTTCTGGATTCAACTTCTCATTCAAAGGGAAGCGTGTAGAAGCCAATTCTAAGTCTAACAACAATGCGAGCAAAACCGAATCCACATAAGCTGCAGGTTTCAGACTTCTCCGCTTCTCCCGGTTTCTTGTCTTCTAGTTTGTTTGATAGGTTTGGCTAATGATTGAATCGTTGAATTCACCGCAGGGAGGAGAAACGTGCTAAAGAAATCAGATGAATGGAGAGGCCTTTAATGCAAGCGATGTACGCTTTCATGGAATCAACTGACCCGTTGGTCTTCGCATCCTGCTTTGTTGGAGAGCTCACGGTCTCGTCACTCTCTTCTCTGTTTTTGTTTTTGCGATGAGTACCTTTTTATAACTTATGAGGAATAAGCAGAATCCTTCTCTGAGTATTCTTGTTATTACTCGATTTTCACTCTAAATTAAATTTCTCGATTATGTTCTATGTTTATCGCTTAGAATTGGATTAGGACACTAATCACTATTGCACTTATGATTCTACTTCTAGACAATTCCACAAAAATAAAATTAAAAAAATTGAAAACAAAAACCCTAATTTTATTAGGACATAAAACACCTGAATACTAGCAGAGCTTGACTTTTAGCAGCTCTATAAAAACTCAAGACACACAGCTTCAAACAAACACAAGATTATATTTTGAAGAGCCAAAACAAAGAAGAAGATAGAGACATACAAAGTTGCAAACATAAGATTAAATTGTGAAGCGTCAGAACAAAGAAGAAGAAGGCAAAGACAAATACATACAAATTTTTAGGCATAAGATTAGATTGTAGAGAGCCTAAACAGACAAAGACGTACGAAGTTGCAGACATAACAGATTAGGCTAAATACATAATGACAGGAGAACCTTCTCTATGCATTAGAGGGTGTGGCTTCTTCAGCACGCCACAGACCAAAAACCTCTGTTCTAAGTGCTATAACGATTTCTTAAAAGACGAATCTGCCAGATACTTGGCCTCTTTAAACAACAAGACTAAAACAGCGGCGGAGGCTGCTGAAGAGGCGACGGCGGCGCAAGCCGAGGCTGTCGAGGTGAAGAAGAAGAAGAATAGATGCAATGCATGCAAGAAGAAGGTGGGGTTGCTAGGGTTTAACTGTAGATGTGGCCACGTGTTCTGTGGTTCCCATCGCTACCCGGAGGAGCATTCTTGTCCATCGGATTATAAATCTGCCGCCATTCAAGACTTAATAATCCAAAACCCTAACGTCAAGGGTGATAAATTGTTTAGACTTTAGTCAAGGTTTCCATTGATGCTTTTGTGTTTTTTTTTTTTTTTTTTTTTTCTCCATGTAAGTAAATTTTTACAATTCGTTGTTTTTCTTTTTCTTCTTCTTTTCTTTATTTGCCGTTGTTCTATGATAAAAGAATATAAGTGTTTTTTTTTTGATAAAATATAATAAAGGAATATAGTTCTTCACTTAAATTACTTGTTTGTATTAAGCCCAAAAAATTTATATTAAGGCCCTACACATAAAAGACTTGTCCAACGTTCAAAAGAGACTCATGAGGAACATCGAAGATGACATTGTTCCCTCTACAAATTTTCTTAAGAATTGCATAAACATAATCAATGGCAATCTTCTTGGGAAGTGATGAACCTCTTCTTGCTTTCACTACAGTGTTTCCTAGAATGTGAACAACCCCTGAGTGTCTACAATCCTTGAGAAACTGAAGCTCGTCTGTCTCCTCCTCCTCCACCGTGTTTTCCTGGCTGAAACTCACCGCGTTGCTCGGTGAATCAAGGGGGATGATCATGTCCAATGTTGATGCCGTGTAGTCCACGATTGAAGATAACATGTCCATGTTGTTGTTGTTGGTTTTGTTGATTGATTCTTCTCTAGACTGATGCGTCAAGCTACATCTGTAAGCACAACTACTGTTGCCTGGGTTCGAAACTGGCTCCATCATTCTCTCGACTCGGATGAAAGATAGCAGCTTGTTAAATAGCTTGTTCTCGAAGTCATCGTCTTTCTTGTGTAGATCTTTGTAACCGTACGTATACAATGGTTGAGACTTGAGAATGATTCCAAGCTTTGGACAAAAGCAAGAAGGTAGACATGATGAAAGTACCTAGCGACACAACGGAACATTCGGAATGTTTTGGATCCGATTCTCTTCACAAGAAACCTCTCTTCTTCAGGGACTGTATAGACAGGGAGGTACTTGACGCAGACAAAGACTACGGTTGAGTGAATCGCTGGGAGGTTAGTGATGAAATGAGAGAAGATGTGAGGAACACCGCTCGCTAGTTCTGAGTAGACTAGCCCAACCCCGGGCACCCGGACAAGTCCAAGGCTAGGGCCGAGGCCGAGGATCCAGCTCATAGACACTTTGCTATGCACTTGGAACTCATATCTCTTGATTTTTACATAATTCCAGACCAACATTACAAGAAGAAAGACCGCAGCTACAACAAGCGGAACCCATCCTCCTTGATTGATCTTTAAAAGCACGGCCGAGAAGTAGGCACCTTCCACCACAAGGGAAAGCACGGTGAATACAAAAACAAGGATCCAGTGGCACCGCCACACTAGTACCATAACAAACACCATAAGGAATGTTGTCACAAGCATCACAATCGCAACAGCGGTCCCTATTTCACCAAGATACCAAAAACACTCAACCAACGGTATACTTTTATATCAAGATTGTTAAAAATAAACATCGATCTTACCATATGCATTCCCTATTTGGTTCTGGTTCTTGAATCTAGCAGTGACGGCTATGCAACCAATCATTAGTATCCAGTTGATATCAGGACTATAGATCTGACCGAGGAAATTCTTCGAAGTATGAACAACTTTAACTTGAGGAAAACACCCATGAGCCACAACTTGCTTGATGATCGAATATGTCCCTGATATTGTAGCCTGGCTTCCAACAATCGCGGCTCCTGTCGCGACTATAAACATTGGCCAATATATACTATCTATTGTAGTCAAAAGCAAAACAGAGTTCAGCTTTTGTGAGATCACTATGAATAGGGTTTAAAAAAGGTTTAGAACAAACCTGGGATAGACTCATAGAACGCTTCTGCGTAGTGTTCCTTATTTCTCACAAGGTATGCTGCTTGACCGCAGTATGCTAAAAGAAGACAAGGGAACACGAAAAACGCGAAGGCGAGTTGTATAGCTAATAATGGGAAATAAGCAATGTCATCGTATAGTGCCTCAGTCCCTATATACAAGAAGAAGCATTTAGGCTTTACAAAAACCTCGGTGATTATATTTTTGAGTCTTGCGAAGAAAAGAAGCTAAACCTGTTATGCTTAGCAGAATTCCCCCAAGTGAAACCCAACCATCTCTGCCTCTTCTTTTGAAGTACATATATACATATGCGGGAGAGAACGCTTTGAGAACGCTAGTATCATATCTACAGATGTTGTATATCCCTGTGCCTCCGATTAAGAGAAACCAAAGAAACACTATAGGTGCAAATAGCCATGCAACTTTGTCTGTCCCATAATGTTGCATACTGAACAAACCTACCAAAATAAGAACAGAAACGACCACAACGGTTTCTGTAACAAAAAGATATTCAGAACTTAGGAATGATTGTATTAAAAGATGAACAACAATATAACATAAGGTGAGAATGTACCGCTGCTCATCTCTGGATTGTTGACTTTGATCCCACCAGTAGCTGAAAGAACTGAAACATAATGATGTTGTTAACCAAACATTTCATCCTTGTGATCCAAGAAACACAAAGAACAAGAACAGAGAGAACCTACCAGAGATGGCTGGAGTAAAAATGCCATCACCAATCGTCATACAAGTCCCCACAAGAACAATGATCAAAGCCCTCTTTTCCTAGAATCTTTATTCTCATACCAATTCATGGTTTTCGCAGCCAATGACCCCTCAGGCAAGAAACTACGACTATACGTTGTGAGCTCCTCATCGCTTCGTTGCTGGTCCGGGATTAGTTTCAGCTTACCATGTCTACAGAGCAACGAGTAAATAGCTAGAGTCCCACCTACACACATTCATGAATCCAAAGAGTATTAGGACTAGATGAACTAATTTTAAGATATCTATGAGCGCGGTTTTACCTTGACCATTGTCATTAGCTTTGCAGACAATGAAGACATACTTGATAAGAGGGATAAGAAAAAGAGAATAAATGATTAAAGAAAGAGCTCCGATCACATCCTCGGTCTCATTTTTTCCCTCAGGGAATGTACTGTAGAACACATACAAGGGAGAAGTTCCTAAGTCGCCATAAACTATGCCTAGACTCTGAAAGGCCAGCCTTAGAAGCATCAACGTTGACAAACCCTGAATCAAACTCTGAAAAACTATAAAGTTCTAAACATGGATTATATTGTTTATAAGTCAAATGAAGAGATACCAAGAAAAGAAAAAAAAAAAAAAGAAGTAAATGTGATGATGTGATAATATTTTTACCTTTTCTTTGTACATATTCTTGAGTTTATGAGCTTCTTCATCCATAGGCTGATCAAGTTTCTGGTATAATTCCCACATAGCTCCTATTTTTCTCCCTTCAATCGTTTCCTCTCCTTCCCCTCTTTCCGCCATTTTGTTTTCAATCCAGAAACAGCAACAAAACTCAAAAGTTCTCCTTAATTTTTCAGAGAAATTGCTAAACCCTTTGGAGCAATTTTACCTGAGATGAGACCAAAACTATGGTCTTATACATTAACTCTCTAGTACTGACTAGTGAGCTAAAAAACAAAAAAAAAATATCTGACTTTTGAAACGGAAGACCATTAAATATATATAAATAATTTAAATAAAAAAAACTCAGAACTATTCAATAAAATAATAACCAAATCTCAAACAATTATGAAGATTACGCGAACAAAACACGGATTAGAGAACCCATTCATGGAGAAACACGGACTGGAAAAAAAAAAAGAACACGGATTGGAGAAATCATTTATGTTTTGTCAGTAAACCATGTTCTCTTCTTCTTGGTCTTAAGTATTTCTTTTTGTATGATTATTTTTTTAATAATTTTTATGGTATAGTTCTATTCTATAGTTCAAATATCGATAAATACATATAGAAAACAGCATAAAATAAAGAGGGACATACAAAGTTTGATTGTTACAAGGTATTGATGACAATGACATAAAACTGAATAACTGAGAGGTAGAGAGACGAGCCGTTAAAGGTTTTGAATAGATACAGCAGTATAAAACTATCTGCATACTAAACTTTTTTTAACTATTCATAAGTAATACTCCATAGTGGTACGAACAGAAAAAAATAAAGGAAAACCGATGCGGACCATGCTCCACTTTTTCAGTGAAATAAATTAAAAGCATAGCGGAATACAGACCGCCCAAAAAAAGAAATAATTTAATCTGCTGATGATTTTGTCTACCCCAACCGACGGATGCATTCAAAGCCAAAATTTTCTTTGTGTTTATTGTTTAAGATTTTACAACTATTTTTATTTATTTGAGTAAATAATTTTAAGTGGTATGTAAGATTACAAATTTACTTTTAATTGCTTATGGGTTATATGTAGATTTGGAAGAAATAGCTTGTCAATATTTTTTGTATGATATTGTTTGGAACAGATTTTTCGGAATACATCATACAATTAATTTTACGAGTAGTTAGTTTATTAGAGAAACCTCGTTTTGCTATTTTTTATATTGGGAGTGAAAGATTTGTAACTAAAATGCTAAGAAACGTACTTAACTCAACTTCTCATTGGATCCAGACTCTTATGTGTTGACATGAAACCAAATTGCAATTCCGTAAACTCTTGTATCCCATATGTCAAGAAAAGACTAAAGTGGAAGATGCTTATTATATTTCACTAACTCACTTCCTTTCCGTACGCCATTAAATTTTTTTTTTTTTGTTAAATTCTAGCTTCCAAATACATAACACTTTCGTTCTCGTAACCGCCGGTGGCCATTATTATCTCTTCTATTCATGTGCCTTAGCCGCCCTTTATGGTCCACAAAAAGCTTTTAGAAATGATTTTATTAAAAACAACAAAGTGTGTAGTGGGGTCGTAGTCATACTATGTCTGCTAGTTCTGGGCACAATCTTTTTCCCCCAAAAAATTACACATGAGCAATATATTTATGGTTTAATAAAATGAACAATATTTTAATAGAGAATTCAGCCAGAAAAACATCCGAGCTTCCGAGCTGACCAAAAAAACCTCAAACAATTGTTGACATGAACACGAACTTTCAGATTAGTTTTAAAAGCAATTCTCCTTCACACAAACCTCAAATGCACAAACCTCAAATTCCCAAACCACAAACTCAAGATAGAAACAAAGTTCTCAAGACCAAGGCTAAAAAACAGGCGGATGGACCCCTTAGTTTCTTTGAAACACCAGCTTTTTGATAAAGAGTTTTTAATGTCTCTAAAGATATCAAATAAACCTATCGTGCATAGCACTTTAGGATCGAATCAACAACGACTAAGTATTATTCACTAAAGATGCGAGATGCTAAACTAATTTATAGCAAATAAAAAATCGCTTTTTAATAAAAGAAAATAAAAATGAGATGAAATCAAAAGAGAACAATTATGACTCACTACAAGAAAATATGGTAGCGACACCAATTTACGTCGAAAATTTTTCGTCGTAATTTGAAAACGGATTTACGATGCTTTTCCGACAAATGTAAAATTCGTCGTAAAGTCATCGTAATTTTATGTCAAACGCATTCGTCATCAATTAGACGTATATTGACAACCATATAGCAACGCGTATATGACGAAAGTAACATTCGTTGTAAATCCGTCGTTAAAATAACGACAGATTTACGACGAACCCATCTTACGGCGGATTTACGAGGAATATTAAATTGGTAGGTGAGCACATGTATTAAATGTGAAGCAGAAACATTACAACGGATATATTCGAAATAAAATCCTCGTGAAATCGATGGTATGTTATCGTAAATATTATTCATTGTAAAACCGTTGTTATGTTTCTATCTACCAACCACAAAAATTTTCTATAAATAACACAAATTCACACTCACAATATCACAACACCACAAACAATAATCAGTTTGAAAATAAATACCAAATTCATGTCTTCTGTAGATGATATACGGAAGCAACAAAGACGGATGCATAAGCATTAAGATGCTGATGGGAGTGTGATAGAGGAGTTTATGCATGGTCTAGAGATATACATGTACCAGGCAGGTCATACACCACTCACCATAGAAATCGGTAAAATGTTATGCCCTTATCGGAAGTGTAAAAAAACAAGATTTGGGCTTAGTGAAAATGTATGGAAGCATTTGTTGAATAGAGGATTTACACCCCATTATTATATTTGGTTTCAACATGGAGAGGAAAGTGGTCATAAAGAAGGAAGTAGTAGTAATAGTAATTTTGAAGCTTTGGAGAGAGATCAACCTAGTAATTTGCATAACCATGATTATTATCATGTAGATCAGGGAGATCTACAACATGATAGGGTTCATGACATGGTTACCGATGCATTTAATCAAACCACTGCATCATTTGTTGATAAAACAATTGAGGAACCTAACTTAGATGTAAAACGGTTCTATGAAATGTTAGATGCTGCAAATCAGCCAATCTACAATGGATGTAGAGAAGGTTTGTCAAAATTGTCATTGGTATCTAGGATGATGAACATTAAAACAGATCATAATCTAGAGAAAGTTTGTATGGATGCATGGGCTGAATTATTCAAAGAGTATTTGCAAGAGGATAACTTGTCTGCTGAGTCATACTATGAGATTCAAAAGCTAGTTTTTAGTCTTGGATTACTTTCTGAGATGATAGATGTTTGCATTGATAATTGTATGATCTATTGGAAAGATGATGCTCAGTTACATGAATGTCGATTCTGTAAGAAGCTAAGATTTAAGCCACAAGATACTATAAGAAATAAACTACCATACCAACGGATATGACACCTAACAATGACGGAGAAGTTGAAAAGATAGTATCAGTTTGAAAGGACAGCTGCAGCGATGAGATGGCACGGAGAACATTCACAAACGGAATGGGAGCTCATTCATGTTTCATATGCAAAGGTGTGGAAACATTTCAAAATGGTACAACCTAATTTTGCTAGAAATGTCCGCAATGATTAACTTGGTTTATGCACGGATGGATTTAGTCCATTTGGGATGTCTAGTAGACAATATTCTTTGTGGCCAGTAATCGTCATGCCTTATAACCTTCCGCTAGGGCTGTGCATGGAAAAATAATTTATATTCCTTAATATATTAGTTCTTGGTCCTAAACATCCAGAGCGGTCAGTAGATGTTTTTCTCCAACCTCTTAACATGAGTTGAAATAGTTATGGTATACTGGAGTTTGAACGTACGATTGTTCGGTAAAAAGGAAATTTACTATGAAAGATATGCATATGTGGATCATAAGTCATTTTTATGCTTATGGGATGCTATCAGATTGGACAACCCATGGGAGATTATCTTGTTCGTATTGCCTTGGAAGGACATATGCATTTCAGCTAAAGTACAGAAGGAAAACAAATTGGTTTGATTGTCATCGTTGGTTCCTCCCAATGAGCCATCCGTATCGAAGAAACAAGAAGCTGTTTCGGAAAAAAATAAGCGTACGTGCTCTCCCACCGATGTATTTAAGAGGAGAACAACTTGAAGAAGAAAATGATCACTATGGTGCTCATGAAACTGTTAGGCGTGGTGGTAATTGGCATGTTCCACGTAATATGTCAGATGGATACGGGGAACATCACCATTGGCACAAGAAAATCATCTTTTGGGAGCTTCCATACTGGAAGGACCTTTTTCTCCGCCATAATCTTGATGTGATGTATATCGAGATAAACGTTTTCGATAATATTATGCATACAATATTAAATGTGACAAAAAAAACAAAAGACAGCAACAACTCAGTGATGGACTTACCTGCTATTACTACAAGGAGTGAGCTGTATATTACTGAGGATGACGAAATGCCATTTTCAATATTTAGGTTGGGCGCAGTTGCAAAAACAGCGTTGTTCAAATGGATGAAGGAATAAGTGAAGTTTTCTGATGGTTATGTATCTAATCTCTCAAAAAGTATTAAAAAAAAGGCAAAATATTTCAGAGATGAAGAGTTAGGATTGTCATGTGTTTATGCAACCACTATTTCCATTCGCACTTACCGAGCTAATTCACGAAGATGTTAATGAAGCACTTGCAGGTACATATATATTATTGAATATATTATATAAAGATGCTTGAAATTTTCTCAATATAATTGTATGTTTTTACAGGTATTGGTGCATTTTTCTGGGATCTTAGTGCGTGTACGTTGATAGAATAAGACATTCAACAACTTGAAGCCAACATTCCCATCTTATTTTGCAATTTGGAGAAGATTTTTCCGCCGCATTTTTTGATGTTATGGAGTATCTTCCAGTCCACCTTCCTAATGAAGCAGCACTAGGTGGACCAATGCAGTATCGATGGATGTACCCATTTGAGCGTTTCATGAAACATTTGAAAGGTAAAGCAAAAAATCTTGCAAGAGTGGAAGGGTCAATTGTGGTGAGGAGTTTAACTGAAGAACATCTCACTTTTCGTTATACTATTTCACCCCAAAAGTTCGGACACGCAAAAGAGCTCTCCGATGATACGATGATGGCGGTTGTGGGACAAATATATGCCGTGGAAGGCATTCCAGACGTATTCTCACAAATTAGACGTCTTAGTGGAGAGTTAAAAAAAAGTTGGTGGACAAGTTCTGAAGATCGTCATTGCGCACACGCATATATTCTCGTCAATTGTGAGGAAATGCGTTCGTTTGAAAGGTAAAACATATATAATTAATGAGAATCTTAATTAATTTATTTGTGCACACACATATATTCTAAAATTTAATCTATATATTACTTTATTGCAGCGTATTTGAGACTCAAGAGAATCCATAGAGGGAATATCAGATGATGATGTCAACAAGCGTAAAGATTAACACTTTGTTCCTTAGATGAAAACCCAAGTACGTAAGATTATAAATTTAATTAATTAGTTAATATATATATATATATATATTACAATTAATAATTACTAACAACATATTTTAATTTCAGGTCGATTATAATGATCCATTTTATCCACTATGATTTCATGATTTGCTTCAGGGTCCAATCTCTAGGATAACCACTGCTCCAATGTATTTCACTCGAGGATGTGCGTTTCATGCTTATGAGTATAGTAAACGATGGACAATGGTCAACTATGGAGTATGTGTGAAAGGAGAAATCGATTTTTATAGGATCATACAAGAGATTATTGAAATTGAATTTGTTGGGTTATTGAAGATGAAATGCATACTCTTCAAATGTGATTGGTTCGATCCAACAATCAGCATAGATGTTTGTTCTAACAAGTTTGGAGTTGTGGATGTTAATGCATGACGACGATACAACAAGTTTGAACCTTTCATCTTAGCATCTCAAGCAGATCACGTTAGCTTCATTCCATATTCCAGAGTTAAGAACACGGGAATCACTTGGTTATCAGCTATTAAGGTCACGCCCAGAGGTTGCATTGTAGGAGAAGAAGCATTGCAACAACATTCTTGTACTAATATTCCGACTCCGAATCAAACTAAAAATGAGTTCCTGCTTATTGATCGCAACAATCAAATGTTTGAAGATATCCCATATGATGATGCAGACGAAGGCAACGTTAGTGAAGAGTTTCATGAAATTGATGATCAAATCAACGATTCAAGTGAGGCATCAGACAATGAATTTGAATAAACTAATGTTTACATATGGTTTGTAATATATATACATATATATATAATGAAGTTATTTTGCAATTTAGAATTTTAAAGCTTTTTTAATTTTGTAACTATTTAAATCTTATGCTTAAGGGTTTAGGTTTAGGGTGTAAGAGTTTAAGGTTTAGAGTTTAGGGTTTAGGGTATATAACGACGGACTTACGATAGGTTCATCGTAAATAGGTCGTTAAGGTACAACGGATTTACGATGGATTCGTCGTAAATGCGTCCCTTAGTGTGTAGTAACATGCATCCATAGATATTTAACACGTAGACAAATATGTTACGACGCATTTATGAGGCCGCTTCGTTAATTCATCGTAACATTACAACCTATTTATCTGTTGTAACGTTACAATGCTTTTACGAGAAATATTTATTTAAAACGAAGTAAATTATGTTACAACGAATTAACGAGGCAACCTCGTAAATACGTCATAACGTTACAACGAAGTTACGAGGCAGCATCGAAAATCATCGTAACGTTACGAAGAATTTACGATGCATGCAAAATCTATATATATGAGAACGTGGCTCCCTCACTTCGACGCTCATTCCTCTCAAACTCACCATCTCTCTAAGACTATCTATGCCTTCTCTTTAGAACCGAACAAAGGTAATTTTGTTTTATTATTATTTTTTAAGTATAGCAGATTAGAAAATTGTAGATTAGAATTTTGAAATATTTGTTAAGTTGATTGGTTTAGGTGCAATAGTTATAATTCAGAATTGCTAAATTGATTGGATTATAAATTGAAAATTTTTATGTTTTTAAGATTATTTTTATTTTAAATATTATGATTTACTTATTTTTAAAAATTTGGTGTAGATGGTTAGGAAATCCCGGTTAGCGAGTCACTGTCCCCGTCCACATTACAGTGACACATTCTTAGCTTTGGGCTCTACTACTAGAGCAGGACCATCTTCGAGTACTCCACCTATTGGCGTACCTTCTACGTAAGCCGTCCCTTCTATAGAGACGATACCGGGGACTCCAGCAACTCCACCTCCTCCTCCACCTCCACCTGCACCTCCTGTACCAGACACAGTTCATCTGGATTTATTAGTTCCTCCTCAAGTTCCATATGCACGTTATAACGTAGAGGATCTCCTAGTCCAACCAGGACGAGAAAGGTTGGACAAGTTGGATCCTAATCGGCCACCGAACACATTCTGGTATACATTAATGTAAATATTTATTTTTATATACAACTATACAAATTTAGTAAATTAATATTTAAATATCTAATTCTAACATTTTCATTTTTTAGGTTCGGTGTGGATAAGAAGGTCAGACGCAGCGTATCCGACGTTATCAAGGGCTACTTCACCGAGCCTCATCTGAACTGGACTCTCGTACCAGAGCACATCAGAAAAACATGGTTCAAATGTTTTGTGGTAAGTTTAATAATAATATTAGACTTTATCTTTTTATAATTTTTTTACTAGTAATTTATATATGTTTTAAAAATATGTTAACTAATTTTTATTTTTTTTAAGAAAAAGTGGAATTGAAAAGTTGCCATCAACGAGAGAGTGGAGAAAGAGTTCAACATGAAGGCGATGAAGCTTCTTGGTAACACTGTCTCCGACTGGAAGGAGAAATGGATACTCGAAGGATCGGAAGCAGCAAAACCCATTTATATCACCGATGGTGTATGGGAAGGACTTATACGCTTCTGGAATGAACCGGACTCTGTGATCAAATCCGGCAAGTGTTCAACGTCACATCTTATAGTTGGTCCAGATGGACATTTACCCACTCCGCATAAATCCGGGCAAACACCTTTTGCGGGTGCCCGTTTAAAGCTGGTATGTATATTTTTTTTTAATTAAATTGTTATTATAAATTTATATATTATTTTAATAGTTATTATTATTATACGTTTTTTTTGGAATTGTTTTATAGGCTAATGCAGAACCGCTTCCTTCTCTTTCGAGATTGTTCGAGTACACTCACAAGAAGAAGAACGAAGCTTTTGTGGATGTCAGATCTGAGAGGATCCACACCGAGCTTAACACAAAGATCATTGAGCATCAGACACAGCTTTCTCAGCAAAGCGAGGATGGGACTCTTGTAGAGTTAAGTAGGTTGGAAGCTGATCAGATCTTCGAATTGGTAAGAATTTTCAAATTACAATTTTTTTATTAATTCATTTTCTATGTTGTTTAATAATTTTTTTAATCAACCATTGATTTTCAGGTTGTTCCAAAGAAAAAAAGATGGTCTTTAGGTATGGGCTCGGTTCATGACGTCCCAATAGCATCTTCTTCGTATGCTTGTCAAGTGGAAGATGATCCGATACAGCTTTGATCCGATCTCGCAGCTGCAAATGCCAAGATACTTCTTTGATGGTCGAACAAGTCAACATAAGGAGCCAAGTTGAAGGACTGAACTCGTTGCTCGAAATTTTGGCGGCGAGTAATCCAGAATTGCTCAAGCATTAGAAAGACAGGAGGCTATGAGACGGCAACATATCCCACCACCGCAGCCGAGTGCACCAACCGAGCAGCCGGATGAGAATGATCCTAATGATGTGGATTTTTTGATGATATTAGTTTGCATCTTTACAGTTTTTGGTTTTGTATAAACTTTTTAAAATATAAATATAAATATTTTATCTTTTTAATTAATTTTTATTTCATATTTTTATTTTTTATTTCGTAAAATATATTTAATATTATTTAAATTTAATTAATAAATTTTTTTTTTTAATACCATCGTTATTTCGTTGTAATATATTACGACGCAGTTAACGTCATTAGTGACTCGTTAACTTTACGACGAATTAACGATGATTGTTTTAATAATTCGTCGTAAACTTACTACGCGCTAACGTTGAATTATCGTCGAATATATTACGACGCTTTTACGATTCGTGTTATGTATGCATCGAATTTACAACGAATACTTTTACGACGATTTAACAACGAATTTTGTTCCTCGTTAAATATTACAATGAAGTAACATCGTTTTGTCCATTACGACGACCAGTTTATGACGGATTGTTGTTCGTCGTAAAATCATTGTAAAACGTGATTTACGACGAATTAACAATGTTTTCTTCCGTTTTACAGACGTATTTTCTTGTAGTGACTAATCCACTCTCATGACATTAATCACTTTACTAATCATGGAATTATCAATAACTCTCGTTAGCAATTAACATAATCAATGAGCATTATAAAAACAACTCCAATTATATCAATAAACACCCTAATCAACTACTCTCATAGGCTAGGATTATAAAGCTCATAAAAATATTCATTCAAGCATTTCATCAACATGGATTTACAAAGATAGAAGTAAAGAAATCTTTATTAGAGTGGCATATATTATGAAGATCAATCCAAATCAACCATAAGAGAGTTTGGAAATCACCTAACTCTAAGCAAAAGAAAACATAGGATTTTTAAAGAGTTAAGACAAGTATTTATAGGAGAAGAAGAAAATCGGATTCGCCAGTAGTGTGTCTTTGCTGCTGCTTCTGACCGCTGTGCTCCATTGTGTGTCTTGGCCGCTGCCTCTAACCATGCAATTCACCAGGTGAAGTTTGACGAAGCTCCAATGGTGTCTTGGCCGCTGCTTCTGACCGATGTGTACTAATCCGGTCATAACTCCTTAACGGCTCATCCAAATGACTCGAGACCATTGGAAAGAAAACTCAAATTCCTATAAGTTCCATCAAGGGTTCTGGAACTGAAAACGCAAAGGAAGATCTTCATCTGAGTTGATCTTTGAGATACTTCGAAATGGTTCTTGATCATCATTTCTCTTATTTGCTTCCTTTTCACTCCATTTGATCCATGTTCTTGCATATCTCACCTCCAAGACCTAATAAAAAAGATTCATATGAAAAATGCATCTAATACTCTAAATATGCAATGAAACACACATGAAAACAATGAGAAATGAACTCTAAAACATGTTAAAATGGGAACATATCACTTCTCTATGTTTGTTTCTCTGTTTTAAGACAATTTGAAAAAAAACCTTTGTTGTATTTTGTCTTGTTTAGTCCTTTTGAAATGAGAACTAATACTTTTGTACCTTTTGTTGTATTTTGGTTTTGTTTAGTGCTTTTGGAACTTATCTGAAAGTTCGTGTTCGTGTCAACAATTGTTTGAGCTTTTTTTTACCAGCTCGAAAGTTCGTGTCTTTTTTTGGCAATTTCTGATAAGTTAGGTGTTTTTCTGGCCGAATTCCTAATGTTTTAATTAGAAACAAAACGACGTCGTTTTACTTAACGATCAACGTTTAAGCGCCAGTCAAAATAAACTGTTAAATCTGCTAACGGTGTGCTTAATTGGCCAGTCAATAAAAGTATTATTGATTAGTTCGAAAGTCAACAATTGTTTTGAGTTTTTTTTGCCAGTTCAAAAGTTCATGTCATTTTTGGTAATTCCTAATAAATTGGATGTTTTCGTGGCCGAATTCTTTATTTTGATATGACAGTGAAGGATATAACAAAAATATACAAAAGAATAAATTCGTAGTCAAACAATTTGGACGAATTGTAGATTACATCTAAATGTATGTACTATACATATGTAATTAGCAAAAGAAAAGAAGGTGTTCATGAATTGATCTAATTTTTTAAAAAACCTTATTTATTTCTCACATCTCAAGCAAATACTCAAAAAAACTGAAAATCATCAGTTGTTTCCTTGAACAGAACCGGTCATGGTTCCGATCAGTTTATCATCTTGTCTTGGATTAGAAGAAGCCTTTGGTGTTCTTGGTCCACCCTGCAAACAAACAAAAAAAAACACAAAACTGTTCTTATCTCTACGGATCTTTCAACTTTAACCATTTTGTTTTGCAAGAGAGTTTTAAATACTTACAGTTCCCTTTTGGGCAAGTAACCTCCGAGCTGAAGGTGCTCTAGCTAATGATGATATAGCCACTGCCGCTACAGTCGCCACTCGAATCTTTTTATGCACGTCTATATATTCATCTGTTTCATCCACAATCTCCTCCTGCAAAAGTTCTTCAAACACATCTTCCAATGTGATGATACCGATTACATCTCCATCCTCGATCTCCTCTGAAGTATGCGAGAACCCGTTTCTGACAGCCTCGTTGTTTGATAAGAAAGGTGGTCTATTAATTTTGTCGATATGGACAATGACACTGTCGTTGTTTCCTTCTCGCTTTAGTAACAGAGGTGATGTCAAATCCGAGTCATTGCTTTCATTAGTGCTTTCTTCAGGTACAGTTGAAGGAAGACCTCTACTTTTCCCTTTAACCTTCACAACTGCAGCCATGTGACTGCTTCCTTTTTGAAACTCATTCAGTATATCATACAGAGGCATATCAGCTGGAACCCTGTTTAATCATTTCTCGCAATAAGAATCTCGTTGTGCACAGAGATATACAGGGAGAGATTATGGAAAAGATAGCAGCTAAAATAATAATGGTTGCAAGACCTTGGAATTCGGCGTATAGAAAGTGCGTTAACAAGGGTCTCCTTTTCAGGGCGAACTGTGAGAAGAGTCTTTACCTAACAAAACATAAGAATTTCTTGATCAGAGTTTGCATAAGCTACCATTGAAACATGCAAATCATATCATTGGAAAAGGGTCAACAACACCTACCAAGAGAAGTCCGATAACATTTTTAGGATTCTCGGAGTAGACAGGAATGCGGCTATGACCTCGTGCTTCAATCTTAATCAGAGCTTCCCTAGGAGATTTAATCACAAGCAAAACAGTAAGGGATACAGACTCATATATTTTCTACGGAGATAGTTACAGAACTAAGTGCCATGCTCCAGTTTCAGAATCAAGAATACAAATAATCTAACCTACAAGACCAGAACAATAATAGATGAACATTGAGATAACAGGAAACAGTAAGAGAATCAAACTCACCTATCCAACTTCGAATTTACATCCAAGGAAAAGGTTGATTCAATTGGAGTCATGGCTTCTTGTGCAGTCTTCTCAGTCAAATCAAGTGCTCCATTTATAATTGTAGTCTCATCATGTGTAAGTTCACCTCCCTTACCAGCCGCTTCACCGTGGATAGATACAAGAGCTTTTAACTGAGCCCTCCTAAACAAAGGATCATTGTGTCCCAATGCCCAATCCAACATCTTCGCAATAGGAAACGATATCGGGTACGAAAGAATCATTAAGATACGGACAAGCCAAACCAAACTAGCTCCCACTGCTAGTCCATACCTACTACATATAGCTTGAGGTATAACCTGGAAAAAAAAACGGTATTCAAATCAATGGAAGTTTTGATAAACCTAGCTAAACTTTGAAGGTAGAAGATAAAATCATACCTCTCCAACAAATAGAACGAATGTGACCGATAGAATTATAGCAACATACTCATTGAATATCTTATCCAAGTATATAGGAAGCCCCTGCAAAATTTCAACAAGTGAGAAACTGCTTTAGCTTCAGCTTCATCATCAAAACAAGCATAGAAGTTAAGATATCACCTCCATTGCAAGAGCATTGAAGAGAAGTAGCGTCACTAAAAGCTGATGCTGTTTCTGAACAACCGGAAAAATCGCAGCTGAAACAATCATTCACAAGCAATTTCACCATGACAGCAAAATTCAAACAGGATCAGATCAAAATTCAAATCCCTACTAATCAATTTGATACAAAAGAGAAAGATAAATGAAGAGAATCAATCACCGGATTGTTTCTTCTCGTTTGGAGTGCCACTACGTTGGAGGATTTCGAGCTCGACGAGACCTAGAGACATGAGACCTAAAGTGAGACCAGACATAATTCCGGCGAATAGAACGAGGAAACAAGAGACTCCGGCGTAGATAATCCACCATAACGATCCGAAGGGGGTCGCTTCGGATTCTAAGGTGTTAGATTGTACAACGCCGGCTAACATCCTCGCCGCCACCACCGCATTAATCGGATGCATCTTTGAGGATATTCTTCGTCTCTATCTGTTTTCAACTTCTCTACGCCTTTTAGATATCTTTCCCCTCTTTTTTTGTTGTTTTATTGACCTCATCGTCGACCTGACGAATCCGGATTTGATTTTGTACAATTTTGAATTCTCAGGAGTCTAAGGACAAACAGCAAAATTTCCATCTTTAATCTTTAGTCCTCCAATATTTTTGGAAGTTATAAATCTACCCCTTTACTTATTTTATGGTGTAGGATCTTCGGATTGGATCTCACACATGTGACATGACACAACTAACAAGTACCGTATCCGTGTAGCGGTGTAGGTTTATGTGTGATTGTGTTTTCATCTAGAAGATGAATACTTAATAGCATAATTTACTTGTTTTGACAAATTTGTTTTTTAACTATTTTTCACCGAATGAAGTTAGATAATTTCTTAAAACGTTTTTTTCATTTAATAAAAGAAGATGTAGAAGTGTCAAATGGGCTAATCTGCACCATTTGTTTTTGTACGGCAACAGACTGCCTTGCTAGATCCGTAGGCGAAATAGTTATATCTAGACCCATCTCGTTAAACCGTTAAGTTTAGCAGGTCGGTCCGCATACATAGTTTTAATATTTTATAAATTATTAAAAATTAATTTTTTATTTTTTATAACAACCAAACATTAAATAATTAAAAATTTACTACAGAATTTGTTGTCCAAACTGGAAAAAAAGTGTTTACAAATGTAATATTAGAAAATAAGACTCTAGAAGAGCGTGATAAGCAGTCTGCCTGTTTATTACACGATTTTGGAATACGAAAGATTGTAAAATCAAGGAGAGAGTCTCGAAGGCGAGTAAAATCATCAAACTGATTGTAGAAAGCCGACCATTCTTCTGGAAATTGCACCAATAAAATGAGTTCTGCACAATCTATTTCGAAAACAGTACAAAATTAGTTTTATTTTATTTTAAAAATTTTAATTTTAAATTACTTTAAAGATCACTTTTCTTGTAATTATTTTAATTTTAATATGTTAAATTTTTTTATTCTATCCCATATTATATTATCATAACTATATAAAATTATTTACTTTTATTAGATATTTGTAATATGTGGCCAACTCGCTAACCCGCAGGCATAACCCAAGTGCATAACATGCTAAAATCCGTAATTCGTTTGGGCTTGTCCGTAAAATTCACTTTTTAACGGATCTAATATTTTGTGTCCATATCCGCTCCCATGATGGACCGGACTGAGTTATGTCCGCGGACTAAAAGACCCAATACTTTTTTTTTTTGATAAAATGGAAACGTGAATTTTGACAAAGATTTTTCCTCGTTTAATGACCGTCAAAAAACCCATCCCCTGTCAAAGTATAAGCAACGGATGACTAAAAATTGGATCCATTGTTTCAAAACTATTGCAATAACAAAATATCGACCACAAAAGTCTATGACCGACCATAAAGAGAATCATGACAACTATACATTCTATGACAAATAGATTGAACAACAAAAGACAAGAAAAAAAATTAAGTTTTGGAGTGAATTACAAGTTGAAAGTGTTTGTGGAATACATTTATCTGTAGGCACTAAAACATCTTCAAAAATTGGGACGAACCATTGCTTCTGTTGACTTTATATATATATATGTGATGGATAAAGACTTGGATAAAGATTTTATTTTATTTTATACGTTTACCAATTTAAAGAACCTGCACAAGACTTGGATCTTTTAGTTTATTCTTTGTTCCTTTTTATACTTCAACAGAGTTTTTTTTTTGTTGGCTCTCCTCAAGCAAGAACACAACATTAGTTGTTTCCTCGATTTGGCTCAGTAATAGTTCCAAGCAGTTTATCTTGTTCCTGACCAGAACCTTTTATCGTCTGCGCTTGCTTATTTTGTCCTCCCTGCAAAATACAAGTATCAACCATTTTAACTCTCTCTTCAGCATAAGAACTAAGCGCAGAACAGTGTTAACTCACCGTTCCCTTTTGTGCAATTAACCTCCGACTTGAAGGAGCTCTCGCTATTGATGAAGCAGCCGCTGCTGCTGCTACTCGAATCCTGTAAAAAGGGAAAATTTCTCAGTGGCTGAAACATTGTTACACTATGAAATTATATGCCATAGAGAGAGTAAATCGAATTCAAACCTTTTATGTACATCGACATATTCATCTGTTTCATCAACAATCTCTTCCTGCAAAAGTTCTTCAAAGACATCTTCTAAAGTGATGATACCGATTACTTCACCATCCTCGATATCCTCTGAAGTATGCAAGAACCCTTGTGTTACAGTCTCGCTGTTTTGATAGAACGATTGTCCATTAGCTTTGTCGATACGGACAATGACATTGTCGTGGTTTCCTTCTCGTTTTAGTAACAGAGGTACAGTCAAATCGGAGTCATTGCTTTCATCAGTGTTTTCTTCTAGTAAAGTTGAAGGAGGAACTTTGCCTTTCCCCTTAACCTTCACAACTGCAGCCATGTGACTGCTCCCCTTTTGAAACTCATTTAGTATATCATATAGAGGCATATCAGCTGGAACCCTATTGAAGCATTATAACATCAACAATACAAAATTTCACAGATGCTCGCCGAAACAAAATGGAAAAGACTTGAGGTCAAAATAGTAATGGTAAAACCTTGGAATCCGGCGTATACAAACTGCGCTGACAAGGGTCTCTGTTTCAGGGCGAACTGTTAGTAGACTCTTCACCTAGAAGACACAATAATTTCTTGATTAGAGTTCCATTACATGATAAGAAAAGCATTGAAACATGGAAAAGTAAAAGTCAAAGACATTACCAAGAGAAGTCCAATAACGTTATTTGGTTTACCGGAGTAGACAGGAACACGGCTATGCCCTCGTGCCAAAATTTTTCCCATAGCTTCCCTAAGAGATCAATTACACCGAAAGCATTATAACAGAACCAAATATATCCTAAAAATAGTTACAAAAATGACTGCCATACAAGACTTTTCAGAGTCAATAATAGATGAAAATGGAGAACCAAACTCACCAATCCAACTTTGAATTTACATCCAATGAGAAGGTTGATTCAATTGGTGTCATGGCTTCCTGTGCAGTCTGTCAAACCAAATACCACTTTTTAATGAGATAACTTTCACCATTAATTCTATACAGATCATGCCATGATTCAGAATTCTAGAAAGTGAAGTTTTTTATCTCACACATACCTTCTCAGTCAAATCAAGTGCTCCACTAATAATTGTGGTCTCATCATGAGTAAGTTCACCTCCCTTACCAGCCTAAAACCATAGTCACAGCAACAAGGTAGCAGCCAGATTAGTAACTCAAAATTCCAGAAGTTGTGAAGTCAGTATCTTCAAAATCTCTAATACCTCTTGGCTGTGAATGGATACAAGAGCTTTCAACTGAGCTCGCCTAAACAAAGCATCATTGTGTCCCAGCACCCAATCCAAGATCTAACCAAAAGCATAAGAAAGAGGTTACAACCAAAAAATATATATATATATATATATGTATATAAAGTAAGAAGAGAAACCAAAAATATGCAACTCATTGTATACACTAAGAACAAGCACACTAGTGACAATCTCAGCAATTAATAAAAATAGTTACCAATTACATCAAATAAAGACCTATCAATTGCTCACAAAAACCAAGTCCTACAAAACAATGTTCCAAAAAAGAACTATAACATTCTTGACCAAAGACTCTAGATTTACCTTGCCAATGGGATAAGCAATGGGGTAGCAAAGCATCATTAAAATCCGAACAAGCCAAACAAAATTAGCTCCAACGGCAAGTCCATACCTAGTACATATCGCTTGAGGAATAACCTTAAAAAAGCGTAAAAACATTCAAATCAGTCAAATCCTTGATAGATAAGTCATAAACTTAGATTTGCAAAACAAGAGACACATACCTCACCAAAAGCAAGAACAAATGTGACAGAAAGAATAATAGCAACATATTCATTGAATAACTTATCCAAATATATAGGAAGCCCCTGACAAAATCCAACAAAATCAACTAAGTATAGATCTATATAGAATCAAAAAGCAAGAGACTTGAATATGAAACTACCTCCATTGCAACAGCATTGCACAGAAGCAGTGTCACTAAAAGCTGATGCTGTTTCTGAACAACCGGAAAAATCGCAGCTGAAGAAATCATTTCAATTTACCAAAACGAATAATTATAAAACAAATTCAAATTCAATAATGAAAGAATTGATTGACTGAGATCAAGAAGAAAAAAAATCACCAGCTTGTTTCTTCTCGTTAGGTGTACCACTACGTTGAAGAATCTCAAGCTCGACAAGACCAAGAGACATAAGTCCTAAAGTAAGACCAGACATAATACCGGCGAAGAGAACGAGAAAACAAGAGATTCCGGCATAAGTGATCCACTCTAATGATCCAAACGGAATCGCTTCGCCTCCATGGCCGTTAGATTGTCCAATTCCGGCTAACATCCTCGCCGCCGCCACCGCATTAATTAGATGCATGATGATTTGATTTGAATACTTTTTTGAACCTTGATCTCTGTATCTTTGATTCTGCTTTTTTTTTTTGGGGTCCTTTTTGATAATTTTATAATTCGTTGGATCTCACCAACATGTCGGATTCAGTTCAGTACAACTTTTACGATAAACGGAAAAAAAAGATTTTAGGAAATTGAATTTAGCCCCAAAACTAATTATTATGTGGAGAAGAACCCTTTTTGTTTTTTCTTTGTCGTCAAGCTCCCTATTCTCACAACCACAAATGTAAAATTGTAGCGTGTCCATAGAAAAATATATGATCCCATATAACAACTCTTTTGAAAGCAACAAAATTTATATTTTTTACCTTTTTTTTTTTTAATTTCGTGAACAATATATTTGTAATGAGACTTTTAAGTGTTCACCTGGACACGTATCATAAATATCCCAATTCTTTTATTAAACAAACATGGTATCAAGAAAAGGTATTGTTTAAGTTGTCAAGTTGTATTTGTAAGATGACTCAGATCGTTCTCGTAGTCTTTCTTTTCCGTAGAACGTGATATTGATAAATATACTATATGAGATTCGACAGAGATCTTAATCTTTTTTTTTATACAGTGGAAACTTTTTTAATACTATATTAGATATATGAACTATATAGAAGAACCTCTATATGAAATACTATAAATTAATAAATATTAATTTATAAATAAATTAATATTATTATAAATTAATAAAATAGCATGGTCCCAAAATTATTAATTTATAGAGGTTTTACTGTAAACTCACAATTCATTCTGAAATAGTAATCGATGGCGTTTATATACTATGGATATTTTGAAGATATGAAATCCAAAAGAGTAATTCCTTAAAATAGCACCAAAAGAAGTTTTTGTGACAAATTTAGCATATATTTTAATTTAGAAAAAAAAAATATTTTTAAAAAGGGTAATAATAATAAAAAATTGTTTGGTTAAGTATTTTACCATTTAGGGTACCCTTTTTAGGGGTAGGACTCATGTTTTGGGGTATAGGGGTTAGAGGTTTCTAAACTCTAAATCTTAAATTCTAAAAATATGAGGTTAAAATTTTGCTATATAAGAGAATTGACATTTAATAAAAATATTATTTTTTTCTAAATTAAATATGTGCTATTTTTGTCACAGAAATTTTATTTTGTGCTATTTTTGAGAATTGCCTAATGAAAAAGAGATCAGGAGTAGAAATACAAGATTAAAAATCAAATATCTTTTTCTGAATTTTAATTTATTAGATAAAATGTCATTTATGAGAAGATTTAGAATACACCATCAAAATATTCTTTTTATAAAATATTCTAACAAATCAGTTAAATGGAAAGAAGATACATAGGGGTCAATTAAAATACAAAATTTTCGAAATTATAAAATACAAAACCATGAGAAAGTGTTTTATAAATTGAAGAATCGCTATAATCTACATATTAGATACATACCTTTGTTTGATTTTATCATCGGATTCGTTAATAATGGCATTAGAAAATGTGAGGAACCTAATGTCGTAGATGTACGATCTGTGTCATATATTTGAACTTTATATTCGAATTAGAAACTTTGAGTTGCAGTCTTGCAGATGTATGATTAGGAAACTTTTGATGCGGCTACGACATAGATTCCTCACATTCCCCAATGGCATTATTAGAGAAACCGATTATAAATCAAACAAAGTTATTCAACTATTCAAGTATTTGTAAATGATAGCGATTGTTCAGTTTTACAAATCAAACGTATTTGGTGAGAAAACATTCAAACGTTTTACAAATCAAACGTTTCATATCTTTATGAAGAAGACATAAATCAAACGTTTTCACTTTCAAACCTATGTCATGAGAAAAAATTGTGTAATCAGAAGATGCATATGTGGAAAATCACATGTCATAACCACATCAAGCGTTTCAATTTTTGACTTGGACACTTTGAGTTGCAGATCTGTATTATTGACCAACAAACAAAAAGTCTAGAATTAACTACAAAAATTTAATGGTTTCTTCAAACTTAAATCAAGAAATATAAAGAAGCAACAAATCGAAATCTTCATTCCCAAGTAACCGAAATCATTGAATTAGAGAGCCCAGATTCATGAAACGTGACGTTAGCTCCATAATCCAGAGTCTTGGTAGCACCAGGAATCGCCTCCACTAGCTTGAATGCCTTTGTCTTGGATTCCTCCATATGAGAATAACAGAAAGACCAGAGAAGCTGAATCGGTTCGCTCTTCAGAAACTTTCTCTGCTTTCTTCTCCCATCTGGAAATCGAACGCAGAGACTACACACAAGACTTCGATCACAGTCTCCTTTTGGCTCTTCTGTCAAAACCGGAAACTCTTCTAAACAAGTCTCTTCCTCATATTCCGGTAAAATCATTTTCTCTTCAAATTCATGCACCCAAGAAGGAGTTTGATAGCTTGACAAATAAGTCTCCTCCTCCTCTACTTCTAAATACTCTTCACATTCGGAATCCCAAGAACTATGGATGCTTGGTGAACGAGTCTCCTCTTCAAATTCTGGACCCCATGAAGGAGCCACAACTTGATCTTCAAATTCTTGCCCTAGATGAATGTCGTTGCTTGACGCACAAGTTCTTGGGATTAAATAATTACTCGCTAAATGTTGCTACTAATTAGCGACTAATTACCGACTATTCGGCGATTAATTCAATGTGGTCATAATTTAGTCGCTGATTGACGACTAAAAAATATAGTCGCTAAAGTAGTCACTATTTGACGACTAATTTATGACTACATTTCAGTCGGGAAACAATAGTCGCATAATAGTCGCTAATTTAGCGACTAATATGCGACTATTTCGGCGGATGACACAATAGTCGGTAATCAGTCGTATTTTAGTGGCATCTATTTACACATGTTTAAATAAACAATAATCGTAGTTAGGTGTACCTACTTTTAGATGAAAAATTTAATTTTTATATACAAAATCTCTTATAAAAGATCTCATTGATAGGAGGTTTAATATGTCAAACTTTCCTTTTAACACATTCGATGATTCTGATGCATCACTTATCAATTATTCTGATGTAACTGACTCTCAATTACCGGCGAGGTTGGCGGAGTGGGATCAGGAGCACCAAAAAGTTGAGATGTCTTGGGAATCAGAGACTCCAATCACAAAAGTTGAACCAAGTTTCACCCCCGGTTCTACATTATCTCCATACGATAGTTATCAGGGCGGTGGTTATGCTCAAGATGTTGAAACTCATCCGGAGGACCTAGATGTTGACGCCATAGCTAGGGAATTTGGTGTTAACGTTGAGGAACATGCACCTAACCCTCCTCCAAGTCCGGATTTTGAGGAACCTGAAGACGTTTACAAATGCAATGGTAATGAATATAGTTGTTGCCAGTATCACATCGAAAAGTTCGAGATGGATCATTGATAAGCGAGTAAAATGCAGCTACTATTGTAGTAGTTAATAAATTGTTTTCTTGAAGTGTACTATCATATAATTTTAAAATAAAGTTTTCAAATTAATTTAACATAAGATTCTAATAAAAACAAATTGAAGATCAATTACGAGTAAATCAATTAGTCGCTAAAAAGTCGCTATTATACGACTAATTGACGACAAAACATTTCAGATGGGATAGCATAGTCGCAGAATAGTCGCTAATTAGGGACTATGATGCGACTATTTTGGCGAGTCACAACGTAGTCGGTAAATAGTCGGTAAATACCAGTGAAAAACACGTGTAATTCGTTATGCGGGTTGGTGTACCTAATTTATGTGACTACATTATGTAGTCGCCTGGCAGTGGCTATATAGTCTCTATGTAGTCGCCAGAAATGGCTATATAAGCAAAATTCACCCCATTTCTTCTCCTTATTCGATCTCACAAAAAAAAAATACTAAAAACAAAAAAATTTAGTTTTTATTAGTTAGATATGTCGGGAAATTACAATTATAGTAATTTCCGGGAGTGGATGTATAAGAGGTTCGATGAAGAGACGGAAAATTTCTCGGCAGAGTTCACTACAGGGGTAGAGCAATTCATGACATTTGCAAATAGCCAGCCTCTAACACAGAGTAATGGCGGTAAGTTTTTCTGCCCTTGTAGTGTTTGCAAGAACGAGAAATTTATCTCGGGGACAAGAATTTGGACTCATCTTTATAGCAGAGGATTTATGCCAGATTATTATGTTTGGTATAAGCATGGGGAAGAAATCAATATGGAGGATTTATGATCGAGTTATGTTGATAGGACGGATATAGATAGGAGTGAAGAAGTGGGTAATGTAGTTGAAGATAGATATGTGGATATGGTGAATGATGCATTTCGTCATAATGTGAGTTTTGATAACTATCATCAAGGTGATAGTAGTTATCAGAATGTAGAAGAACCGGTACGTAACAATTCAAAGAAATTCTACGACTTGTTAGAAGGTGCAAATAATCCATTATACGATGGTTGTCGTGAAGGTCACTCGCAGTTATCTTTAGCTACTCGAATCATGCAAAATAAGGCAGAATATAATATGAGTGAAAAGTTAGTGGATTCGTTTTGCGGAATCTTGACAGACTATTTACCAGAAAGAAACAAGTCAACCGGGTCACATTACGAGAAAGAAAAATTGATGTGCAATTTAGGTCTCCTATATCATACAATTGATGTTTGTATCAACAATTGTATGATCTTCTGGAAAGATGAGGAGAAGGAAGATAAATGTATGTTTTGTGGTGCACGAAGATGGAAGCATAAGAACGACCAACGTAGAACTAAAGTACCATACAGTCGTATGTGGTATCTACCTATTGCTAACAGATTAAAGAGAATGTATCAGAGTGAGAAGACTGCAGCGGCAATGAGATGGCATGCCGAGCACCAAGCAAAGGAGGAAGAAATGGGTCATCCTTCTGATGCGGCAGAGTGGAGATATTTTCAAGATCAAAATCCCTGGTTTGCTGAAGAACCCCGTAACGTTTATCTTGGATTATGTACGGATGGGTTTAATCCATTTGGCATGTCTCGTAATCATTCGTTGTGGCCTGTGATCTTGACGCCATATAATTTACCCCCGGGTATGTGCATGAATACAAAGTATTTATTTCTTATAATTCTGAACTCTGGGCCAAATCATCCACGAGCTAGTCTCGATATCTTTCTCCGACCTCTTATTGAGGAGTTAAAAGAGTTGTGGTCTAATGGCGTCGATGCATACGATATGTCTTTGAATCAAAATTTTAATCTAAAAGCAGTGCTGATGTGGATGATAAGTGACTTTCCGGCGTATAGCATGTTATCCGGATGGACAACCCATGGTAAATTGTTTTGTCCAGTTTGCATGGAAGATACAAAGTCTTTTTATCTATCTAATGGAAGAAAGACGTGTTGGTTTGATTGTCACCGAAGATTTTTTCCTCATGGCCATCCACTGAGGAGGAATAAAAAAGACTTCCTAAAGGGAAAAGACGGTTCGAGAGAGTATCCACCTCCGTCTTTGACAGGCGAGCAAGTATATTTCGAGCGGTTGGCTGGTGTATATCCATCGAAAACAAAGGATGTTGGTGGAAACGATCACGAAAAGAAGAAGCTGGGATATGGAAAACAATATAACTGGCACAAGGAAAGCATATTCTAGGAGCTGCCATACTGGAGGGACCTCAATCTCCATCATTGTCTTGATGTGATGCATATAGAGAAGAATTTTTTTGACAACATCATGAATACTCTTATGAGTGTGAAGGGTAAATCGAAAGACAACATTATGTCAAGATTGGATATAGGACGATTTTGTTCTCGGCCATACTTACATATTGATAGTGAGGGTAAAGCTCCTTTTCCATCCTTCACATTGACAGAAGAAGCCAAAAAGAGTTTACTAGAATGTGTGAAACATTCAGTTAAGTTCCCAGATGGTTATTCATCAGACTTAGCTACTTGTGCTGATATAGATAACCAAAAGTTCTCAGGCATGAAGAGTCATAACTGCCATGTTTTTATGGAGTGGTTACTTCCATTTATCTTTGCAGATCTCCTAGACCGGAATGTCCACCTTGCGTTATCAGGTACTAATTACCACTAATTCTTTAAATATGATTATAGTAATTTATATAGTAACCTCATGCAATTTTCACGTATATTGTAGGGGTTGGAGCATTTTTCCGGGACTTATGTTCGAGAACTTTGCATACAAGTCGCGTTCAAATTCTAAAACAGAATATAGTTTTAATCCTATGCAATTTAGAAAAGATCTTTCCACCTTCATTTTTTGATGTGATGGAGCACCTTCCTATACATCTCCCCTATGAAGTTGAATTAGGAGGCCCAGTCCAGTATAGGTGGATGTATCCTTTTGAAAGGTTTTTCAAAAAGTTGAAAGCGAAAGCAAAGAACAAAAGATATGCGGCAGGATTGATTGTTGAATCATATATCAATGATGAGATTGCTTATTTCTCAGAGCAATACTTTGCCGCAAATATTCAAACGAAATCAAGGTAAATGCTAAAATTGTTCAAATCATTTCCACTTTGCCATTTAATTTGTATACACATGCTATGTATTTTAATGTCAGGTTAATAAGATTCAATGAAGGTGGAGTCCCCGTATATCATGTCCCTGGAGTACCTTCTATATTTACTCAAGTAGGTCGTCCAAGTGGAGAAATGCATGAAATATGGCTCTCAGAGAGAGACTATCAATGCACACATGCATATGTTTTACGAAATTGTGACTTCAGCCAATTGAGAGGTGTATAAGTTGGCATCGCACCCAGTTTGTGTTTTAATATATATATTATCTTTGTTTAATTCCTCATATTTGTGTTGGTATTGTGTAGTATGTTTGAAGAATTTATTTCTGCAAAATATCCAGAACTTTTTGAAAAAGAACTCGCCGCAAAAAGAGCTGATGAATATCATTTATGGGTGAAAGAATATCTATGTCTCAAAAATATTTAGACTTGTGCATATATTTATACTTATATATATTTACAATATTATATATATATATATATATATGTGCAGGTTACTTACTAGAATGCCACGAATCCATTTCCTACTTGGGTTCAAGAGATACTGCATGGACCTTTGAATAAGGCCAAAACCTGGCCAATGTATTTTACAAGAGGCTATTTGTTTCATACCAAGAATCACGGTGCTGGACGAAAGACATGTAACTATGGGGTCTGTGTTAAAGGTGAAAATTATACTGATGCATCCGATGCAGCTGATTTCTACGGGACATTAACTGATATCATAGAACTCGAGTACGAGGGAATGGTCAATTTGAGAATCACACTTTTTAAGTGTAATTGGTATGACCCTGTGATTAGTAGAGGCACTCGGAGGAGCAATGGTGGCGTTGTAGACGTTCTTTCATCGAGAAAATACAATAAATATGAACCATTTATTCTAGGTATGTAGTTATATATATATATAATATATTATATAGAACGATTTTATTAATGTCCTCATACATATGTATAACTTAAATATACATGTTGATATTGCAAACAGCCTTGCAAGCGGATCAAGTTTGTTATATTCCGTACCCATATACAAAGAAACCGAAGCAGTTGTGGCTCAATGTTCTAAAAGTGAATCCAAGGGGAAACATTTCAGGGGATTATGAAAAAAAGGAACCGACTCTTTTGCAAACAGAAAATGATGATGCTATATTGATGACAACAATTGAAGATCTCATACTCGACAATTTCGTACAAGGAGACCCAATAAACCTCGATTACGATGTAGGAGATGCAGAACCAGAAGACGAATTTCGGTGTAATTTGTCATCTTCTGATGAAGAATCAGATGACGGAGAACCCTACTAAATAACTATGTTAACTATGTGACAATTTCGGTGTAATTTGTTTTTTACATATTCTGTCATTTTGGAAAAAAAAAATTTGTCTTCACAAAGATTTGAATCATGGGGGGATTGAATCAAGAGTGAGAGAAATACCAGTAGGCAAGGTTCATTAATTGGTATATATCACACAATCAAAATTTTAAATCAACTAGAAAATAAAATAAAATAAAAAAAAATTTGAGTCCTTTCTTGGACTCGAACCCAGGTGGGGGGGGGGGGAGAGAATTAGCAAAGTAGCAGGTATTTCCAGTAGGCCAGGTACATTAATTGATATTTATCACACAAACACAAATTTAAATCAACCAGAAAATATAAAAAAAAAAAAAAAATTTGAGTCCTTCCTTGGACTCGAACCCGGGTGGGGAGAATTAGCAAAGTAGCGGGTATTACAAGTAAGCCAAAGTGTTTCATGCGATATTGTTACACAAACTTATTATTAAGTCTATCTTCCCGAGCTCGAAAAAACATTGATTAACCCTAATTTCCGCTAAGTCCTTAGATGAAACCCTTTCCCCTTCACTCTTCTTCTTCGACGCCTCTTTCACAAACCCTTCTCCTTCGATTCCTCTTCTTCATGTGCAGGACTCTCTGCTCCTTCGATTCGTCTTCCTTGAATCCCTAATATCTTCTTTGACGCCTCTTTAACCAACCGTTCTCCTTCGATTCCTCTTCTTCGTAACCTTTGAATCTCTGCTCTTTCGATTCGTCTTCTTCGAATCCCTAATATCTTATTCGACGCCTCTTTCACCAATCCTTCTCCTTCGATTCCTCTTCTTCGTAACCTTTCAAAATCTGCTCCTTCGATTCCTTTTCTTCGAATCCCAAATATCTTCTTCGATGCCTCTTTCACAAACCCTTCTCCTTCGATTCCTCTTCTTCGAAACCTTTGATTCTCTACTCCATCGATTCCTCTTCTTCGAATCCCTAATATCTTCTTCGACGCCTCTTTCACAAACCCTTCTCCTTCGATTCCTCTTCTTCAAAACCCTAATATCTTCTCACTCTTTTCCTCTTCTTTGATTCCTCTTCCAAACCGCGGATCGATTTCGGTCCTCCTTCGATTTCTTCAGTTGTAACCTTTGATTTCTTCTTCGCAACTCTTCTTCTTCGATTCCTCTTCTTCGAATCCCTCAAGGAAACCCTAATATCTTCTCCTTCGATTCCTCTTCTTTGAACCAGAAGACGATGCCAAACCCTAATAACGGTGGCAAACAGAAGAGGAGAAACGCTCCCAACGTTTCTCAGAGATGTGGCGCATCCATTCCCTCGCCGTCTCTGTCACAAACACCAAAACCCCTTCCGCCGCAGTACAACTTCACCCCGGTGACCCAAGTTACTCCTACTCCACCTCAAGTCCTGTCAACAATCAACCCTCAACGTCAGCACCAAATGTCCAGAGCTTTCCACTGCCACAACAACTTTTCCAGAACTCCGGCCTTCAACACAATGGAGAAGATTATCTTCCGGATCATTCGGCTCTAGTGGAGGATGCTCCTGCGTCATCACTTCAGGGTCAGAGTCATCGATCTTCTCAAGGGCACAACTTCACTGAAGACGAATCTCCAGTGTTGCCTGATCTCCAGGAGGACACGGTGCGGGCACTGAATGCTCTCCTTATGGTGCCAGATCGGCATCTATTTACCACCGTCCTCTCTCCCACACCGACGCCGAACTCGAAATGGTAGTTTTAATCCATCGCATTTGAACATTTCTGATTAGTCTTAGGTCTCTAATGGTTAATCTTAGGTTTCGTTTGTTGTCTAAGGTCTCTGATGGTTAATGCTTCTAGTTTCATGTGTTTAATCTTAGGTTATAGATGGTTATTGCTTCTGGTTTCATGTGTTTAATCTTAGGTTATTTATTGGTAATGCTTCTGGGTTTCATGTTTGTTTGCAGGTTTAATCGCGACAAGGGATCTAAACTGGTTCGGGCAATTACCAAAGTCTTTACAAACAAATTCAATGGTCCCTACTATAGCTGGACATGTGTGCCTCGGGACAGACAAGAAAGATACTTCCTGGAGTTCGCGGTAATGTTTTCTTGTGATTTTTGCTTTTGATGTTTCTGTTCTATTTACTTTCAGTCCTATATTGGTTTGCTTGTGATGTTTACTTCTGATGTTTAGAGGTTATTCTGTTTACTTTCTGTCCTATATTGGTTCTGTTTACTTGCTTATGATGTTTAACTTCTGTCCTATATTGGTTTGCTTGTGGTGTTTTCACTCTTGTTATGTTTTCACCAACATCATTAACTATTTTCTTTGTATTGTAGAAAACCCACACCTGGGATCCCTTGATAACAGGGACAGTTAAAGGGTTTTTCGATGAGATCTGTCAATGCCGGATGAGACATGGTTAGCACTGTGAGAACAAGTCGAGAGCGACCAAATTGGATCTGCGACACTGTCTGGAAAACGATGACCGACTACTGGGACACTGATGATGCAAAGGTAAGGAGTCTCACCTATTCCAATGTTCGTATGTCTGACCGTGAAG
Source organism: Cardamine occulta (assembly GCA_028015245.1). Classification (NCBI taxonomy): domain Eukaryota; kingdom Viridiplantae; phylum Streptophyta; class Magnoliopsida; order Brassicales; family Brassicaceae; genus Cardamine; species Cardamine occulta. Next base: position 8,703,053 of record CM051387.1, read on the forward strand.
GTCTTGGTCCTTATATCCATTTATCGGGGCCAAAGTCGTATCAACAAATCCAACAAGAAATGGTTAGTATCTTCTTTCATTTTCTTACACCTTAACAACTTTAAATTATGTCATACTCCTTTGTTTTTTTTGTAACATTGCAGGAAGAGGAATTGGGAAGACCGGTTAGTCTTGGTGAGGTTTTCATTAAGACCCATACAAAGGCAGATGGTACCTATGTCGATAGGAAGGCGGAGAAAATCGTTCAAACATATGAGAAGAAGGTGCAAGAGAAGCTGACTGAGCTCCAGACAGAGGCTTCAGAAGTTTCGGACGGTGCTTCACGACCTCGAGAGCTAACAACAGATGAGTATACGAGCATCTTTTTTCAGGTAATACAACCATGTCTTTACACATTTCACATTCCACAGTTAGTCTTATATTCTGGTTTTGATATTGACAATCTTCAATTCTTGTTTTTCTCATACTTTCCACAGTCCACAGAGATGGATTCAAGAGGAACACCTTATGGAGTTGGAAGCCTGAAGGAGAGTCTTCTCAATGGCAAGTGTAAGCAACCAGGAGACTCGTCATCATTTGCTGCAATGCAAGAGCAACTGAAGGAAGCTCAGAAGAAAATCGAAGAGCAGGCTGCTTACAATGGACGGCGTGATGCTGAGGTTGCTGCCCGTGAAGCAGAGCACTCCCAAGCTGCAGCTGAGCAAAAAGACAAGCTCGAGCACTTCTCCTTGGTGGAAAAGTACCTGCGCCAAACCGATCCGCGGTTTTTACACTTCTTGGCTTCTCATTCAACTCCAGCAACAACCGAAACCAATCTGCTTCCATCAACCAATCAACCAGATCCAAGTACAATAGCTTAGCTTATTAATCTCTGTTTTTGAACCTGTTTTGTGAAATCATGAACCTGTTTTGTGAACTTGTTGATTTTGTTTATGTTTTTGCATTTGGCTTGGAGTAAACAATACTTATATGCCATAATCAAATGTTATTTTGTATCTTTATATTTTCAAAACAGGTTTACATTTGTATCAAAACAGGTTTACATTTGAGAAACATACCAAACACCAATCGACCATACCATATTATAAATTTAACAACAAATATAGTCTATAGTCGCCAAATAGTCGCCAAATAGTCGCTAAATAGTAGCTAAGTAGTCGCCAAATAATTAAATCATCGAACCTTGATGTTATATATAATCGGCAAATAGTCGGTCAATAGTCATAGAATAGTCGGTAAATAGTCACCGAATATTACGACTATTTAGTGACTACAAATTTACGACTGTATCTTTACCCATTCTGTAGTCGTTCAATAGTCGCAAACTGAGTCGCCAATTAGTCACCTTATTTAGCGACTATGTTACGACTATTGCCCGTCTACAAACTATTCATGTGGTGTAGTCGTAAAGTAGTTGTTCTTTTACGACTACTTATACGACTACATAGTTTAGCGACTATTGATTTTCGACTACTGGTATTAGTCGCCGATTAGTCGTTATCTTGCTTTTTACGACTATTTGGCGACTATCTGGTCAGTCGCCAAAACGCTGTTTTCTTGTAGTGAGTTTCCTCCTCTTTGGATAAGAATAAAGTCCTTGCTTCTGCTCATGACTGGTCAAAATCCTTGACTTGATTAGCGTGGTTCTTTGCAAAGCAAGTCTTCTCTAGAGAAGTAATGTGTTCGTGAGGACCAGCATCGCTGTACTTGATCAAATCCTCAAGAAAACTCTGAGGTTCAATCACACCGCTCCAGGAACGCATCTTCTGGCCAGTGATGGGATCGATGAGAAGCACCACAGGAGAAGCAGAGTCGATCCTGTAGAAAGTAGAGATTTTCTTTCCTTCCTCAGTATGATCATAGACTTGAAATAAGAGGAAACTACACTTGATGGCTTGAGAAACGGCGTCGTTAGACCATAAATCTCGGTTAAGTTCGTGAGAAGAAAAGTCAGTCATGGCTTGTAAGTTAACAAGCAACCATTGATCTTCTTTAGAGGAAGACAATATCGAATCTGATCCGGAATCAGACGGTCCTGGATTCGACTCCCATATCTCTTCATAGGTCAAAGGTTGTTGTTGTTGTTGTTGATATTCTCTTACGCTAAGAAATAGATTGATGGCTCTACCAACGTCCCACATGGTTGCCATAAGGAACTCTATTGCGATTTCCTCGGTTTGACCAACGGCGATCTCAAGGAAAGATGAGATCTGTCGTCTCATTGCCCTCTCCATTGTTTGATGTTCACAGAGATAACTTGTGAGTTTTTCCGATTTCCGATTCCCTCAAGTGTCTTAGGACCTTCCTACAGTATTTATAAGTCCAGGAGAACCCCTTAAAGAAGAATTTGTAAGAGTTTAATCCTCCCTACCTTTGCTTCTATTTCTTTATTTATAGAGATAAGATGACTCTTATTTATTATTTCCTTTTCTTCCGACTTTGTTAAAAAAAAAAAAAAGTAAATTCCTTTTTCACTTCTTTTTTGATAAAGATTTCCCTTTTAAAAAGAAATAAAATTCAACTATAATTATGCAATAATAGTTTAATGTTTTCAAGTGTATAGGCGACGCTTATGGGTAAAAAATTCTCTAGGTTGATGCTCCTAGAACTTCTTAAAACCATTTGATGATTTAAATGGAAACATAAAACATCAAATGAAACTATATTCAACTGCCTATGATAATGCGTTTTGATTTTATGTTTTATTTTGTATAAATTTTCTCAATTTAGCTGATCGAAACTTCTGTTTTAAATTAAGTTGGATAAGATGTAACATGTTGGTGGTTATTTAAATCTTGAATTACTAAACATTATATAAGCACCATATCTATACTATTAATTGAGCAATGTTAAAAATAAAATAATCTTATATTTATGTGAAATATTACAGCAAACGCAATTGGATAATTTTTTATTTCGGTATATAGCTATTTCAAATTTAATTCTTAATATTTTAAACTTAAATATATTTATTTTTATTTAATATCTCTTAAATAAATATGAAATTTTTTCATTAGAGTATTTAAACAATATAGTATAAAATTTTTTTAAATAAAGTCACTAATGATATAATAATAATCACAAAATTAATATAATTAAATAAAAAAATTTGTAAATAGTATTTTAAACAGTTATTACATTCCAAAAATAATTAAACTCACTTTCTCTCTTATTAATTATGGACGAAAAGTAAAATTAATTTTTTACCATCCAACTTTAAATTATTCGGATCTTCAAATATTATATTTTTTACAATGGATCAGGACGGCTCAAGACGGGTCAGAGCAGATAAAGGCGGATCAAGAGATCATGATGGTTCTCATATCGAATTTATAATCATTGATAATAATTGATATATTTGAATAAATTAAATAGTTATTGTTATAAAAATACTTTGAAATATATACATAACACCAAGTAAATTATAACTCTCTTCAACGAACCGTTTTCTCTCTCAAATCTCTCAAACAGCCCCAAACTGTTTTCTTCACAAGTCTCTGCTATTGCACCGTTTCTGGCTGTTGTCATCTCCATTCTCTGATTTCAATTCTAGTATAGATTTAGGCATAAATAATATCAACCAATGATTATCAACACAATTAGGTTGGTTTTCTTCTTTCAAGCTTTCATCAACTTTCTCTCCTTTGGGCGAGCATCCTTCCGACCAGATTCTGGCATGACTTTCGGAGCAGTGTCGGTATATTTCCGCTGAGAATCTGTTCAAGCGGTTGTCTTTGGTTCATGATTGAAAAAGTTCCTAACCACTACGACATAATCGTTAAATCCGATGTACAATTTTTTACATCGAAATACAATTTTCAATATAAGATCTGGGTTCCAAACATATTCAATTCCAGAGTTAAAGATAATACGATTAGTTGGAGAGATTTCATCTCTAATAATCGTTCCTTGTTTTCTTCGACGTTGAAGGTTGTGATACAATTCGATGATGCCTTCTCTCTTCTCTGGTCGAAATTATTTGATACAGCGACATTTATATTTACTGGTGATGAAGACAGCGATCACTTCCCTTGGTCGGAAATCTCTGCTTTGCCAGGAAATCGTTCAATGTTGTTCTCAACCTCAAGAAGATTTTGTTCATCATTCGTTTAAACAGCGTCATGAATTACGGGATGGGGTTTTCTTCTTGTTCGAGCAGCAAACCAACTTCAAATGATGGGCCTTTGTCTTATTCCCTGTATTTCGTGGTGTCATTGGAATATTTCCTTGTGGCAAGAACAATGGGTGAGAAGACAATGGAGACTTCCCAAGGAACATATAAAATATTGACCAGAATCGTCAAGTATATCGATTTCAAGAAGACGACAAAGTTCAGAATCATCTCCAACGATAGTAGATTTATGTTTTCTAGTTAAGGTAAAGTCAATGCCATTTCGGAGTTTCAGCAGCAGCAGCAGCAAGCTGATAGCCAACAAATAATATATGAAGGGGGGACATAACTGATGTATATAAGCCTATTAACAAAATAGCTTGGTTACATCCACTTTTCATATAAATTGTTTTCAAATTTTTTTTGTTTGTGTTAACGGTTGTAATGAGAATATTTTTGTATCCTGTAAATTCGTTATGATATCAATATATTTGATCTGTCGAAAAAAAACATAACACCCCTTAATTTTTACAACGAAATTATATTATAATCTAAATTATTAAATAAATTTGTCAGCAAATATAACTCCGCATGTAATTAAATATTAGTGTTAGTACCGGATTTAGCATGCTACCATAAACCCGACCCGAATCAAGATCCATTTGCCTAAAGCCCGAATTGACTTTGGTCCATCAAGAAGATTTCGCCAACTTGCATGAACGAGAGCCGACCTAAGAGAACAGGCAATCCTAATCGGAAAAGAAAAAAACAAAGAGATAAGGAAAAGCATGATCAAGAACCACAAACTGAGTAAAAACCGTCGTAGATTCAATATAAAAGAAGAGGTTTCGAGACATTGAGAGGCATCCACAAATTGTTAAGGAAATCTAAGTTCTAAATTTCACATAGTTTTTGTCTTCTTTGCTCAAAAACCCTAATCTCTCTTGTTTCTTGTTCTTCATGATATCAATAAAACATGTATTTACTCCAAATTCATCTCTTAAAACCCTAATTCATCTTATTTTGAGCCTACCGTTCAACAATTAGTAATTTTAACTAACACAACACAATCTATATATAATAATACTATATAAGTAAAACAAATAAGATATTTAAAACATAAAATAAATTTATTGAAACCAAAAGTGGAGTTTGAATTTACAGAAAAAGGAAAAATAATCGGGCTAAATTATGAGTGAACATAAAAACAGAGCAATGCCAACTTCAATAGCGTTTATCTTGTTCTTGGTGATCTGGTCTCCTGCCAACGGGAGAGGAGACAATCTGTTCCAGACTCTTCTAATCGATAACTAAGGCGGTCTTGTATGGATTTTTCGATCGTACGGGCCAACTGAGAAGAAGAATTGGCCGGAGAGTTTTCTGGGTTTTCGGGACCCTAACCGGGTCGGACCAGCCCGATTGACATACCTATTTGCAATTGATTTAGTTGAAAGTCAGTAGAAGATTAGAAAAGTAGAATATGCCAACAGTTATTTTAAAATTCTTTGACAATCATTTTTATTATTTCTGATTTTACTTTAAGGAATATTATCTGACTTAATTAGAGTAATAGCTATTTTAATAAGATATATTTTGTGATATACGGATAATTTTGTTTTAAAATGTTGAAATCATTATTTAAAAACTATTACTTTTTAACTTTAATAATTGATAATAAATATGGCAAAGAATTAATCATTTCATATAGTTGTTTATTTTTATAACTTGATATATAGATAAACAACAATCCATATAAAACCATAAATATTCAAGGTAAAATTTTATTTCTATATTTTATTTTTCATCGGTGATTCAATATACAGTATAGTCTAATAAAATTATTGACATGTTAGTTATATATTTGGCGCACGACATATTTTCTCATATGCGTACCGATAATCTTAATTTTAATTGTTAAACTTGTTATTTTTCAATTTAAAGAACATGAAACTAATTTGAATGAAGCCGTCAACAGTAGATATGGCAAAGAAGTTAAAGAGTGTCGGTTTGGGGTGAGGCTTACTCCTCGACCAAAGGAATTGAAAAAAGCAAGTTCAATGCGTTATTGTTTCTGACGTGAAGGCAATTAGTCAATTCAGATGGTTATTTGATTTAGCATGAAAAAGAGGTGTGCATGTGAACAATGCATGCATATACAATGTTTGGAAAATTGAATGGTAAAAAAAAAAAAAACCGTTAACAAAAAAAGGAAAGGAAGAGAGAGTTAGATAAGACAAACAGAAAAAAGAAAAAAAGCAACGGAGAAACTAAAAAGAACGTAGGTGAACAAAGCTTAATATGAATGTTGTTGACCAAAGGACAAAAAAATAACAAATTTTCATGTGTATATATTAAAAAAAAAAAAGGAACAAAGGTCATGATAGCGGAAGTTTCATGCTTCTCCGCTATATAACAGTGATAATGATACTTGTGATAACCCTTCAAAAACAGCAGAAAATCTTTTAACACTCAAAAAATGGGGAAATTTTTTTTATGAGATTTAATGTATATAACAGTGATAGTGATAATGATACTTGTGGTAAAATTAAGCGTTCCTCACCAATTAGGTGGCGAACGGTACACATGGAATCCAAATATCAATTTTTTCGATTGGGCTTTCCACGAAAAATTCTACTTTTTTAATGAGTTGAAAAAAATATAGAAATGTTGTTACTTACACAACCATTCGCCGGAGTAGAATTTTTCGTGGGAAGCCCAATCTGAGAAATTGTTATTAAAGTGAGTTTATCTTCTTGTATCTTTTAGTCCTTCACTTTCGATCTTAGTTGTTTTTGTAGATTTTGGTTTTTCAGTCTTCTTGTTTTTTTTCCTTATTTCCTGTCAAAAATTTAAAAATTGTATAAAATTTAACATTTATACCCAAAAGAAAAACTTATTACTTTAAAATTTTTGCACAAAATATATAGCTGATTTTTAATTTTCTCATCTAAAATTGGCAGATTTTGGATTCCATTACCATTACTCTAGTGAATTAGCTACTTTTCCTTAACTACCTCCTCCCCTGCCTCTACTCTCAAGCACTCAACCGCTTTAGCCATTGTTGTTATGGCCATTATCACTTTCACCTTTTAAGGCTCAATAATTTGACTAGGTGTTTGGTTTTTTCATTTCATGTCACGAAATATTGAAACAAGTGGGCCACCTCCTATCTTAGAGATTCAAAAATTACGTTCTGGAAACCAATCAAAATTATGATTTTTATATGGTTTTAGTGTTTTACTGATAATTTAGAAAGAAAAATGTGAACGGAACCTTTCTATCCAACGCAGAGAGTCTCAGAAAGTATTTCTTCTTGTGCGAATTGCCAAACCCAAGCAATTTTTTTTTTTTCGTTAAGCAAGATTATTTTTGCAGAGAAGTGGCCGTCAATATCGTCCCCGACGCCTCAAAGCCTGCAAGGTTCCACTGTATTTCTTTGATTTTTGGTTCCTGTGTTGGTTCTTGTGAATTGTAGTACTTTGAGGGAAATCTGTTGAATTTTAGAGTTAGTTCTCAAATGTTGCCAAGGAGCTTTTCAGACAGATGTCCAAGAAAAACAAATTCGTGCAGCCACTGTGTTGAACTCGAGACTGATCCTTCAAGTTCTGTTTCGCATCTTGCTAATATACAAACAGGTTTCAACATAACACCTAAACCTTGAGAGTCTGACATGTAGAGCCCTTATCTGCAGCCTGCAGGTAACCGAAATACAGTGGATCTACAAGTTCTTTGAGGAAGAAATCATATCAAAGTGATATTAATGTCGTGAGAGGGCTTGTTCCATGGATCAAAAGCTAAAGGTGGTGTCCATGTATATCGATCTGTGAGAAGACGGCGTGGCAGGGATGGTTCGATCATCAGTTGTAGTCGAATAGGTTGGCATTGGAGATGACATGAAGTTGTGGTTCTGCTGCTTCGGTCTGTTATCTTGCTGGTTTGTTCTGGCTAAGAAACTTCATACAATCACCTGAAAAGGTTATGAATGTTTGGTTTACTTCAGTATATAAATGATGATTATGAAAGTTGTGGAAGCATTTCAAAATTCGTTCGGTATATAAGTTGTGTATAACTTAACTAGAGTAGAACCTCTATCAATTAATACTCGATAAGTTAATAAACACTATAAATTAATAAAATTTGTTGGTCTCAAGTCGACCGGTGTAAAAATAAACAAAATTCGATAAAATAATAAGATAATAATTTTTTATAATCTCTATGTAAATATATGATCTTATTAATAACATAAATTAATAATAATATAAATTTATATATATATATATTATATATAAAGACAATATAATTTTGTTTTTATAAATTTATGTTAGAACTCATAAATAACTTTTCTTATATAAGAAAATATTATGTTATATTTTAAACTATCTTATTGTTATAATGTAAACAAATCTTTCATAAAATAAAACAAACTTTTCTATAAATTTTTAAATTATTAATGTGCATAATTTTTATTTTAATAGTCATATAGACTGTTTATTTAGTTAATCAATTTTCTAATAAATAGCACAAAAATCAAGATATAGATATTTTTTAAATTTTAATATTTTAAATTTAAATATGTTTATTTTATTTAGTATCTCCTAAATAAATATAATTTTAATTAGAGTATTTAAACATTATTGTATTTAATGTTTAAAATAAACTCATTAAGGATACAACAATAATCACAAAATTAATATAATTAAATGAAAATTTTGAAAATAATATTTTGAACAATTATTACTTTCCACAAAAAATTAAACTCATAGGGACGGAATAAAAATTAATTTTTATACCATCCAATTTTAAATCATCAAAATTTTTAAATATTCTAACTTTTACAATAGGTCATAACTGGTTAGAGCAGATAAAGACTGATTAAAAAGGATCATGATGAATCTCAAATCGAATTTCTAATCATTAATAATAATTGATATCTCGGAGTAAATAAAATAATTGTAGATTTTTTAAATAATGTAAAAATATATACATAACACCATTTAACTTTTACAAGGAAATTATATTATAATATAACTTATTAAATAAATTTGTCAACAAATATAACACCATATGTAGTTATATATTAGTAATTTTAATTAATACATCATAAACTATATATAATAATAATATAAATAAATAAGATACTAAAAACGTAACATAAATCTAATTTAAAATACTAATAATAATTTATGATAATATAAACTAACAAAATATGAATTATATTTTTTCCATGCACAGCGCGAGTTACTATCTAGTACTAGTTAAGATAAATAAGTAGAACATGTGATTAAAAGAAATAATATGTAACATATTAAAATAATACAATATATATAGATAGATAAATGATATAAAAAAATTTAGTGTATCAATACAAAATAACATGAAATTTGAAATAACGTAGAATAAAATTTTTTGAAAAAGACAAATCTGGTAAAAAAAAATTGAAATAATTATTAATTATGTAAAAATAACATGTCATATAGAAATAGTATTTTAAATAATACGAGGAGTAACAAAATAGAGATAAGTTACATATGATAAGACGAAGATCTCCAATTTTTTCACATCCTCGGAAATTTTATTGCACTTTATCTTTAGAGTTGAATGAAATAATTTTATGTTACTATCCAAATTAGAATATGGATCATTCGTATTGCAATATATATATATATATGTATATATAGCTTATAGTATAGGTTACGCAAGTGTTTATTTTATTTACCCTGATGAAAAAGAAAAAAAAATTACCCTAGTGGGGCATTGGGCTACAATCTAGAAATTTCCTAAGCACAAAAATATCTTTCGTTTATCCAAAAATAAAAACACCTTATCCAGTAACTAACAAACGTATATCCAATTATTGTGCGCTTCTACACCGTCAGATCATTCTCTTATCATTCATAACCGTCAGATCTTCATCATTTCCCCCACACGTGTCAGTGATTCTTACCGGTTTAACTCGCTTTCTCTTCTTTAAAACGTGCCAATCTTTCTACACACTCGCTTCAAAAGACTGTTAACAGAGTGACTCGGGACCGAATTGTGACTCGCTCTAAGACTCAGTTTGACTTATTGATCAGCGAGAGGTATAAAACTCTGATTCCTTTTTCATTACTATCAATCAATTCGGATTTTCTAAGATTCTGACTTCGTAGCAGTGTGATCTAAGGTGGAAGATGTCGGCGATGGTTGATCGGAGGTTATCGACGCTGAATCCAAACGCGCCGGTGTTCGATCCGGTTGGATTTCGTGAAGTTGAGGATTTCTCTCCTAAGTGGTGGGATCTCGTGACGACTTCTAAGTGGTTCCGTGACTTTTGGCTCAGTGCTAACTCGGAGTATGAGTTCGGCGGTGACGGCGACGATTTCTTAGTTATGGAGGAAGAGTTCGAGGAGATGATCGTATCCTCCGATGGCGGATCTACAGTTTCTGGTAACGATATATGGACTTTTGTTTAAATCGTTAGAAGATTTATGGATTTGAATTTCAGATCTGAGGGATCAAGTTTTTTTTTTTTTAAATTATTGGCAGAATCAGATGTTGCTAAGTATTTGAAGATGCTTCTGAACATGACGGAGTCTGCAAAAGAGAAGATTTACAGATCAAAGGTGTTAACTTCTTGTTGTTCACCAAAGTATAACTTGAAGAAGACTTACATGAACCCTAACTTTAATTGTCGCCGGAATCATCACATCTATCAGCCCCGATGAAGATTCTACGAGTTACGAAGCTCTGAAACTGATTTTTTTTTTTTTTGTGTTCTCTCTTCCTGTGGTTTTGTGAATATTCTGCTTCTACGGCTATAATAAGATCTCAGCTATTGAGCTTTGTGTAATGAATCTTTTTTTTTTCTTAAGACTTGTATAACCAAATTGGAATTGATATCGAACCAACTCGAATCAAGGCGTTTTGGATCGGTTTGGTTCGGTTCTTGTTCAATTTCGGTTCTAATGCGTTTTCTATTTCGTTATGTTTGTCTTCAGAGTTCAGACTTTTGACGCTTTAATCAAATCGAACCGATCCTCTTATTAGTTAGAGACAACAGCACTATGGGTACCTTTTTGAGTTTGAGATTTCACTCTTAACACCTTTTTGTGCACCAACCTTGCTCAAGTTTTTTTACCCTCTACCAACAACAACAATTACACTTTCATACATTTATCTTACTTCCTAACTAGTACAACCCGTAAACTCTCAGCTCTAACTATTTATTTTTAAAATTTAAAAACAAAACAAAAAGAAAAAGAAAATATCCCAAAGTCGTTTGAAGATATATTTCGATGAAGTCTCTTCTTCCCAATTTCTATTATCACTTGTTGATCGAAGAATTTAGACAATGGAAAAAGGCAAAGCAATGATGGGTACTGGTCGTTGATAGGCCGTCGATTTCTCCGATCAATTTACTGTTTCTTTTTCGCGTGATATCCTCGATCCACCTGTTTCTCTCGTGCTTCTCCCGAACAGGATGATTCAGGAAACAACCATCAAAGAAAAGACGCTGAAGCTAATTGGAAAACACCAAAAAGCATGGGAAGTAGAGCAATCTCAATTTAAGAAGTTGATGATGATGGATTTCATGATGTGGATGGCTGGAAATACACTGCATCTGTTTAGAGTATTGTCGAGTCGAATTTGAATTTAGTGTTGAATCTGCTATTTATTCCTCTGTGTCATATCTCTGTTGTTTATGTTTAGTTTTGGTCTTGCTTTTTGATCAACTGAAGAGGAGACTAAAATTTTAGATTGTAATTCAAAACTAAAGCTTTCGTCGGGATATGCTTTGAATAAATAAACCACCATTAATATCACCAACAGTTGACAAAATAAACCACCATTAAGACCAAAAACTAATCTGTAGCAGTGTACCATTACTATTAGGAACACTAATGTTAACCAATTCGATTCAAAGAGATTTATACCTTAAAAAGGCTCAATCTTTCGGAATAGGAAAAGGCTGAGGAGTGAGAGAGGTTTAAGAGAAGCTTCAAGTGAACAGAAACCCTAGATCTGACAAAAGAGAAGCTTGAATCTTTGGTGATGGTGTTCATAAAATTCTTCATGGTGATTTATAAATCTTCACGCCTGTTAGTCCGTAGTTGGCAGCGATGTTGAAATCGCTGACAGGGATGAACATATGGGAACAAATCATGGCCACAAGTTTACCACAATTACATCTGACGGCTACAAGTTAATGGAGTATGTTTTAAATCGTATCGTCCGATCGTAATAGATCTTTTTTAATCTAACGTCCCACATTTCTCCCAAGTAACTACGCATTTTTTCTTCTGGTTTAGTTACTGGTTCCTTCCCAATAATAAACGTAAAGAATATTTTTATTTAAGGGCAAAAAAGTCATAAAAACTCAAGAAAACTTAAAAAGATACCCTACACAACTGAAGTTTTTTAAAAGGTATTCAAAAGTGTAAATCACCCTATTAGTTATTGTATCAAGCTCTCTTCTAAAAATCTCTCCTACTCAGATTCTTTCTAAAATGCAGTCATTTAGGCCGTATCTGTCGTCATTAGCCTAATCGTTAGGTCCACTTTTACCGCTAGATAATTTTTTTTTTTTGTTATTCAGACATTTATATTAGGAGTTTTTGTGATATTTTACAATAACTTATGTTCAAAATTTTAATGAAAATCATAAAATTTTATCTTAAAAATACGTTTTTATATGTTTACTGCAATTTTAAAAACAATATTAAAGAAAAATTTAATTATAATGGATTAATATATTTAAAATATTAAAATAGTTTTAAAACCCTAAAACTAATCTCCGATTAATGTCTGTTTAATCTACGATTTATTGATTAGGCGCTAGGTCCACCCTTACCATCCGACTACTGTCTAGCAATTTTTGGAACATGGGTATTAAGAAAGTTTGACAGGGGTCTAGGAATTGCATTTTAACTTAACCAAACCAATCTGGACCAACGCAACTAAACCGAATAATTATCGATACACAAATCTGATTGTTCGTATTTTTTGTTTTTTTCAGGGTTTTCAAAACTGGACCAAACCGGTCCAATTAGGAATCAGTCAGCTAACCGGTTTCAGATAGTGATAAAAACTGGATTTCAATAAAAGCAGCCAAAAACTGGTAAAACTGATGATCCGGTTTAATCTTAAAATTTCGGTTCACAAAATTTATGTCATAATTGAAAACTAGAGTTTTTTTTCCCTTTTCAACTTAATTGCTATTGCGTAATTATAATTAAAAAAAAATTTATTTATTTATGTAAATTGTTTATAAATTTTGATATCTATCTATTTTATCACTTTTTAGAGAATTTTTGTTCACATTTAATTTTAGAGAACAAATCATATTCAATCTCTTATTATTTATTTGTATAAATTTAAATAATCAATACATTGTTCAACCATTTTTATTCTGTTGAACACAATAATAATTTTTAATCATATTTTCTATTTCTTTAAGTTTAGTATTATATTTTACATATATATTCAAAAATTCGGTTTGACCGGTTGAACCAGCCCAATCAGCTACTTGGTAATAATGACGAGTCGGTATACGGTTCAGTTTTCTAAACATTTAGTTTTTCTTTACTAGGAGGTTTTGGGTTAATGAGCCCAAACATCTTTCGAATCAAATTAAGAATGGACCTCTTTCAATGTAGTTCATCATATCCGACGGGGTTGGGGTTCCCAATATAAATGGTCATAAAACATCTTATATCTTTTATGATTTTTTATGAAAATTTTAAATGTATTTGATATTTTATGATCATTTCTAGTTTGTAGATTTTTTAAAAATATTTGGTTAAATTTTTTAAATCAAATACTACATTTTAGTTTTATAGCACAAATTAAAATTTTTAATAAGCGCACTTTTAAGTAGAAAATCTTATAAAATGGGTTAGATGAACTATATTAGTTCATGCAAATATAATTTTTGCACATAATTGTTTTTAGAAAGAAGCATATGTTACTGTTTATGATTCAGATTAATTGGTATGACAACAGTTACAGACATCTTCTTTAAAAAAAAACAGTTATAGAGGTCTAACGTTTAAAAGAGTATTTCATTGTTCTAAATAAATAACAGAAAGCACAAAAAATCGTTTCTCCTCTCTTCTTTTCCGTATCACAAATTTTGAAAAATGTACAACAAGAATGAATCACATATTTACCATATAAATACATAAATAAATAATTCCAAAAATTAAAAAAAAAATAATGACACCAACTTGATGTTTTGTGCATTTGAATACGATTCCATTTATTTTTGTAAGAAATTTGGCAAGTAGTATATACAAAGCTCCATTTTCCTGCATACAAACATCAAATATATTTTCTATATATGTAGAAATCTTCAAGCTGCTTGAGACATTGTATATCAGATAAATATTCTCTTAAGTAACAAGATAAAGTACTGGTGGCTTTTAGATAAATTGAATGAGTGGGAACAATTAAGTAGAAAAAACTGAGCGGAGTCTTATTTAGTTCATTCTTCGTTGTAATAGTAGGTAATTGAATTGAACAATTTTTCTTTATATTTTATTTTTTCAACTTTTTAGTTGAATAATTTAGAGAAAATATTATTTTCAACCTTACAAGTATCAGATGCTAGCAATTTTAAACTTCGAAGGTATTACACTATCATTTTAAATATTCAAATTATTTTTACTAACACTTTAAACCTTGAAACTACTTCTCGCGTTTTCTCCACCATAAAATTCACTAAAAAATAGTTATCAAAAAATTTATGGAATTTCTAATAGTAATCCAGCAAATATTTTTGACGGTAGTCCGACAGATTTCTGATAAAATAGTTTCGTCAGAATGTTAGAAAATCAAACGACTATATCAATGTGTATATTTTCTAACGAATTTCTAACGGTTACTCAAACATCTATCAAAAACTGTTTGACGGATTGCCGACAGAACAATTATGTCAAAAATTCATCGAATTAAGATCTCGTCGAAATTACATCACGACACGAAAAAGTTACGGAAAACTGATGGAATTTCCTATGAGATCTTAATTCGATGGATTTTTGACATAATAACTCTATTGATAATCCGTCAAAAAATTGCTGACGTATTTTTGAGTAATCGTTGGAAATCCGTTGGAGAATATGTGCATTGATATAACCGTTTTAATTTAAACAATTCTGACGGAACTATTTTGTCAGAAGTCCTTCGGATTACCATCAAAAAGTTTCGTCATATTACCGTAAGAAATTCTCTTAGTTTTCTGGTAGGTATTTTTTAATAAATTTTAAGGCAAAAAATAAAAGGAGATAGTTTCAACGTTTAAAGTGTTAGTAAAAAAATAGTTTGAAAGTTTAAAATGTTACTGTAATACTTTTGAGGTTTAAAGTACTAGAAAGAGACACTTGCAAGGTTTAAAATGCTATTTTCCCTATAATAAGACTAACATCTTATTATTCAATGTATCAAACACTAACAGTTAATTAATTTACATTTTCATAAATAATTAAAATCAACTTCTTACTTCCATAAATAATTTTTAATCCTTTTAAATTTAAATCAAATTTGATATTTCCAACTTTTTTCATCTAAAAAATTTTGTTTTATGTTTTCATATTTTTGATGTATAAATTAATATCAGCAAAAAATAATATATAAATTTTTTATAAGAAATTTTTAGTTTATGATGACAAAAATATACACATGTACATCATGTCAATAAAATAACTAATATCCATAAAATCTATAAAAATATACAATAATAAAATACATAAGATAAAAAAATATGTTAATTAAACAAATAATTATGTTAACTATCAATATATATATATATATAGATACAAATTTATTAGTGTTTGTTGGATATAAATATATCCATGCCGAGACAGTCTATGCGACCGTTCGGTTTTATCCAGTAATCCACAGGGATTAATAAGATGTTGTCTGGGTTATTGTCACTGTTGAATTTTGTTTTCAGCGTAGATGTAGTGAAAACCATTCTGAATATATTTAGCAAACACTTCCACATCCTTCTACCATAAACTTCATACGTTTTTCTTGATCAAGTCGCCGAGGATTTGGCCAGAGCAATCCTCCTGAATCAAATTGTAATTCGTTCTCTCATCACCAAATAGAGTCTATTCACATGCGATCTCCTGTCCATCGCAACGCGCGACGAAAGGAAATACGTGACAAGGTAAGATTCTTTTCTCGTGCATGAAGCTTGAAACACGAAAATCTCCGCTGATTGGATTGTAATATTTTTGTTATTTTCCCTCTTTCTCCTCGCCATATGAATGGATATGTACAAGCATCTTCCAAGGAACTCAGATTTTATCCACGACGAAGAATTTTTCACTTCTCCGTTGTGGGTTTCTACAACATTGAACATTTCTTTGGTACATCTCCTTTGATTCTTGTTCCTTGTGTTCCAAGAAGAACGTCGTAGTTCTCAGATGGAGGAATCATCAAGCTCTTTGATGAACCAGAGATCCAAATGACGCTCTTTAACTGATTGTTAATGCCAAACACCACTTCCATTTTCTGTTGCTTTCTCTCTAAAAACAGAAGCTTTTATTTTTATATCATTTATATAAAAAACTTTCTTTTTCCTTCTTCTTCTTCACTTAGTTTCAATAATCACCCAACTTATAAACTTTCAGAGAGAAAACAAAAGACAATGGAAATGATGCATGGGGTTAATGGTCAGTTAAACAGCATCATTAAGCAACTCGATGATACCTCCATCAGAGAACTACAACGTTCTTCTCGAAACACAAAGAACATGAATATGAGGAGACGTGCCAAAGAAGCATTCAACGCCGGCGAAACCCACGACGGAGAAGTGAAAAGTTCTTCGTCATGGATAAAATTTGAGTTCCTTGGAATTGGCTCGTACGAATCCATTCATATAGCGACAAGAAAGAGGGACAACGGAAAAGGAAAAGAAACTGGCGATCAAATCAGCGGAGATTTCCAATGCTTCAAGCCACATACACAAGAAAAAATCTTAACTCATCTCGTATCTTCTTTTTTCGTCCGTTGCTACAGACATGAGATCGCACATGAAGAGACTCTGCTTGACGACAAGAGAACAAATTACAATTGGATTATCGAGTATTGTTCTGACCAAAGCCTCACCGACTTCATTAAGAAAAATGGAGGAGGTTTATGGGAGAAAGATGTGAGGGTGTTTTCTAAAGATATTTTGATGGTCTTCACTCCATACACAGTGAAAACATTATTAACTGTGACATTAAGCCGGACAACATCCTATTGACCTTTGTGGATAAGGAAAAAAAAACCAAGCGGTTGTGAAGACCGCCTTGACAAGGCTATATATAATAGAAAATATACGTTTAATAATGTATATATGTTGGATATATATATATATATATTTCACATAAAAACATGCTCTAAAACATGGTCATGAAGACCGCCTCGATATGGATTATACGCTTGGCGTCGGATATCCGCTGGGATTATGCAAAATTTATTGATAAAATCGGGGAATTTTATTTTTCAGTTTTGGTTGATTTTAGATTTGAGATAAGATGTACTGTGCCAGATATAACAATTTTATTGTTAAATGTGTAAAAAACAAGATGAAAATGGTGAAAAAAATAAGCGACGACCATGTAATAAGATTGGTGAAATGTAGATGTCGCATGAAGAAGATGATATTAAAATGGCTATTATCCCCTCCCCTAATATAAATGAGTAGGAAACGTGGTATGAAAATGGAACCGATCATCACCCACCCAAAAACCACTTAGTTGACCAACTAAGCTTAAAGTTCTGACAAATAACTTGCATAAATTATATATAACTATCAAACTTAAAATTTTACCACTAATTTACATATAAGATTTCAAAAACTCCTTAAAAGAAATCAATGATTAATCTCCAAATAGTCCCCGATTAACTAGTTAGACGCTAACCCCGAGTCAAACGCTCGACTAATACCCGGGTCACACACACACAGAGGGCTAACTCTGAGATTTATAAGGATACAAAAAGATAAAAAAAGTCGTTTTGAACATTCTTATAATTGAAAATAGTTTATTAAAAGAAAAGGTTGATCTTGCCTAACAAAAACACTTAAATTTTTTAAAGCAGTTGAATATGAGAAACTCATATAGAAAATGATTTGAAGAAGAATTGTTTTGGATAATTTAGGACCACAAATGATACTAGAAGAGGAAGAAGATGAAATGATCAATTATAATTTAGGTAATTAGATTTATTATGCCCTTATTTCAATCTTCCTTGGAAGGAGGGGCATTCTCAAAGAGAATGAACTAAATGCTGACTCCGGACCCAAATAGATTCAGGTCTAGGCCCAAATTTTGAGGTTATAAAAACAGATTTATTTGAGATTTTCCTCTTTTATCAGTTAAGGAAAAAATGTTTGCCACGTTTTACTGTTATTTATTGGTTTTTGTAATTTAAATGCACTTTCGAGAAAATAAGCAGAATGAAACAACAACTGTGAGAATATAACGTTTTACTGTTATTTATTATGTATTTATTTTTTCGTTTAATTTAAATACATTTTCGAGAAAATAAGGAGAAGAAAACAACAACTATGAGAATAAAACGTGCATTGGGAAGGAACCTGATTAATGTAGTTATCATTAGGCTATAGAAGACCTACAAAAGCGGCCGCAAGCATGGACTTGGGCTGCTTGTCCTCAGAGGCCAGCTTGTACACACACACGCACACACACACATATATATATATATATATTCTGTAAGCACTATTAAATATATTTTATATTATTATATCAGAAAATTCATAGTCTATTTTTAACAGGAAATCAATAGAAACAATTTGACATGAAATTGGCATCTAAAAGAAGTCTAAATAATGTGGCAGGGACATTTTTTTTCCCTATAATGAGAAAAGCTTGGAAAAGTAAGGCTTACCTCACAAGATCTAAAAGGTTTGGAAGTTTGGATACTGAAGCGGATATAGGTTTGAAGATGTAGGGACTCTTTCAGTGGTTTAGATTGCTACTTCTTCGGGTTAACACAGTAGATGAATAAGTCCCTAGTGCTAGGGATTTCTTGATCCCTAATTCAAAACTCAAGAACATAAATTAAAGCAAGAAATAAAACACACGCGACTTATAGAGTTCACCTTCAACATGAGAGTTATGCACAATTTCTATCACTACAGATTTCACTAAAATCAAAGAATTTCAGGAGCGGAAAGTTTGTTTTTAATATCTCTCCCTCTACCGCACTCAATCTTAAATACTTATTTGAGACGGCTACAAATAATATATATAATGAAAAAAATCCGAGGGCGAACAAATATACACTTAAAATACCCAAAATACCCTAAGTAAAATGTCCATCTGATTTCTAACTTCAAACCGAGGAACCATAATCAGGAAATTTGGGTTTTTTGGTTTGACCTAAAATATCCAAAAATAAATATAATGAACTCTATCTTCCATTTTCATGAATTTTAGCTTGGAAATTGGAAAAATATAGAACTAAAATGCCCAAAATACCCTAAACAGAATGCACTCTATCTTTCATTTTTCATGATTTTATTTTGTATCAACGACCATCATATGACATCATCAATTGTGTCGGAGTGATGGTTCCTCAATCTAAAAATTGCACCAGATCTTTAAATGGGTTAAATATATTTTTTATGTGTCACTATTTTGCCACATGAATTCATTGTGTCATTAATTTATTGAAATAATAAATTTAACCTATATTAAAAAAATGGAAAGTAATTAGTATATATTTTAAGTTTGTTTTCAGGTGTTTTCTTTTTTCCAATTAAAAACCATATATAACACAATGTTTTTTTGAACGTGTAAGAATTTAATCGATTAAGCGACACATTGTTATTTGGCTAATTATAATGTTGACACATGTGGAGTTCTGGTGAGTGTGTAATTCTGATAATCACTTTTTTGTTTAAATAATTAGAATTGTGTGATAAAACATTTATTAGAGCTTAACTAATATGAAAATCTAAACACATAAATTTGAAATGGAAAGTTTAAATTTTATTGAAATAATAAAATTCAGCCTACATTAGAAAAGTTAAAAGTAAAAAGCATATATTTGTTTTGTTTAATTTTGTTTTCGGGTGATTTTGTTTTTTAATTAAAGAAATACAAAATAACACAATATTTTTCACACGTGTTAGAGTCTAATCAATTAAATGATACATGTTGTGATTTTGCTAATAATAATTCTTGTGAGTGCATGAGCATGATCAAAAAAGTTTCCTTCGAATAAGTAGAAGCGTGTGACAAAACATTGATTAGAGCTTAAATAATAGAAAAACTAAAAATAAAATTTGAAAAGAAGAGTTTAAATTTTATTGAGATAATATAATTTAACATATAATAAAAATGGAAAATAAAAAATTATCTATTTTATTATTTAATTTATTTTTGTTGGTTTTTCTTTTCTGTTATGAAAAACAAAATAACATAATATTTTTTTTACAAGTGTCAAAATCTCATCTTAAGTGACACATGTCATGATCTCGTTAATTAGAATTTTGACACTTGTCAGCTTCTGGTGAGTACAATCAAGATGTATATGATAAGAGGGAAAATATTTTTTGTAACCTTGAAAGTGCCAGATGCTAGCACATTAAACCTTCAAACTATCTCCCGTATTTTTTCCGCCATAAAATTCACTAAAAAATAATTACTGAAAAATTTACAGAATTTCTAATAATAGTTTGACAAAAATTTCTGATTGTAATCCGACAGATTTCCGATAAAATAGTTTCTTCGGAATTTTAGAAAATCAAACGACTATATCAATATGCATATTTTCTAACGGGTTTCTGACGGTTACTCAAAAATCTGTCAGAAATTGTTCGATGGATTGCCGACGGAACAATTATGTCAAAAATCTGTCGAATTAAGATATCGTTGAAATTTCATCACTACAAGAAAAAGTTTTGGAAACTGATGGAATTTCCTACGAAATCTTATTTCGACGGATTTTTGACATAATAGTTCTGTCAATAATCTGTTTAACAATTGCTGACGTATTTACGAGTAACCGTCAGAAATGCATTGGAAAATATGTACATTGATTTAACTGTTTTAATTTTAAAATTTCTGATGGAACTAGTTTGTTGGAAGTCCTTCGGATTACGTAAAACATTTTTTTCATATTACCATTTGAAATTTGCTTAGTTTTCCAGTAAGTATTTTGTAATAAATTTTAAGGCGGAAAAACAAAGGAGATAGCTTCAAGATTTAAAGTGTTAGTAAAAGTAGTTTGAAGGTTTATAGTGCTAGTGTAATACTTTTGAAGTTTAAAGTGATATGAAGAGACACTTGCAAGGTTTAAAATGCTATTTTCTTATATCATTTTCCAATTCTTTTATTTCCAAAAAATGAAAATTATAGGAAGATTTGATCCAACCCACGTTCTTTTGGATCAACCCACGTTCTTTTTTTGTCCCACACTTGTATTACTTTATTTCAGAGAATTAATCCAACTAGGGTACACCACAACCCAATAGAGTATTGATAAACCCATTATAGGGTAAACAACACACCTCAAACATGTGGTAGAAGAAACTCCTAAGGAGTGGGACTGCTTCTGCTTAGAATGATAACAAAATCTAGCGACGTCCAGATTTGGAGAACCCCGCTAAGTCCCATTTGTTACGTAAACACCAACTTAAGATTCTAACGTGAGAGGTATACTCTAATGGGATTATATCTCCGAAGTCTAGTACAAAAGAGAAGCCAATTACATATATTTTAATATTACAAAAACAAACACAAACTACAAAATGACAACTAAGGCCATTAAGCAAAACAAAAAGGAGCGACATGTTTTTTTTTCTCCCTCGCACGAAGGAAAATATATGCTGCCTGCATGGAGCCTCAAAAGTTCGTGACTTAATCTCTTCGCAGTCGTCTAGCTTCAGCAACTCTTCCTCTGTATTTGCTCGATGATGTAGGAACGATATTTGTACAATAGGGCAAATTGAATAAATTCTAAAGTTTATTGCATAGTAAGATAATACCAATACAAGAATTAGGAATGACATTTGTAGAGGCGAGACACTCTTTCCTTAATTCTGAAAACACCTTGTAGTGTGACGGTTGGATGAGGTTCCGAATCTCAGGATACAGCTGCAACTATTACGTTTTGCACAACCCAAAAACAGAATCTAACGAATGATTTTTATGTGTTGTACTCGATCTCCGATACAACTAAGAAGAGAAGAAGAAGAGAGAGTGAATAGATTGATGTTTTTGTGTGATCAACACAAACATTTTAAAACCCCTTACGGAATGAATAGAGGAGTGTTGCTTTTATATCCACTCGAGAAGGAGCCGTTATGATCTCTCGCCATTATGGCTTGATCTGCGATTATGATCTCAGCCATTAGGGCTTGATCTGCGGTTACATCTCAGCCATTTTGGCTAGATCTGCATTTAGTTTAGGGCGTAAATCAAGGCAGAAGACCAGTGAACGTTTGACTTGGTTTGAATGATGATTTAAAATTACACTTATATCAGTCATCACTTTTCAGCTTTATAATTTTTTATAAGCTATCTTTTTTGAACCTCCATTTCTTATTAAACATAACATCAATTTTGACAAGTGAATTCACTAAGTTGTAGTGCTCATGGCCATAGCCATTTTTCTAAAATTGGGTTCCAACAGATGAGGCCTGCGGCTTTTGTCGTCCGTCCTCACACCTAAAGGAAGATCTTTTTTTGTGCCATCCAAATCTTTAAATTGGAGAATTAGACCACTATGCACAAATCAAATGCAATGATCTTTACGGCTAGAGATCACATCTAAAACAGAAAATGAAGGAAACAAAGAAAAAGAAAAATGAGAAATGATTAATTAGACTATGGCTCTGTTAGTAGAAGAGTTGCAAGCGACACAATCATTTGAAAGATTCAGCGACAGCCTTGATTTCATATAAGATAAAAGAAGGCAGTAGTTGGGAGTTGCCAAATTTTCTAGCGTCTCCGGAACGAACGGCAAGAAGTCGCAGCGATAAAAATCAGCATTCTAGCAACAGAGATGAAGAAGAAATAATATTTTTTTTTCAGTTGCTCATTGGTGTCGATGGGACAAGTTACTGAACATAAAGCACGACTCTGGTATCGGTTAAACACCGTACATCAGCAAATATATACTCTATTAACTGGAAGAAGGCCTGAGAACAAGAGAAAAACTAGAGAGGGAAAGAGTTTAAAACGGCATTGTACCAACAATCAATTATTTGGAAGTACGTTTAATTTGGTTGACCATTAAAACAGTGTCCGTTACTATATATAATGATCATTCAAAGGAATCCTCTTGATTATAATTCTAGTTATAAATATAGACAACTCTTTATTCAAACAATAAAAGAATAATAATTCATAATATTTTGATTTTACAAAGAAAACAAAAAGAGAAAGATGCTAAGAACAAAGTTGACCTCTTTGGTTATATTTGCGGTTATTGTGCTATGTGTTCGTATGTTTTTTCTTACCTTTTAATACTAAATTCTTAAGTTTGTTTTTTAAAGTCTTTACGTCAAAATTAATAATAATATTATTTTGTTAAAAGTAGGATCTAACAAATTAGATGGAGAAGAAAACATTGCGCCGTGGGCATATACTATGGACTCGATATGTTGTAGAGAGCATTCGGAGCTTGGTAGATGTCTTCCAGGAATCGATGATAATGTTTATAAAGATGGAAAATGCTGGAAATTTGCATTAAAGGGTGCATAAAAGGAGGTTTCTGCAAACGTTTTAGAAAGAAACATATATGTCATTGCTATTGCTCGGGTTAATAGATATCATATACAAAAAATATAGTGGTCTAATGTATAATGCATGGAAAGAAATTACATATTACTATTTTGTTGTTCTAAAATAAATAATAGACTGCAAAATAGTCAAATCTCATCACTTCTTCTCAATATAAAATTTTGAAAGTTCTATAACAAAAATAAATCACTTATTTATCATCTAAATAAATTTTTTTAAAAAAATTCATTCAAATATAATAATGGATAACAATCATTTTATGTATCTATATACTTAAATCTTTGCATTTTATTTTAACCGAAAAAAATATATTCATTTGCATAGGATCTGTTTGTTTCAATTTTTTTAAGAATGCACAAACCTATTTGATAATTATTTCAATATGTAACAAATTAAATATGCATACAAGTTTCTATCATAAAGTTTCTAAATGATTTTGATTATCTTTGGGTCTAAGGTCACTGAGGTAATGAAGACAAGTGTTAAAAGCTTTTTCCGGAGTTTTCCTTGGTTTTCTTGAGTGTTTCAATGGATTGAAATTCAGATTTTGAACTTCATCCTTGAAAAGTTATAATCTAGATTTTATTGCTGGTTTTCAAAATCGTTATCCCAGGGCGCTAAGGAAATTCTTTTATATCCATTGTGATGTTCATGCCCATCTATGTATGCTATGTTTTGCTTCAAGCTTTCTTAAGAAAGAATTCTGGTGTAGTAGCGGTAAGCTGTGTCGGCATAAACAAAGATGGTGGGCTCGATTTTGGGGATATGGGAATTGAATGGTAAATATTTTAGGAATTGAAAGGTGAAATGTTTTAGGAATAAATCCATCCTAGACTGCAACATTGGCACCAAGCCTTCTTTTTCTTGGAGACTATCATTTTTGGCAGAGATTTGCTTGCTAAAGGCTTGATTAAATCCATTACAAAATTTCAAGGTACAATAGTTTGGTTGGAGAATTGGATCCTTGATGGGAATCTAAGAGTTTATTGGAGTATTCAAATGTTACAGCTCCAAAACCTTGTCAAATCTTGATTGTGAAACAGGCAACCAGATTTACAGAAGCTCGGTGCAGAGATCTATAGGACTCTGAAATCACGGATTGAAAACCATGAACAAAAAATCCAATTAAGGAAAGACGAAAACGTGGAGTCGAGATATAATCTCTTTCCTTAATTCAATAAATCTCCTGCAGTTTGGCGGTTTTGAGAGATTATGAATCCCATGATACAACCGTGTTGAGACTATAATTGCTATATCCGATTATAGAATCTACGAACTATTATCTACGTTATACACTCAACACTTACATAGAAAGAGAAGAAGAAGATTGCATGGATGCTTTGTTTCGTAATTGAATGATTTGAGAGAACAGACAAGACTTTAATTTATAGGGAAGAGTGGTTTGATCCCGAAGTTAAGGATCAGCTCTGTGAGATTTAGGTTGATCCGCAAGTTCAGAATATTCGCAAAATATTCTTCCTTATCGCGAAAGGATCAGCTCAAAAAAAATATTTCCGTCTTGTTCCGCAAGGATAAAGATTCGAGAATATTTACTCAATTGATTCAAACACAATCTAGAAACTTGTAAATCTGTTCGAAATCATGCAAAAAATATTTAAGAGAATTAATAAAAATTTGTTCCAAAAACAAATAGGCCCTTGTGGGCCACAGGTCCATATTCCCCAAGCCCAAGCCCAGGCCTGGTACAGCGGTGGTGCGTGTGTGTGGTTTTGCATAACATGCATACATCTCTTACTCCATAGTGTCCCTTCCCAAGCTAGTGAATCATAGTGTGAGCCTAACACTAGTGAAAATATTTTTCTCCAAGCAATGTGGGATATTTGCTCATTTTGATACTTAGTCAAAATTACATGTTGTATAAGCTTTCTAAGCTACCCATTTTACTCTCTCATTTCTCATTCAAATTAACTTCAATTTTGATAAGTAAATACAATAACTCATAGTGCTCATTACAAGGATTACAAAGATCCCAAGATCCGGTTATTCCGGTGATGAACTTCACTGGAAAAGTTACCGGAAATTTGGCCAAAATACATTTGTCAATAATTGAGTTCCAACAAGATCTTGACTTTCCATGCCTTTAATGAAGTGCAACCGAGAAAACTGAGGGCACATGAGGTTTTTAAAGGGACTTTCCTTTATATTCTTGAACAATGAGATTCCAGCTGATCAAAGTGGTGTAAGTTTATAGCTATCCTAGCTATATCATTGTCTTACCTTAATTTTATTCAAGTTACAATAAAACCTATATCATTGTCTTACCTTAATTTTATTCTCAAAGAATCCTAGAGTGACACTTGATCCTTGTAGATTTGATCCCTAGATTGCTACAACATTTGCTGTGCACTTGCAGTAGTTTATATATGGTTAAAATTGTGTATCAGATCTTACCTAGTATAGATTATTGTTTAAAATATTAGAATACATACCTTCTGTAGGATCTTAATAATTATGGAAATTAGATTTTTTTTTTTTTTTTTTGACGTCAAGATCACCAATTTATTAAGCTAGTTCGAATAGGCGTGCCTGGTTTGGCAGCCACTCCGGAACCTGAGAACTTACATGGAAAAAGCAAAGGTGTGTGCTCTGGCACCTTTAGCAATGCAATCCGCACGGGTATTAAATAAACGTGGTATACAAGAAAGAGTAAAGGAAGTAAATCTAGATTTTGCTATGCTAAACTCGTCTATTTCTATGGCAAAAGCAGGCCAAGAATCATGGTCTTCAGTGAGTTTCAATAATTCAGCACAGTCTGTTTCAAACATCATGGTGGTAAAACCTCTCTTCGCGACTTCCTCCATTGCCCAAATGAGGCCTTCTAACTCTGCGTGTTGGGGGGACATCACTCTTTTTATGCCTTTCAAACCAAAAATATCAAGGTCTTCTTGTTCAAGTGAGAATCCCACCGGAAATTAGATATATTTTCAATTAATTAATATGATAGACAATTATATCTTCTCTCAGTCTAATTCTCTTTGTTACTTTTAGGTCGAGGGATATTCACAAGAATTCAGATATCATAAACCAGACAATTATTCAGAGACAAATAAGAACTGTCTAGAACTCAAAATAAAGGTTTAATTAATCCACTTTTGTGGTATCGATTACTTTATCTAGCAACCTAAGAATTAATGTCAAACTGTCTTTGAACTTAGAATTATGGAAAAGCATGAATGAGTAGGTTCAATATGTTCACAGATTGTCTTAGCATCAACTTTAGTTGGCTAAAGACAATCCACTTATCTATGTTCTTTCATGCTTTTAAACAAACCTGTTTGATGTGTTAAACAACCTAAGATCAGAAACTAGGTAGCTAATCTAATTCTAGCAATAAGATCAACAATAAATGAAGAACCCTAAGATAATTCCCTATCTATGTCTGATTCAATGATTCATAAATTCCCTTGAAACCCTAAACCTAACTATGAAACTACTCAGCCATGGAAACAGAGAAAACACAAAGAGATCAAAAAAGAAGACATGATTAAACTATAGAAATAAATAGAAAGGGTTAAGAAATCTTCTCCAATTGTCAAAGAGGATAGATTCTTTTTTCCAAAGTTGCATACAAACCAAAGAATAATGTTTAGAACTTTAAAGTATGAAGAATATGTAAGAATATTTCCATTACTATGGCTAATGTATTAACAGTTCAATAATTAAAGTTCAAGTTCATGTTATAGTTTACAGTTCTAGTACATAAAAGTCGATACCGTGATGGTTCGGTCTCGGTTAAAGAGTATTAGAATTGAGTGTATTGATAACCCTCTCCCCTTACCCAATATGTGATAATATAATGTTCTCATTAAGATATACATATATATATATATATGTATAATTTAAAGTTGTAATTAAAGGGTGTAATATTAATAACTCTTCATTAATATAAATAGTGGGAGTTATTAATTAGAAATGTAAGAGACACAAAAACAATGTAAAAGAAAAGAAAAGAACAGAGAAAAGTGCAGGATCCTCTCCATCAAGGATCCAAGTCAGAAAGGGTTAAGGCAAGAAGAAATCAAGAGATCAAGGATCATCTGCATAAGAAAATCATGTCTGCAAATAATAGTTAGTGATGTTCTTCTCCATATCTTCTTATTCATAGTTTCATCAATCTATTAAGTATATTGCTGAATCAAGTGTTCTAGAGATGGTCTTGGATATATTTCTTATTGAAATCATTAAAGATTAATTTACATATGGTATCAGAGCCAATCTAGATACATTTGATTCCCAACAATATATATAATAGTCGAGTTTATACTTTTACTATATAAATTTTCTGTATACTATATCATGTAACGTTTTATAAAAAATGAAAAACAAAATATTATTAAATTTATAATTAAAAACTTTGCAGCGCGGGTTAAATCATAGTTATTGAACAAGTAACAATAACTTTTAGAATAATGAGTGAAAAGTTTAAGGTAAAAATTTGAACGGCATCTTATTCAACTTATTTTCCTTATCATGGATGAAAGAGTTAAAATTTGATATATATATATATATATATATATATATTCTAATTCTATATATAAATAAATTAATACTTGATTACTATTAATATATGGATATGATTTCATGTTTTATTATGTTTATAATTTAAATTTTTATCTTAAATCTACAAGCACAACAACGACTCGATATTGTCTTTCTTTGTATCTCCTAATTTTTATGTTCTATATAAAAAAACAAAAATCTCTACCCGTTACTAATGTATAATGGTCTTCTTTACCTTTCAAATTGAAAAATATGTATATAAACAAATTCATGCTTCTTTACACAAAGATGGAAACATAATAATTTTGTCAAAAATGGAATCCAATAGATTCGGAAATAAGTTTAATTTGGTTGACCAATAATTTTTTTTTTACTATGTAAGTTATTATCCATTACCATGTCTGATACTAAGGAGGTATATTTTATTGAGCATTTAGAGAGATTTGAGTTAAAATAACAAATCATGTGTTATTGAAACATTTATTTTAAAATATCTTTTAAAATTAAGTGTTGTTGGATTAATAATTTTAAATTATAAATAAAATCAATTTAATTTAATGTTTGGTTGGGAAAAAAATGTAAATAAAATCAACTGTTATTAAAAACGTTTTAAGAACTGGATTTGAAAGTTTCAGATGAAATTTCATGAGATTTCTTAGTTAAAAATACAAATATCAAAATCTCATGGTTTTAGATGAAAACTCAGAAAATTTAATAGCAAAATTTCCAATTCACCAAAATTCAATCAAATAATCTCAAAACTCATTAAAAACTAAATCTCTCCAAATTAAACATCCAATCATCCACCCCCCTAATAATTCAAAATAACCTGTGATTACAATTCTGGTTATAAAAATGAAACAACTCCTTTGTTTTGTCCTCATTCAATAAAAAAAGGATTAACATTAATTCATAGTATTTTGATTTTACAAAGAAAAACTAACAAACAAGAATGATGTTAAGAACAAAGGGCAGTGTCTACTTTTGGCTATATGTAGTTTTCTTATGTTGCAATGGGTAATACTTCGCAGGCCTATTAGTTTTATTTTTGTTAAAAAATGTTGCTAGGTTTTTTGTGTCGATTTCTTGAAACAAAATATTGTTCAATATCTTGAATTGTTAGATATTTTTCGTTTTATGTATTTTATTTATTTTTACACCTTCTAAACACCAAACTAATCCATTCAAAATCCACAATAAATTCATGAAACCGGAACCATAAGTTTCCAATTCAAAATTTTTACATCCACTTCATGTAGTTTTCAATTAAAAATCTTGTTGTTTTTATAAAAATACAAATGTTTCGACCTTGTATGTCTTTCAAAACAACATTCTATCACCAGAAACAGATGCAGTTTAGAGAGGGTCAAATCTATTAACGGATTAAAGTTGAGGAGATTTTTTTTACTAAAACAATAGTTGTGGGTTTAAATATGGATGGAGGCAAAGTTGAGAGTTTTTTTCATTAAATTTCCAATTTAAAATAAAAGCATTTACAGTGCGGGTTAAATAATAGTTATTAAAAAAATAAAGTAACAGTAACTTTTAGATGAATGAGTGAAAAGTTTAAGGTAAAAAAATTGAACAGAGTCTTATTCAACTCATTTTCCTTATCATGGATGAAATAGTTAATATATATATATATATATATATTTGATAAAGGGTGAAATTTATTGAGAAAACTTATGTACAATGTTGAAAAAAGATTACAACAAGATAGAAACAATCATTGAGTATAAAAAGAGCTTGAATTATGGTGACGGCGATGGTCGCACGGCAAGCCAGCACTCCAAGCAGCCACCATATTTGTTGATATAGTTATTAAATAAATTTGCTATAAAATATTAATATTTTGGTCTTTAATGGTTTTATATGTATTCAATTAAATTAAAATTTATTGATATGATACATATGATATAATAAATCATAAAATGTAATTTGAATTCAGAAATATTTTTAAATATTCGATTGTTGTATATTCATACTCGCATACAAAATTTTAGATAGCTATATATGTAAGCTTGATCCATGTTGTTAATTTATGTACAAAAAAAATTATATTGAATAATATAACTAAGCAAACGCGTTCAACCATCTGATTGCAATAGATATGCTCCGATAGAGATGTGCCGTATATGCTATTCGGCCTTGTTGAACAATTTAACATTTAAATCATTTCATCCAAAAGCACCATATAACTGGTTATATCGGATGCTCACAACTACATACGACTTAATCCAAATCCAACCACTCATAAATTCAGTCTTCAAATCTATATCCCTATATATATATACTAGTGGGTGAGCCGCGCTTCGCGCGGTATTTATATTATCATTTATTAATATTAATATAGTTATTAAAATAACTTCACTAATCAAAAGTATTATTATATCTTATTTTTAACAATTTTATATGTACTTTATAACATTAAATTTATAGATAACATATATATAATATTACATTATATTTATCAAAAGTCAATTACTATAATATATTTTGAATTCGTAAACTTTTTGGCGTTTAAATCACTTCATTTAAAAACACCATACAACTGACTATATCAGATGCTCACAACTACACCCGACTCAACCAATCCAACCATCCATAAATCCAGTTTCCAAATCTATATCCCTATGTAGGTCTTGAATATTGCATAATATAAAATGACGAAATTCTCAAAATGATTCAAACCTTATGTTAGAGAAAAACCAATGCTTACACTTCTTTTTCAAAATTTGAGTTGGATATATTAGATATTGATCTATATTGATAAACGTCTGATATATTTTAAAAATATATATATTCTATTTCTCTCTCGTTCTCTATTTTTTCTTCATCAACATGACGAAATTGAACCATGCACCATATTACATAGATCACCAACAACATTTAACTTTTTCCATAAACACCTAATATGTTTCTAAGTTCCACTCGTACTATCTCTATTTCTCTCGTCGTTGCAAAATATTGATCCATATATAATATGTTCGCCGGTTTTAAACATAATTTTTATTATCTTCATCATGTTTCTCTTTTCTCTGTCTATTTTCAATGTATGGTCAATGACTTGAGCGTTTTAAAATTTTATATGACTTAACTCAATTTTTGTTTCAAAGATTGGCTTGAACATGTTAACGTTTTGGGATAAACAACATATCTCTCAAATCTGGCCTTTAAAATTTTGGAGTTTGTCATTCAAACTTCTAAAAGCTTCCATGAGTAGTCCACTATTGAACGAATCATTGTTCGCTTGAAAACGGATTTATGATAATCAAAATGAATTTTATTTTTGCATATAATATATTTACATTAAATATATTTTTTCTAATTATCAAATTAAGAAATGTATTTTTAGATATATGGACAGTTCTTTGAACTAATCCTTATTAATTACTTTAAATTATAAATCAAAAGATTTTTGAAATAATATATACATGATTTAATGTATTATTTATAAACATGAAACTCTTTAATTGAAGTTCATAACTTATAATAACAATTATTAATACTTTTGATATTTATTTAAATAATTTTATAAACTATATAAATAAAATCTAATCTATTATTTATAAACATGGAACTCTTTAATTTAAATTCATAAATTATAATAACAATTATTAATAGTTTGATTTATTTTTTAAAATTTTCTAAACTATATGAATAAATCTAATAACAGTAAGCTTATTAAATTATAGTGTTTTAGAGAAATGACTTTTCAAATTCTTTTCAAAATTATTATATTAAATTCTTTTCAAAATTATTATATTAAAGAATGTTAATTATTATGAGAATTAAAATGTTGGTGAAGTGATTAGAGGTAATGAGTTGAATGATGACGATGTGTCAAAGTTTTAGAGTATGAGACTGTTGATGTGGCTTCATGAAAAGATAGCAAAATTTTACTTTATATATGTAGAAGCTCTTGAATATCACATAATATAAAGTGTGAGAACTCTCAAAAAAATTCAAAATTTTCTTAGAGAACAATCAATGCTTGTACTTCTCTTTTGCTCTTTTAATATATTTTAGTGTATATGAAAATACACTCATTCTTTTTCTCTCTTTCTATTTTTTTTTCTCATCAACGCGATAAAATTGAACCATGGACCACATTACATAGATCACCAACAACATTGAACTCATTCCGTAACTCTTACGTGCTTCCAAGTTTCACTCATACTATCTTTATTTCCGCTTAACGAGGATGAGTTTCGGCGGAGTCTCTTCATGGTGCTCGTGCGGTAGCGTCTTTGACTTGGTAGGTTTCAGCGACGTAGGGTTGGGGCTGAGGTCGTGAGGAGGCATGACGACATGTGGTTTTGAGGGAGGCGAGTCGTCCGATGTTGTCATTGGTGGTTTGTTTCTGCTAGGGGAGACGGTTCAAGCTGAGGTGAAGTTTCCCGATGCCTCACCTTCCAAGATCCCATCTCCTCTTATCAGAAAGATTCCACATCAAATCGATCTAAGCGTTATGTAGCTGATCTGTCATCTCTTGCCTTTCAAACATTTAGTTAGGATGTGGTTAGTTGATGGACCTGATTCAACTGGCCTTAGCGAAGGTCCTGTTTCGCTTGCGGCGGAGGACCTGTTCCGCTGCTTTTCATCGGAGGTGTTCTGTTCCGACATATCCCGTGGTCGAAGGTTAATTGTTCGTGGTGGAGGCGTTTTGATCCCCAGTCTTCTTTTCGTCGAAGGTTCTGCTGTTCCGGCTGAGATAGTGAGCGGATTCATTCCCCCGCGGTTGAAGTCCTTATACGATAACAAAAAGGCATTCGCCTATGGGCCTCAAATATTAAGCAAATTTTAGGGTCCTCAATTTTCAAATTGTTTTTGAAATATTGATAAATTATGTATTTTAGTGTGACTTTTGTTTTTTTTACTTTTACCAGGAAAAAAATTATGTATTTCAGGTGTGATTTTTCTTGAGCTTGAATCTCGTGACTTCTGCTGAAAATCTCATCCCTCACGGAGATTCATGGCGTTTTTGAAGACATTGAAGCTTTAATCCCATCCTTCTCCTTTATTTCTTTTTCATTCATTTCGCGTGATGCCAATTACGTTGCTGATTCTTTGGCTAAGTTAGCCTTATCTTCTTCTGTAGAACTCACCCTTTAGGTATTTCAATTAAAGCAACTGTTTGACCCCAAAAAAAAAAAAAATAGTATACGTGATTAAGAAATGTTTATTATGTGATTGGGTAACTATAATGACATCAGAACAAAATGGTTCGTCCAAGATTGTTGTTGTTTGGACACCTTGTCTCCATAAAGTCAATAGATCAAAACTCAAAAACCTGCATGGTGAATGATATTAATTCAACTAATTTAACCAATTTCTTTCTTTTTATATATAAAATTTTCTTCGTAAAACCAAAACCACAACACAGAAATGGTTTCTCTCTGTTGTTTGTCTGAAATGGTTGACCGTACTACCGATGTGGTCGTAGAAGGTTCTTCTGTTATAACTATTCTCCGACCAGACGAGACTCCGACCCCAGAACCTCGGAGCCCGACACAATTGTCAGTTCCTGCACCGGAGAAAAAACTGACTCTATTTGCCTTACGACTCGCTGTTCTTGAAAAGGTTTTTTTATGATATTCCAATATTCTTCTTATTTATTTTTGTAATTTAGGAGTCATTTTTAAGTTATGAATGTGATCTTTAACCACAGATTGCTTCAAGGTTGGGATCTTTAGGTTTCGTGTGGGCCACGGTTGTTCATCTTGGTGGATTCGCTGGAAGTTTAGAGACAACAGATTTTTGGTTTGTTACTTTGATTCTTGTGGTGGAAGGAGCTCGGATTTTTAGCAGAAGTCATGAGCTTGAATTACAGCATCAGTCTAAATACACAATCTCTGGAATCAACATCTTCAGATTTACTCAAATATTCCACGAGCCGTCACCAGTTCAAGAAACGAGAAGAGAAGAGAGAAATCCAGGGCCGATCAGCGGACAAGGACATGGACAAGCACAGATGTTCCAATGGTTCCTTACACAGGATGGGTTTTTGTTTCAAGAAACGTGAGTATAGTCTTCTGTTGGCTTCAGATTGCTTCCGCTTTCGCCAGCATTGTTATCTCCATGTTCAAGCTCATCAAGCAAGACTATGGAGGAAATGAATCCAAACCAAAAAGCACCAATCTTCACGCTGCTTTGACTCTGTTCTACTCTCTAGCCCTAGCCGAGGCTATGCTCTTTCTTGCTGAGAAAGTTTACTGGGAATGGATGATCAGCGTTTTCAAGATTCTTGAAAAAGTGAACAAAGAATGCGGTCTCGAGAGATTTGGCACGGACTCGGTGAGAAGATTTTTCTACGATGCCTACTCAAGATGTCTCAATGGGAGCATCTTCGACGGATTGAAGATGGATATGGTGATTTTCGCCATGGAGCTCTTGGTGTCTAATTCTCCTGATGAGCAGCTTATTGGAACAGAGATTCTTTGTAGATTCTCATCCCACGACGACTATTCGGTTGATACTCTACAGAAGATTGGTATGAATCTTGAGATCATAGAGAGATTAGTGGACATTTTGAATTGGAGAAACAAGAATCAAGAAGTCGTGAGAATGTCATCTGCAGAGATTCTTTCAAGATTAGCTAGTAAAACACAGAATGCTTTGAGAGTTGCGGGGATCCCGGGAGCGATTGAGTCAATATCTTCTCTTTTAGAGAGCACAAGAGATTCGGGTCAAGCCACGGATGAGATTGGAGAAAAGAGTACCAATCAATCCAATCTATGTACCTTAAACAATCTTGGACTACTTATTTTGAAAAGGCTAGCTCGAGATCATAATAACTGTGGGAAGATTGGGAAAACAAAAGGGTTACTTTCAAAGATCATTGACTTCACTTATGCTGAAAGGAGAATGTTGGAGAATTCAAATGTTGCTGCTCCGGAATCTTGTCAGATCTTGGCTATGAAACGGTCTTTGAAGCTGTTAAAGAAGCTGGTGAGCACGACCGGTGTAACGGGGAAGAACTTGAGGAGAAATATCTCTGGGATAGTTTTCACAGTGAGCAACATTAGGGAAACATTACGCCATGGAAACAGGAGACCTGATTTGCAGAAGCTCGGTGCAGAGATCTTGATTTTCCTTGCGTTTGACGAAGGTGCAACAGAGAAAATTGGGGGCACGGGAGGGGTTTTAAAGGGACTTCTCTTCATATTCTTGAACAATGAGATTCCAGAGAATGAAAGTGGTGTGAGAGTCTCTGCTGGTGAGACTATAGCTATGCTAGCTCAAGGAAGTACAAGCAATTGCCAACGGATATTGAGATCAGATGTTCTTCAGAAACTTGTTGAGGCGTTGAACAACCCGTTGATTCAGTTGAACGCAGCGAGAATCTTGCGGAATCTCTGCGCATATACAGCTTCTGATCAGTTCAATGAAGAGGTGCAGGAAGTTTTTAAATCTGCAGGGGCAACAGTAAGTTCTCATGTTCTTGATCAAGAAGAAAACTTATAGATTCACTAATGTTATCATATCATTGCAGGTTCTTAAGGCAGCAATCAAATCTGAAGAGAGAAAACTTCAAGAAGTTATGGTGGGATTAGCACCACATATTCTCAAGTTGATGATTACTCCTGAAGAATTGAGAGGTATGTTTGAGAAAGCGGAGGTAAGCGAGGAAGAACTAGCCGGGGCATTAATCAGTATTCTCAAGAGATATGAACAGCCAGTTCCAAAGGTTCCAAGAATAAGAAGGTTTGCAATAGAGCTAACCATTATGATGATGAAAGCTAATCCTGAGACAATCAAGATTTTCCAAAACATTGGGATGAAGAAGGAATTAGAGACCGTCTTCGAGACCGCAGCTGAGCTTGAGAACTTTGATATATTCTCTGGCATGGTTGGTTTGGCACGCCATGGCTCAACGATCAATGAACTCATTGAAGAAGCAATTGAGTTATTGAGTTAAACAAAATCCCTCGCATCTTCTCAAGCCCAAATTTTGTTGAATTCATTTTCTTTGCGCATCATTGTGTGTCTTTAACAAATGGTATATATCCTAATGTTCTTCCTCTATAGCATTTGCTCTTCTCACTTATATCCAAACCATCACTCAAATCTTCACATTCATTACTAAGTGCATTTTCCTCTAGAGTACTCTCATTATAAAGTCCAATACCATCATGCTCTTCTTCAACCTGAATATTTTCATTTGACACACATGTTGCTCAACACTTTGCCAAATAAATTCTGCAAAATCATATCCACCTCTAATCAAAGCATTCAAATTTTTCACTTCACCATCTTTGATTTCATCGGGCCTCAAAAAATCCGCAGAGTCACATATGTCAAAATTTCTTGTTGATGAAATGTATGGATACACGACATCATACATTTAAAAGATTAAAAGATTACATATTTTAATTTTGGAAGTAACTAACAGTTAAAACAATTAACAGATGAGCAATAGAGAAATGATGATAAACTAACACGTGTTCTAAATGACTTCTCTACAACAATAATGGCATCAAAGGAAACTCTCGAATGGCCTGTCCAATTAGAACACCAAGGAAATTGTTATTCTTTGCTAATCTTCACTCCCATCAATTCTCCAATGACAGGAATTGTCTGATTTTATCTTCTTTGCTAAGCAAGTAATGGAATTTCTTTACGATGATTGATTCTATAAACAAGACAAAGTTCTCTCAAGAAACAAATCAAATACTCTGCATTGTTAGAAACAAATTCAATAAATTCAACACCAAACAAGAACATGATTATATACAAAAAAGCAAGATTCAAACAAAATTCTTAGATAATAGATGGAAACATTGTTATTTAACAAAGAATATTAGTTTCAATGTCTTTTCTCTAGTTAGAACTATTGGCTATCCAGTATTGATTAATCTAAAGAATTTTAAGATTATTTAGAGCATATCAAAGCTACTCTAAAATCACTAATAGAACATGTGTAAAACAACTAATGTCTTTCCTCTACTTAGAACTATTGTCTATCCACTCTTGATTAATTTAAACAATCTTAAGATTGTTTAGAGTACATCAAAGCTACTCTAAGACCACTCATAGAATCTTGCACATGGTTCATCGAAACAAATGAAGGAAAAACATAAACTTGTAGGCAAATAATCAAATAACAATGAAGTAAGCGAGAAGACCATTAAATGAAGAATTGCCTCAAAGGGTGTAGCAAACTAACAATGGCGAGAGCTTGAACAACCCCGGAGCCAATTCCGAAATGAAACAGACACGATTCCTGATATTGAAAATAAATTAATAAATTATCAACCAAACTAGTTGTTTAATTGACAAAATCATGTATTGATGACAGAACATGGCATCGTCACGTAGTTGCAGATTGAAATCGACGTGCGCCACAAGACTCATAACATTTGCAATTTCATAA
Source organism: Cardamine occulta (assembly GCA_028015245.1). NCBI lineage: Eukaryota > Viridiplantae > Streptophyta > Magnoliopsida > Brassicales > Brassicaceae > Cardamine > Cardamine occulta. The sequence continues at coordinate 8,740,806 of CM051387.1, forward strand.
TCAAAAATTATTTAAATGTCTTAGATTATGTACATATGGTAATAAATCAATTATTTTAGAAAAATGAATATACTGACATGACATGATTGTAACCTTGTAAAGTTGTAATTGAAATATCCAGCTAAACCATCACAAATAACAACGATATGACCGATTCTAAAACGTTTAACAAAACTTTCAGTGATTTATTGGTATAAATATTTGTACACTAAACTTTTAAAAAGGTCTTCAAAAAGTCAATGGATCGAAATTGAAAGACGTGCATGGTGAAACAAAGTAATGACACTTATTTAACTAATTTAATTTCTTTTTATAAATCAAAATTCTGCGTAAAAACAAAACCACAACACTTGTTTCTCTGTTGTTTGTCTAAAATGGCTGACCTTACTGCCGATGTGGTCTTACAAGTCGGTTCTTCTGGTAGAACAAGTGTCCAACAAGACGAGACTCCGACCACAGAACCAGTTCCTGCACCGGAGAAAAAACTTACTCTTTTCGCCTTACGACTCGCTGTTCTTGAGAAGGTTTTTGGAGATTCCAATATTCTTATTTACTTTTGTAATAGGAGTCATTTTTTTTGAGGTTTAAATGTTTTCTTTAACCACAGATTGCTTCAAGTTTGGGATCTTTAGGTTTCGTGTGGGCCACGGTTGTTCTTCTTGGTGGTTTTGCTGGAAGTTTAGCGACAACAGATTTTTGGTTTGTTACTTTGATTCTTGTGGTGGAAGGAGCTCGTATTTTCAGCAGAAGCCATGAGCTTGAACTTCAGCATTACTCTAAACAAGAGAAGAGAAGAAATGAGATGAATCCAGGACCGATCGCACGGACAAGAACATGGAAAAGCTCAGATGTTCCTATGATGTCAGGATGGGTTTTTAAATCAAGAAACGTGAGTAGAGTCTTTTATTGGCTCCAGATTGGTTCTGCTTTGGCCAGCATTTTCATCTCCATGTTCAAGCTCATCAAGCAAGACTATGGAGGCAATGACTTGAAACCAAAAAGCACAAATCTTCACTCTGCTTTGACTCTGTTCTACTCTCTAGCCCTAGCCGAGGCTCTTCTCTTTCTTGTTGAGAAAGCTTACTGGGAATGGATGATCAGAGTTTTCAAGATTCTTGAAAAAGTGAACAGAGAATGCGGTCTCGAGAGTTTTGGCATGGTCTCGGTGAGAAGATTCTTCTACGATGCCTACTCAAAATGTCTCAATGGGAGCATCTTCGACGGATTGAAGATGGATATGGTCATTTTCGCCATGGAGCTCTTGGTGTCGAATTTTCCTGAGGAGCAGCTCATTGGTACACGGATACTTTGTACATTCTCAACACACAACGACTATTCGGTTGATACTCTACAGAAGATTGGTATGAATCTTGCGATCATCGAAAGGTTAGTGGAGATGTTGAATTGGAGAAACAAGAATCAAGAAGATGCAAGAATGGCATCTGCAGTGATTCTCTCGAGATTAGCTAGTAAGACGCAAAATGCTTTGAGAGTTGCGGGGATCGCGGGAGCGATTGAGTCAATCTCTTCTCTTTTAGAGAGCACGAGAGGTTCAGGTCAAGCTACAGATGAAGTTGGAGAAAATAGCATCAATCAATCTAGTCTATGTACCTTAAACAATCTTGGACTGCTGATTTTGAAAAGGCTAGCTAGAGATCATGATAACTGTGGGAAGATTGGGAAAACAAAAGGTTTGCTTTCGAAGATCATTGACTTCACTTATGCTGAGAGGAGATTGTTGGAGAATTCAAGTGTTGCGACTCCAGAACCTTGTGATACCTTGGCTGTGAAACGGTCTTTGAAGCTGTTAAAGAACCTGGTGAGCACGACCGGTGCAACAGGGGAGAACTTGAGGAAAGATATCTCTGGGATTGTTTTCACAGTGAGCAACATTAGGGAAACATTATGCCATGGAAACAGGCGACCTGATTTGCAGAAGCTCGGTGCAGAGATCTTGATTTTCCTTGCGTTTGACGAAGGTGCAACCGAGAAGATTGGGGGCACGGGCGGGGTTTTAAAGGGACTTCTCTTCATATTCTTGAACAATGAGATTCCGGAGAATGAAAGTGGTGTGAGAGTCTCTGCTGGTGAGTCTATAGCTATGCTAGCTCAAGGAAGTAAAAGCAATTGCCAACGGATCTTGAGATCAGATGTTCTTCAGAAACTTGTTGAAGCGCTGAACAACCCGTTGATTCAGTTGAATGCAGCGAGAATCTTGCGGAATCTCTGCGCATATACAGCTTCTGGTCAGTTCAATACACATATGAAGGAAGTTATTAAATCTGCAGGAGCAACAGTAAGTCCTCTCATGTTCTTGATCAAGATTAAAACTTATAACTCATGAATCATCACTAACGTTATCTTATCAATGCAGGTTCTTAAGGCAATCAAGTCTGAAGAGAGCAAATTTCAAGAAGTTATGGTGGGATTAGCACCACATATTCTCAAGCTAATGAGTACTGAAGAATTGAGTGGGATGTTCGAGAAAGCGGGGGTAAGCGAGGAAGAACTAGCCGATGCATTAATCGGTATTCTCAAGAGATATGAACAGCCAGTTCCAAAGGTTCCAAGAATAAGAAGGTTTGCAATAGAATTAACCATTAGGATGATGAAAGCTAATCCTGAGACAATCAAGATTTTCCAAAACATTGGGATGAAGAATGGATTAGAGACTGTTTTCGAGACCGTGACTGAGCTTGAGAACTTTGATATATTCTCTGGCACAGTTGGTTTGGCACGCCATGGCTCAACGATCAATGAACTCATTGAAGAAGCACTTAAGTTATTGAGTTAAATCAAAAGTCCTCGCATGTAATAATTTTAAACGTCGACTTGAACTCAAGCCAAAATTGTGTTGAACAAATTTTCTTCTCTCATCATTGTCTTTAATAAGTATACCAAATGGTCTGTATTCTAATGTTCTTCCTCTATAGCATTTGCTCTGCTTCACACCTAGAACTTGCGAACAAAGAAAGACAAACATGATTACAATAAATGTTAAAATGATTGCATTATATGCTCATGAAAATACAATATGATTAAATTGGTCAAAATATTTGTAAGATGGTCTCATTACATGAACCATAACAAGAGGATAAAAAGACCTTTCGGTAAAAGACATGGTAGAAAACAAATACCAATACACAACATATCTGCATTGCATATAATCATATAAACCATAACCATAAGATAACTTTTTCATGACAAATCTTTAAAACATTAAAGCTTTCCTTTCTATTTTGCCCAAACCAAAAACACAACTTAATGGCATTATCTACTTTTGAAGAAATTCAGATCCCATCGACGTAACAACCCGTCTAAAACGTTTCCTGATGTGCTACTGCGTTCAACCACAGTCACTGTTGCCTTTGTACGTGCTGACAAATCAATGGCATCGTTTGTGTTCTGACTCATTTTAGGCGAAGCACCAGGAACAAAACCATTTACAGGTCCTGGCAGAGATTCCAATCTTTTACATGAAGCATTGGCTTCAGAAGATGATGGTGCATTATGGTTACTTGGTGTTAGACCGGAAGAAGAACCTTCAGTGTTGTTCTCTGTATTGATCCTGGAAGGTTCTTTGTTCAGACGAGTTTCGACCTCCAAGTCCTTCAGTGACTTCATCACCGCTTCCATCAACATCTGAGGTTATTTAAGATATGTGAATAAACGAATACATGAATATAGAGCATAGTCATAGTGCAAAATCCACTTTATTTTATTCTCACCCTCTCTTCTTCCTCTGCGTTAGATGGAAAATCTGCAAGCTCATCTACGTGAAACTCTACATATTGATCATCATCTAAAGCTAGTGCAAGATGAGGAGCATACGGATCCCCATTCGACAAATCAAAGCTGATCATATCAGAAGATGAACTACTGGAGACTTCTTGATTCTCTTTTTCCTGAAATAAATCATATTATACAACTTGAAACATCAGGAATATTCTGCACATCTCTTCATTTATGTTCCTCTTCCACAAACAATATTTTACATGTCCTTGCTCACCCTGCCACTAGCGTCTCTACTATTGTTGATTGCAAAAATTCACTTAATAAACATAAATCAAATCGCTTAGTCAATGACCAATGACCATACAACCACAAGAACTGATCTGATACCTTGGTTTCTGATGATGATTGATTAGATGGCTCGTTGGAAGGAACCTGACAGAGGTAACAAAAAACCATGAACAAGGAGATGGAGGAAGCATATAACTGTACAGTTACTAGTTTCTTTCAAGAACCAAGTGAAGCAAACTCTTTTAGTTTGGTAAGCTATGCAAGAAAAGTTACATGGTTTTATGATTCCAAATTTGGAAGATTTTCTAATTCTGGCACTAAACGCACTTCGAATTGGAATAATACAAACATTAGAGAGGAAACTGATTATTCCACGTTTCTAGAGAATCAGCATAAGAGAAAAATATACTTCAAAGTTCAAAACATGTAGTGAGCAAATTGTTTTGGACACTAGTCAAAAAAAAACTTGCAGGACGTAGTGAGACAAACTACCAACCTCAGTGCGACTCATAGGTCTTTTCAAGCGGACTTCATTTATAGCATCGGAGGTACTGCCTGCAACCAAACCTAAAATCAATTAGAAAAGATGTTGCCTAGGGTACAATAAAACCTGGAATAAACATAGAGAAAAACCTCCATGACTTACTTTTCTTTGCTGAGGATTGTGGAGAACTTAGTTCTTGCATTGTGCTCCAACTGCCCTGAACATACAACAACTTAACGTCATTGACCATTCTTGCTAAAGAGACAAGAACACTCCAAGCATCGTTGCAAGATTCATTACCTTGGCAAAGTAATCATCCACCGGGTCAAAATATCTTGGCCCAACCACCTCTGGAGGTTGAAGAACGTTATGGAAAAAGATGTTTATTGAATCAAAGTAGAACTGTGGCCGTAGTGAATTGTGGTCTCCCTCGAATTTGATGATATTTTTGTCTCCCTGGCATTATCAAAAGTCAGATGTTTAGACGCTGCAGTGTCAAGGTTTTATTGAGAACTTCTGAGAAACTAGGAAGGAAGGTATAATATGAAGAAAACTTACTATGTATGCTTCATATATACGCTCTGAGTGATGAGGGCTGATAAAGTCATCGTCTATGGCATGTCCAAATAAGACAGGAACAAAACAAGATTTCGCTACCTTAATGGTGTTGAGTTTCGTTATGTCAAACTTGGCTTTCCTCTGAACAGCTCTCCGCATGTATTGTATTGCAAATTTTATCTGAACAAAAGATTGAAAGAGCTTAAAGCCATATAATAGAGAAAATGCGGAAACCTCGTAGTATGCAGAACAAATCTCACAAGAAACAGATACTGTAAAATTATCTTTACTTACAGTAAACTTTGGTAATCGGAACTTATATGTATCTACAAGTTCCATCATCAAATCAACCAAATCAGAGAATGGGCTGTCTAGAACCATTCCTGCTATAGAGGGATCCTCAGCTCCATACATCAAGCTGGAAAATAAGTGTAGCAACACAATGATTTAATAGTCCAGCAGACAGGGATAATGATTGTAGAATTTTAAGTTACAGCGCTTGACATGTGACATGTTTTTCTAAGGAATAGCCTAAGACCCCAACTAGACAACATTTCAACAACTATTCTCCTCTCCACTAGTAAAGAAAAAGAGGTTCACAAGATAAGTAAATCCTTAGTTACTTACAAAATCCCCTTCTATAGTCAACAGTTCCATACAGATAGTTGAAACTTCATGCAAGACTGGAAATGAAAACGCTTTTATTAAGTAAATTTAACAAACGGAAGACTTAAAGGAACCTTGTGACAGCCCCCATTGAACGACCCCATAAGCCAATCAAGGAGACATTTCCATCCGTGCGCAAATAATCAACCACGGCTTTCAAATCATCTTTCTGCAAGCACCCACATAACGTTTTAACAATAATAAAAGTGACTAGTCTCAAAATTCAGGATAATGATGACTAGAGAAGCCGGTGGCTGTTAGGGAAGAAACAAAATATATATAATTTAATCAAGGAAACATTCAATCTAATGAAGAAATATTTCCATATGGTACCTATATAGTATAGACCAATCAAGTAGCATAGGCGAATTGGTTTTAATGGGATCAAATATAGAGAACCCATGAGAGGGATAGAACCTAACTAATATCTGATCGAGTATCGACTTTGGACAACTTGTTTCCTCCAAACAGCGATAAGTTTAAGCCACAAGTCCACAACATTCAAAGAAGAATATTTTAAGAAAAGATGAGAGGAGCACATACTTCGTTCCAACCCAATGTGACGTACTCCCCGCCAGAGAGACCAGATCCCGAAAAGTCAAGCGTGACAATTGTGATGTTTGAAGGAAGTAATACAATCGCAGCTTCACTAGCATCAGCTCTACATCCACTGAATAAGAAAAGAGCCATTAATGAATAGTAAGCTAAAAGAAACAGTAACAACCAAGGAGTAGGGGAGGTAAGGTGGTGAATCACTGGACAACATGGAAATGAGTTGGACAATGAGGTGACAAATTCAAATAGACCACTAACAAAAATTGGAAAACTCCTTAACCTGTTTCCATGGCAGTATATTACACAAGGTAGAGGCCTATCTTCAGGTCGCTCAACTGGCATGTAATGACTACACTGAAGGACATCTCCTCTGATGTTTTTAACCTGTCACATACAAAGATCCTCTATAACTCAGGAGTTCACAGCAAGAGCAAAAATCTGATTATAGTTTTCTTTCATTGCTCATCAGGGACATAGGTTCAAAATCTAAAGCCTCAAAAGATGTGCATTGAGCTAAATTAAGATAAGAAGAAGGTAGAAAAATCCATTTAGAAAACTCATTTTTAAGTCCACAAGCTTTACCTCTAAATCTTTCCTCTGGTACCATCTTCCTTTAAGCATGAACTCTTGGTCCAAGAGATCATGTTCCGGATTGTATTCAGCTCTGCATCAAAACCAGTTTAATTCAAATGTAGATGAAACTAAGTTACCAACCAACAAAATGATAACATTATAATGATTTTCTTGAGAGATTCAAACCTAATTCATCTAAAAAAATGAGACTTTTCATTCAAGAATAAATCTAATCAACTCGCAAAAAAATCTAAAAAACTAAACTTGCTGCTACAAAGCCCAATTCTACAACCTAGTAAAGAGAAAGGTAAAAACTCAAAAACCAAAATCCAAAATAAGTAACTTTTTTTAAATTCCTGAGAAAAATAAAAGAGCTTCCTTTTAACCTTGGAGGTCGAATGATGAAGTTAACAAGCTGCTCCATCGAAAAAATCATAAAAAATCACCACCTTCTTCTTCTTCTTCTTCTCATTCTTCCATTTTCTCACAAATTGGTCAAATCAAACAAACTCAAACCCCAAAAGGGATTCAAAAACAGAATAATAACTACAACTATTAAAACTCCTAAAAACGAAGATCGAGCTGTTCCAGAAGAGACGACAGTGAGATCGAAAGAACGAAGAACAATGACACAGATAAAGAGAAAGGAGAAGCAAAAGAAACGGCTTTTTCGTTGCTGAGAGCTGAACTGTTTTTATTTTGATTTGTTTTTGTTTTTAATTTATAAAAAGACTTTGCATTTGTAAATTAGCCCCACAATTTTGCCGCTTTTGACATTTATTTTTCTCCGTTGAATTAAATTTACTCTTTGAGACTTTTTTTTATTAATTGGTTACTCCCATAGTAATCATTAATCATTATTATGCCAAAGTTTTTTTTTTTTTTCAGTGAAAGCTGACATTGACAAAGCGACAATTCAAAGTCTCTTTAGTAGTATTTCGAAAAAAAAATCTCAGAATTTAAATTTATGTATTTAGTGGAGAACGTGCACGTAATCACGTCGTTATAGGTAGGCTTAATAGTTAAACTAATAGGATTATTTCATGTTTTTTAAAAATAATTATATACGAGGTTAATTATTACAAGAACTAATAAAGCTGGGAATTTTGGACAACAATGTGCATATCTGTCATTATCACAGCACTTCAAGATTTTGTTGTCTTTTGCGTATATGCTGGCACGTGTAGAGGAACGGAAACACACGAGTGAATTCTGTTTTGTTTTTTTCTTAATCTTGGTCTTGATGGCCCATTTGTTACATTTATATTGGGCTGAAACAGGCCCGAAATTTAGCTTCTCCTTGAAAAGAAAAAAAGCTAACGAAAAACAGATCTGAACCGTCCAAATATTGAAGAAGGATCTGAACCGTACAACAGAAATATTCGTTTTGCTGTCTTCTTTCTTCTTCCTCCTCTCAAATCGGCAACACCCATTCCTCTCTCTCTCTAGCGGCCACCTTGATTCTTCTCATTAAAAAGCTAAACCCTTTTTGTAATTTGTGCAAGTTTCTGCAGTAAATTTGGGATTTTTGATTCTGGACAAGAGTAAGAGAGTGGTATTACTAATGGATTCGGATCAAGGAAAGCTTTTTGTCGGTGGTATTTCATGGGAAACCGATGAAGATAAGCTAAGAGAACATTTCAGCAACTATGGTGAGGTTTCTCAGGCCATTGTGATGAGAGACAAGCTCACAGGTCGACCTAGGGGTTTTGGGTTCGTTATCTTCTCGGATCCTTCTATTCTCGATAGGGTTCTTCAAGACAAACACAACATTGATACTAGAGAGGTTATTATTGCTCTCTTATAGCTCTATTTCTCTAATTCTGTTGGTTTCCATGTTTATGTTTTGCCCTTTTTGCGTTTTGCTGCGTTGATTGAGAACAAGAATAAAAATTGAATCTTTGTTTTGTTTGCAAATTAAGGGTAATCATTTTCTGTTTTTTCATCTGAATCATACTCTCAATTAAGTGGCTGAGTATAGTATTAGAATAAAGAGTTAAGTTTAGTGACTTTGGTCTATTGGGAAGAGCTATAAATATATGTTGCATTATGTTCTTGGTTTGGATGAAGTTGATTAACGATTATTCTGAGATTTATTGATCTTGTTTGATGTTTTAGGTTGATGTGAAGAAAGCAATGTCAAGAGAGGAGCAGCAAGTTTCTGGAAGATCTGGGAACCTTAATCCATCTCGAAGTTCTGGAAGTGATGCTTTCAATAAAACCAAGAAGATCTTTGTTGGAGGCTTGCCACCTACTTTGACAGATGAAGAATTTCGTCAGTATTTTGAAGTTTATGGTCCTGTGGCTGATGTTGTAATCATGCATGACCAGGCTACCAACCGTCCTCGTGGGTTTGGATTTGTTTCCTTCGACTCTGAAGATGCGGTAGATCGTGTGTTGCACAAGACTTTCCATGATTTGAGTGGTAAGCAAGTTGAAGTAAAGCGTGCTCTTCCTAAAGATGCCAATCCTGGAGGTGCTGGAAGATCAATGGGTGGTGGTGGTGGCTTTGGCGGTTTTCAGGGTTATGGTGGCAATGAAAGCAGTTATGAGGGACGTGTAGATTCCAATAGGTTTATGCAGCATCAAAATGTTGGAAATGGTTTACCATCTTATGGTTCTTCTGGTTATGGCGCTGGGTATGGAAATGGTAGTAATGGTGCCGGGTATGGGGGCTATGGAGGTTACACTGGTTCCGCTGGAGGTTATGGTGCTGGTGCTACTGGTGCATATGGAGCATCGGGCATTCCAGGTGGCGGTTATGGAAGTAGTACTGGAGTTGCTCCAAGAAACTCATGGGACACTTCAGCTCCTAGTGGTTATGGGAACCCAGGCTATGGGAGTGGTGCTGCTCATAGTGGATATGGAGTTCCTGGTGCAGCTCCTGCACAGTCACCGTCAGGCTATACTAACCAAGCTTATGGGTATGGAGGGTACAGTGGAAGTGATTCTGTTTATGGAAATCAGGCTGCATATGGTGTGGTTGGAGGGCGCCCTAGTGGCAGCGCTTCAAACAACCCTGGCAATGGTGGCTACATGGGAGGTGGATATGGTGATGGATCTTGGCAATCTGACCCGTCACAAGGTTATGGTCAAGGTCGACAAGGCCAATAGTCGCTATTTAAGTGGATTATCACCAACCTGGTTTTAGGATCCTTGTCAAGAAGAATTTAGCTCAAATCAAAGGTTCCTCAACATCATAACCGGTTGGACTGCTTGAATCTTTATTATAAGGATGTGCTATCTATTTCAATAAGTCACTTCTGTTAAATTATTTTTCGATTGTGTACTTTTGAGTTTTGACAGAGTTATTACTAAGGCTTTGCTGCTTTCATATTATGTTTGTTTGTCCTAGCATTCTTGGCGGATTAGTTGTTTTTGATTATGTTATTTTGGTTTTGGCCCTGATTGATATAACTTAAGCAGGGAACAATGGTTCATGGTATTTGATTAAGAAAGCAGATGGCAAGCAGAAGTAGATGGAGGTGAGAGTTGATTCCTGGTTTGAGTAGATAGTAGTAGATGATTCAGTTAGTGGTAGCATTGAGAGGAAGCTGTAGATTGAGAAGAGCATAATCATTTTGAGTCGTGTGTTTGTACAGGACTCGTCGAGGGATGCTTGAGCTCTTAAGTGGAGCAAAGAGTCACCGAGGTTGAATCCGAGGTCTGTTCCTACTCGGAGTTGAGGTAATCGATTGAAGAATGAAGAATCGAGTTGTTATCAGTAGAGAATCACAAGAATGAAACAAACATAGATAGGCAAATGCTATGGAAGCATTAAAATAGCTTGTGAGATTTGGGGGTTTGATTCATAGTATTAGATTGCAAATTCTTATATAATGATAGAAATTAGTGGAAACACAAAAGTATAAAGCTTATCCTGGACCGGAAATACAAAGTTACAAATTCGTAAAAGCTAATTTATTTGATTTCGTAGTGGCTTTAACCATCTTGCTTAGGTCGCATATTCATGTAGTGCAACTACAATTTTCTTCTCATTCAGGTCAGTGGTGTCCAATCCAGCCAAAGCCCCATCCTTTACTGATTTTACCGCTAAAGCCAAAGCCTTTTCCGATGCCGCCTCCAAAACCACCGCCTTTGCCTATTCCATTACCAATGAAGGTCTTCTCGTCTTTATCTTTGCCAAAGCTCACGCCATCTCTCGCAGCCACAATAATGACCACAAAAACATTGAACCATAACAAAGCCAAGAGACCAGTTCCAGTTACGAGACACCTCATCTCTTGTGATTTCATCTTTAGAGTTATGTCTGGATGAGCATAGCATATTGACATAACAAACGTTTATATAGTGACGTAGCCAATTAACTACACGAACTCTTTGTTTAATTGCTATTTAAATAAATATTTGCATTAAGGTGCTTCAACTACTAACTGACTTATTGTTTCACTTTCATTTCGTAAACTGATTATAAGTTTTCATATTCTTCCCATCATGTCTCGGTGACTCCATTTTCTAGTTTATAAGACAACAACTCCAAACGCGCTTTAATCAATTTTTGTTTTACTTTCTTCTTTTAAAAAAGTTGTTCTTTTAATGTTCCGTTACTACAATTGAGAAACTAGAGTCATATGTCAATGGGCAATGGTTAATGGTTTTTAGTTTCGTGGTTAAGGTCTATTTAGACGTTGTAAAGTAAAACCAGCATGATAGTTTTTTTCGATAGTCGTAAGTACCAGTTCTTTAATTATAGGGATAGGTGGTAAGCCAAATCAGTAAGCTTTGTATTATATAACAGTCTTATTAATTATGATAAGTTAAACTCTTTACTAAATAACAGTAAGTTCTGCTTAGCAAATGGTTTTGAAATTCATGTCATTTGAAAATAAATAAACTAGTGTTATGGATCCAATTAAACCAATCCATCCATGGTAATTCATTGATCGAATCGTTCATCATTTAGGTTCAATTCTTGACACTTTTGTATATATCCAAAAACAAGAGATTCAGGTCTTGTTTCTTCCATATTGAATTCTCTAGGCGCTCTTGATCACCGCGGATCGCGCTTTCAGGTTCAGAAAAATGCTCCTAATGTATCCAGAGAAGAAGATATTACCAAAAATATATTTTTTTGAATAGCAAAATGAGAAAGAAAGGTTAAAGCTCTTACCAGCAAGATGCGATGAAACTACTGAACAAGACTCGGAATTGCAGAGGAACATACTGGTAATTAACCCATCCCACAATAGGCCAGAACTGTTTACATAAAAAGTTCCATAAATCAAAACCCATCAATTGAAAATAAAATGTGTTTAATTTGGTTTTGGTAACTTGAATTAAAAGTGACTCTTGTATTAACCTTCCATGCTGTTAGTTGGATTGTAGGGTAATCTTTCCCAAGTTTGTGCTTGACTAGCTTCCATGGCCTCCCTAGAAAACAATAATTGGCAGAAGCATAGAGGATCTTAACTCTAAATCATAAATCACTAAAAAGGTAACAAAAATATATACATTTCAAAACTAGACTATATATGATCATTACCTTCAACTATTAAACCATAGTAAGACATGAAAAGAAAATTATTCCAAGGAGAAGATGTAAGTTGCTCCAACAAAACCTGCTTCAACACAATTTTGTTAGTTAATAATAATGGTCCTTCAAGTTACTTAGACACAATAACAAATCTGTTTCAATGCAACATCAACCAAACTGAGAGAACAAGCCTTGAGTTACTATAACTAAGGAGTCAGAAGCATTCAAGAACATGATTGTTTGGTCGAAAGACAAAACCTTTTTGGCAACAGTTGAATTACCCTTCTTGGCTTTGAAAATGGCATCCATCAATTTGTGAAAGAAGTGACCAAATGGTCCACCATAACCAAATCCATACAACTGCACATAAGAGACCATTCCAAAATCAAGAACTCTGCAAAGAATGATAAATATATATATATCAAGAAAAGAAAGAAAAATAAATCAAACGAACCATAAGAAGAAGCAATCTCCGGAACTGAAGACGTTTAACTCCAGAGATCTTCTGAGCTATGGCATCACTGCAACCAGCCAAAACACCAGCAGTGATGGCCTGAAACTCATGATCATTAGAATATATTGAGATTAATCTTGATTAATCTTGAAATTAACAAACCTTAGTTCGTAAAGGGTGGGCTTGAAGCTGAATCAGATATTTTCGCCATGCGTCTTTAGCAAAATCTGACATGGCCAAATGAAAGATTTGAGAAGACAATGTAAGAGCTATAGAAGTGGAGAAAATTGGGAGATCCAGATTTGAGTATGATATATTGTTTTTATTTTAACAAAACACATAAGAATATTTAATATGGGTTAGGTGGGTAACGATAAATTGTTTTGGTTACTTGGGGGTAAGAATAACAAATACCTAAAATTAGGAATATCTTTGTTTATTGTCTATTAATGTATAGTTGTTCTACTATATTTGGCACTGAATAAGTTGTGTCACTGATTTAGAAAATCTGATTAGCTGTTTTTTTCTTTGTAACAAAATTAGGTTAGATGACAAAATCAATAATGATTTAGTGGGGACTTGGTTTGCGCCGTTTGGTACATTATAAATGAAAATGATTCAAAGTTGCTCGCGAAATTGTGACACGTGTCAATTTAAACGATCAGATTTTGACACATTTTTAATCAAATAAAACCATAGATTATCAAAGAAAAAAAATTATTATCAGAAAAAAACATATACAATTCCAAAAAGAAAAAAATTTAATCATTTTTTAAATTAAATAAAACCATAGATTATCAAGAAAAAAAAATTAAATTAAAATAAATTAAAAAATATATTAAATTAAATTAAATTAAAATTATATTTTAAAGAAATTTTAAAGTTAGTTTCTAATCCTAAAAGGTAACAAAAAAAGAATAAACAATCTTATCATATAAAGGAGAATGATTCAAAGTTAGTAACTCGCATAATCGTGACACGTGTCAATTAAAACGATCAGATTTTGATATGTGTTTAATTAAATAATCATAGATTATCAGGGAAAAAATAAATTTTAAAAAAGAATACAATACTAAAAGAAAAAAAATTCTAATATTTCATCTTTATAATTATTAAGTAAAAAAAAAATTTGGTTGAACTCACGAGAACTCGATACGTGTCAAAATTATAATTCATAAGATCATGACACATGTCGATTGATAGATAAGCTTATGGCACGTGTAAAATTTTTGTATTCATTAATTAAAAAAAAAACCAACAAAAAAAATAATAAAAAATATATACTTTTTATTTACCATTTTTCTAAAATGTGTTAAATATTGTTACTTCAATAAAAATATTATTTTTAAATTTATATTTTTTAGCTTTTCATATTATTTAAACTCATATAAAAATATTTCACACGCTTCTAATATTTGAATATTAGTTAAGTGTTAAATAAATTATACAGTAAATTGTTTGGATTAACCGATTAACTCATGAATCTATCTTTTTTAATAGATCAAATGAAGACATAAATCTAATAGTTTCATGAATCAAAGGGTTAAATAGATAGACTGATGAATATCTAATTTTTTTTGTTGTAATAGCTTATCATCATAAAATAATAATAATTAATTAATTATATGAAATTCAATAAATTACATAATCACAATTTTTACAAAAAAAAAAATAGATTCTTAGTGAGAAATATGTATTTTGTATATTTTGGAGTAGTTAAAATGCACTCTTTCAAGTGATAGATGCCCCATTTATGCATGTTTTATTTTTTCTTTGGACACTACGGAGATCTACTCCGAAAAAATTGTTTTCACCGAAGCTAATTATCATACTCAAATATGGATCCGGAGAAGAGAAGAAGGTAGTGAGACTTATGTTTGAAGCTGAAAATTGTAGTAGATAGAAATCAGGTAAAATAAAAGAAAAAAAATCGTGGAAACCAAACATCCTTAGGTATAGAACTAGAGAAAAGAATAAAAAAATCGAGAGATGGTGATTTAACTGTTGAGTAAGAGGATATTGTCGGAAAGACCAAGAGACGAGAAATAACAATGAAATTGTTATATAAGAATTTAAATTACTTTATTTATGTTAAAAATAAATTTATGTATATAACAATCTTTTTTAATGAAGCATGCTTTATAATTTTTTTCTCAAAAAAAATCTAAGATATATTTCATTAACAACAAATTTTAAAATTAATGTTTTTGTTTAAATTTAATTTATTTTAAATTTAAAAACTCGTCCATCAGACCGGTGCTAATCTAGTTATTCTAATAAAGATGGAAGAAGAGAGAAAAAAAAAAAAAAAAAAAGAAGGTGAGAACCATTTGACTAAAGCCACTAAACAGAAGTATTTTGAATTTTATTTACATATTTTAAAAAAATATTCTCATTGTTTTGTGTTAGAAATTTTCAATCTTTTTTATCCAAAAATTATAATTAAAAAATTTTGGAAAAATGCAAACAAAAAAAACATCCAATTGACAAAATTTTGCAAGAACAATCAAATATTCAAATGAAACTGTAAAATTAACCTTCACCCTATTAAAACCCATGAAGTATTTTGAATTTTATTTACATATTTAAAAAAAAAATTCTCATTGTTTTGTGTTAGAAATTTTAAATCTTTTTTATCCAAAAATTATAATTAAAAAATTTTGGAAAAATGCAAACAAAAAAAACATCCAATTGACAAAATTTTGCATGAACAATCAAATATTCAAATGAAACTGTAAAATTAACCTTCACCCTATTAAAACCCATCAGTTTTAACTTTGACATTAACACCTTAAGGATTATTATCAACAACCAATATAATACCGTTTAGAATTAAAAAAATTCATTACATATTTGTGAGTTACAAAAATCGAACATGTCTTCTCTTACGGTCTTACCCATAATCTATTTAATAAAATACAGAACAAACAAACAGAAACCTGTGAAATTCATCAAGGTTATAGGTATGTACACAAACTCAAGTCAAATAAGCAGAAAACATGAAAGAGATTTCAAAAGAACATATTTGGAACATTATTTGTCTTTAACCATAGAGTAAAAGTATGAACACACCACAAGAGAAGCAGCACAAGCTGTGCTTAAAATGTTGCTATATAAGACTCCTTTTAAAGAAGAGAAGAAGACTCAACAGATCGTGGGAACACCATCTTAGCTCCATCTCTTGATTTGCTCATCAGCAATTAAAATACAACTATCGAGGAAAGAAGAACAAGTTGTAAAATTCAATGGACTCAAAAGATAATTTTTGCTTTACCTATAAGAGGTGCCTCCATAAAGCTGGTCTATCTCTTGAGATGAGGAGTACACGACAGCTTGAGTAATCGAATGAAGGGCAATACATATCGTTTGGACCGATGATCTCTTTTATGGTTTGGAGGCTTCCATATTCACTTGTCAAAGGCTGTTGCAAGGCCTCTTCTTTAGCAGTATCAAACACGAAAAGTCCCATACCAGAAGTAGCCATGACAAAGTTTGAATTTCCCCAGACTTGGGTTATTGCAGAGTGGTGCGAGTGAGTGTTAGAGTCAGGTAGATTGTAAGTGCTCACAAGACGCTGTTTCCTTATGGAGAATTGCTGAACTTGAGAAGAAGAAGCCATATGTTTCTTAACAGATGGTTTCTGGTTAGTACATCCGAGAAATACTGAATCTCCTCTAGATGATACACATTGAGCATTAACGCTGAGTTTGGGGATTTTAGCACCAATGCCAGATGGGTTACGAAAATCCAAGATGTTGATTGAATCAGTAGTGCAGAATACTCCATCGTTGCCTTCAGCATCCAAAGAACTTACTCTGCATTTCATGTGAAGATCAAAAAACTAATAAGTGAATATAGAGATACTAAAGTATCCACTTCACATCAATTTATGAGACAAAGGCTAAAAGGCTACCTTTGACGTACACCTCCCCCAACTTCAGCATCTGTGTTATTGATATGAAAAGCTGAGATTTTTCGCCCTGAAGAGGAAATGGTGAGCTGTGCTTCAGGATGAAGGGAATTGACATCCCAAACAGATATTGCTTCAGCTTCTGCTATGACAAGTTTTCCTCGATTCCTCCATTGTAAAGGGCTTGAATAATCTAAAGCTGACACAGGATTTTGCACCTCCCATCTCATGATTTGTTCCCCATCTCTTATGTCAAAAACCTTAACTACTCTTTGGAAACTAGCAGTTGAAGCTATAAGAGGACCGCATGGTCTGTACCACCATTGTTGAGATTCTGGTACCAATGCACAAGCTAAAGTGTTCCTACCATGTGCTGAGTTATTGGGTAAAGGAGCTAGAGCCGTTCTTGAAACTCTTGAACATCCGTCCTCGATGTGGAGTGCCTTTATGTCTTTCGTGTAGAAATCCCATGAACAAAATCCAGACTCTAAGTGTTCCCAGCAGAAGCAGCTACGACATATCTGCCTGAGCAGCCATCTGCACCCGGTGCACGAACAACCCAGCAATCTCTCCAAGTGTTTGGTGAGATACCATCTGGAGGACTGTACACTGCTTTCACCTGAAAACCAATTTCTGGTCTTTCATGTAAAAGGCAACAATGCATATACGGCCTATACGGAGCACGGTACTTTAGACACTTCATAGTTCATACAAAGCCACCAAGATTGATAGAGTATTACATGCATTAACCAAAAGCTTTGTATACAATATATAGCCCAAAATATAGCTGTACTTATTATGTATTTCTTCAAATTGAAGATGAAAAGAATCTAAATCAAGAAAAGTTTTGTATACAATATATAGCTTTGTATACAATATATAGCCCAAAATATAGCTGTACTTATTATGTATTTCTTCAAGTTCAAGATGAAAAACAATCTAAATCAAGAAACGTTGTGCTAAACATATTCTAGTAACTTGAGAAATCTGATGTTTTGGACAATGTGAGATTTGAAAATAATGTTCCTCACCAGCAAGTTAAATCAAACATGATACTACTAAATTTTCAAGTGGGACAGTTGTTGCATAAATGAAGATAATTCTCTGAAAACATAAAAGTGTAGTACCTCAGAGTTAGCAACATCGTAATAGGAACATGAGCCATCATTGTGAGTGAGTATAACTGCCTCGCCTTCTGATACAAACCATCCTCCTGTAGAAGTTTTGGACCCAATGTCATTGAGTTGATACATGCATCCATCATCAATCTCTTCCAGCTCCATCTCCTCTCTATTCTCTTCATCATCAATTTCCTTGAGGTCTTCATCCGCTCTGAGAATTTCATTTATGTTGGAAGTCAGATTGACATCTTTAGAAGCATCATTTTCCTTTGACTGTTCCTCTGTATCCATCTCCTGCACTTCCACATTTTCCAGCGTATTCTGATCACTATTAAATCTGACTTTTTCCTTGTCAAGTGAGGCCAAGAACTCTAGAGCTATCACATTCTCCTCAACAGGAGCTGATGGCTTTTCTTCAACATTCATTGCTTTGTTGGACTCAACAGATCCCTGGCCTTTTGATGCTTGTGACGATGCTTTGGACTGAGTTCTACTCCTTAGCAACCTCTGGTGAGGAAAGAGTCTGTCTTCCAGCTCTTCCTTATTTAATCCCTTAACCGAAGCTTTTGCTTTTGTCACTTGAGTCGTTTTTATTTTCTCTGGACCATCAACAACATGACTCATAGACTTTTCAATCCCTGTGATCTTCTGCTGTATATCAGAGATTATAACCTTAGATGAATCTGGATTGTTCAAATTCAGCATGTCTTTAGTCTTCTTGATATCTGATGCAATTTTCTTAACCTTTCCTTCAAGAAAAGCAAGCTTCTCATGTAGCTTACTTGGATACTTAGCAGTAATATTGCTACATCCTTCATTCCCTCTAATCTCCTTTGACATCTCCATTGCCTGACCAACATTATCCAAAGACCTCCTTCTTAAACCCACACTAGTAACTTTCCCAGTCTTTTCAATTCTACTATCAGATTTCGAAGCAACAGCAGATTTTTCCCCAGAACCAACCAAAGCATTTGCCTTCGGATCAGAAATTGAGTTTCTCGCCATACTAGAACCTTCAATTTTGCTTGATTTCACTGGACCAATACTTCCTTCATTTTTTTCCTCACAAACCCTACTTGGCTCAATAGATGTAACACCAACCTTAATTTCACTCTCAACCTGTTTAAAACCAGAGCCCTTGTACCCAGATTTCTTATCCTGCTCTAATTCACTCTTTTCCACGATAACCTTAGATTCATTTCTCTTTCTCAAATCCGAGAAAACCCTAATCAAATCAGATGGGCTAGAACTCCTACCTCGCATACCAGAAGACGTGGATCGCGTAACCCGGTCCTCGCTACCATCACTAACACCTCTCACGGCGGACTTATCGATGCGTGGTACAGGACGAAGCACTGGCTTCTGTCTCGATCCAAAAGATCGATGACTAGGTTTGGGATTCTCTTTACTAGATAATGATTTCTGAAGAACGGGACTTGGATTTTTGCTGGAAACTGAAAGTGGAGTTACAGACCTCAAGGGTTTTTTTCCAGAAGATGGATTTTCTCCAACGCCGGTGTTTATATCTTTTAGCCGGCGGCGATTTGCTGAAGCTGACATCGGCAAAATCTTAGGTTTAAAAAAATTTAGGATTTGAAAAAAAAAAAATTTAGGGGAATGAAAAGAAAAGTCTTTGATTGAGAAGAAAAAGCACAAAACGATAAATGGTGAATATTGAAGTCTCACTAGCAGACAAAACAAATTAGAGATTCAAAAATCAAAAAATATTTGGGCGGGATCTCGAAAATATGTCAAAATTATTTCAGATTTCGAATCTTGTTCCATAAAACGCTGCGTTTTGTGGATGAGGTCTTGGAAACACGTGGCAGCAGCAGCAAAATTAAGAACAAACTGAAAATACAAGTTTGCTCCACAAATCTCTGTGTTTTAAGGCGGAAGTTTTAAAAACACGTGGCATAACAAATAATCGAAACGCACCGTTTATGAGGTTAACTTAGCGGTGGTTATTAACGTGAAGGGTTTGTGTTTCAAGCGAAACATTGTGCCTAGTGCAGGAGGAAACGACACAATGGTTGATAGATGTCTGAATCTCTCTATAAATATAAACTCAAAGTAGGAACACAGAACACACAAAATGATCGTGAAAATGAAGCAAGTGGCGAATGAGTTAGGATTTGGCATGGGTTCGGTTTTGGCGACAGTGGTGGTTGCGCTTATGTTACTGTTCGTACCGCTGATGATGGGACCGGCGGCTCCTCCATCTCCTTCATTAATATTGATGTTTCCGATCGTCTTGCTCTTTCTGTTTCTCTATCTCCATTTCACTTCCAAGTGATGTATATCCCATTCGATCGTATTAAATATGTAGTAAGTGTTTTTTATCAGATAGCATTGATCTATGTGTTTGGTTAGACATTTGTCAAACATAGATATTATTGATCTATGTTTTGATACATTTGTCAGTTAAAGACTGTATTTGTTCTTTGATACAATATTATATATGTCTCCGAATTGTTGATATACACATGCGTTGTTTGGATTTAAAGTAAAGTGAAACATAAGAAGATTGTTTCGCTCTTATATGATGTAACATACAATTAACTAGTTCGTATTATTGCCGGATTCTGTACAAATAAGTAAATATTGCACCACTCCTGCAGCGAGAAATTAACGAACAAATGGATGAACACTATGTTATCATCAATAAGTTTATCTGATTATAGTGAACTTACGTAATTGTAAAAGGAAAACGTATGATACAAATCATGTACATACATAACCAAACACTTTCAGAAGGAAGGATAAGTATGTACTATGTAGTAAGTAATACCTTTTCTATTAGTAATCACACGTCCGTGCAATTGGTATATAAAAATTTAACTTCGTAATTTTACACATTTCAATAATATAAATTTTACATTTCGAGCAAAATTCGATTCAAAATATTTAAATCTTTTAAATTAATGAGCTACATCTCCCATTTCAAATTAGTTATCATTTAAAATTGTTTCACAAATATTAAAAAAAATACTATTTTCTTATTCTACCTCTAACTAATATTTATTTGATTTTATTTCAATGGTCAAGACATAAAAACAAAAAAGGACAAAATTAGAATTCTTATAAAACATATAAAAACATGAAAACAACACTTGAAACAACACTTGAAATAGCTAAGGACTGTAAATTTAAAACTAATGCACAGTATTATTCCAATCTCCTAACTGACACGAATAATGACGTACGTTATAGAGAAAATCAAAAGCAACCTCATGATGAAAAATTAAAAGTTATCCATACGACAATATCTATAAAATAAACACCATAACCATTTCTGGAAGATTCAAAAATATATTTTGAGTATCGAAACAAAACAGATAGCAAATAAAAAAACGAGGAAACCACTTAAAAGAGAGATGTTCCCTTTCCCTTCTTGTCTCCACCAATCTCAAAATGCTTGCACCTCTGCAAAACCCCCCACACAATTGTCAGAAAACAGATTTAACACTTTAAAAAAGAGTATAAACAAAACTGAAAGAATGTGTAAATTACCTTAATCGGGCGTTGAGAAAAATGCTTGCAACTTTGGCATTGAAGCCTTAGGACAATCTTCTTGGTTGTCTTAGCCTGTTCCAGAGATTATAAATCGAATTAACAGATCATTTCTACAAAATTTTCAAATGATTGTAGATCTAATACACTAGTTCATTCATCAGAAAGCAGCCAGTATAATAGCTAAGATAAGGCAAATTAAATTAACAGATATTTCCTATAAAATATTCACACCACTAGATCTGAGACATATTTCACAATGTCAAGTCTCATCTACCCAAGATAAGGCAACTAGAATCTGAATATGAGTTTTGATGTTGTTTTGTTCATTTACCTTCTTGTGGAAGACGGGCTTGGTCTGACCACCATATCCAGATTGCTTACGGTCATAACGACGCTTTCCTTGGGCAGCAAGACTATCTTTACCCTTCTTGTACTGAGTCACCTTGTGCAAGGTATGCTTCTTGCATTCCTTGTTCCTACAGTACGTATTCTTTGTCTTGGGAATGTTAACCTATGAATTCAAAACACCAGCTTTGAGTTAGCAACCATAAGAAATAATTTCAACAACATACACAATTGAATGCAATCATAAACTCCTCATAACAATACTACTGTGAATCCAACAGGCCCTTAAGTTCATACACTTCAATGAGTTATTACATTCCCTACTTCTCCTAATAATCGGACCAGACTTAGCTAAATATTAATCTCCTTTCACTTTTTTTGGTTATTGAACTATTTAAAGAATCTTAAAAAGTCCCTGAAGTATATATCCTTCAAATGAACTTATCAATATCTAGATTTATCCTTATAATCAGAACTGAAATGTAGCAACAGAGATTGATATACAAAACAAGTGCATAACAATACTAGAATCATTTTGAGTATCCTTCAAAACTCTAGCAATTCTCTATTTAAGATGCAGAATCGGAAACAAACCACTCAATGAACAAAAATGAACCAACAGATCTATAAACAATAGATTCATTCTTCACAAGTCTCTCAGCAACCAAACAGAGCTCTACGAAAATTTCAAAGGATCCTCCTAAACTACAAGAAATTTAACAGAAATCAAACAAGAGAAGAAAGTCACCATTTTCGCTCTTTCGGTGAAGCTCGGTACCGTCGTCGTCCGCTGCCAAGAACCACAGAAAATCGTAAAGAATAAAGCTTATAAGAGAAGAGTTTGAGAAAACCCTAGTTCCTTTACATATAAAATTTGGGCCTTAATAAGATACAAAAAAGCCCATTACTGTAATCAACGACCAAAGCCCAGAAGTAACAGAAAGTTTAAAATATTCACATCCCTTTTTCATAAAAGAATAAATATATTTCATTTGCCGAAAATTAAAAAAGAATAAACCTCTGGCCCGAGAACAAAAACTAGCCGTTTAGAGATACACAACGGTTATGTTTGTTTGTTCAAAGTTTCAAACGTCGAGAATCTCAAACCCTAATTCCCATTTCAATTTCACTCTCTATCTCTCTCTACGCTCTCTCCATTTCTAAATCACAAAATTGAATCAACAATGGCACCGACACCTTCTTCTAGATCGAATTTTACCCTAATCCGAACCCCACAAAGCAAACAACGTCTCAATTTCCACTCAAAACCCCCAAACCCAGATGGATCGAAAGATCCTACTCAACCGGAGCATCCAGTTGAAGTAATCGGCCGAATCCGAGATTACCCAGATCGTAAAGAGAAACCAGCTTCGATCTTGCAAGTTAACCCAGATAACCAAACGGTACGAGTCCGAGCTGATGTTGGGTACAGAGATTTCACATTAGATGGTGTTTCTTTCTCAGAACAAGAAGGTCTTGAAGATTTTTACAAAACGTTTATAGAAGAGAGGATTAAAGGTGTGAAAGTTGGGAATAAATGCACGATTATGATGTATGGACCTACTGGTGCTGGGAAGAGTCATACCATGTTTGGATGTGGGAAGGAACCTGGGATTGTGTATCGATCTTTGAGGGATATTTTGGGTGATTCGGATCAAGAAGGTGTTACGTTTGTTCAGGTCTCTGTTCTTGAGGTTTATAATGAGGAAATTTATGATCTTCTTTCGACCAATAGTAGTAACAATTTAGGGATTGGTTGGCCAAAGGGAGGATCTAGTTCTAAAGTAAGTTTCCTTGTTACTCTGTGTGAAATTTTTGATGTTTGGTTGCTGATTGATGAATTAACTAAAGGCTTTGTTTGTATTTTGTTGTTTTTACAGGTCAGGCTTGAAGTAATGGGGAAAAAGGCGAAAAATGCAAGCTTTATTTCAGGGACAGAGGCTGGGAAGATCTCTAAAGAGATTGTGAAAGTGGAGAAACGGAGAATTGTGAAAAGCACACTTTGTAATGAAAGAAGTTCCAGGAGTCACTGCATGGTTTGTGATAATGATTGAAGCATATATATAGTAGCTTTATGCATTTCTGTCTGTGTTCAACTTACAAGTGTTATTTGTTCAACTGTTGTAGATCATACTTGATGTTCCAACTGTTGGAGGAAGATTGATGCTTGTTGACATGGCTGGTTCAGAAAATATAGATCAAGCGGGACAGACTGGATTTGAAGCAAAGATGCAAGTAATGTTTACTTCTCTGAATTCTCTCTCAATTCATTGATTCTACCAAAGTTACTTCAGTTATGAATATCAACTGATATGATATTGTCTTTCTCTATTCAACAGACAGCTAAAATCAACCAGGGAAATATTGCATTGAAGCGAGTTGTGGAGTCTATAGCAAATGGAGACTCTCATGTGCCTTTTAGAGACAGCAAACTGACCATGCTGCTCCAGGTGAAATTCGTGTTCTATTGTTTTTTATCTTCTGGAAGATGTTTCCTGTGGCTTGAAGATATTTAGTGCTGTTTCTATTTTGTGGTTGCAGGACTCTTTTGAAGATGACAAGTCAAAGATTCTAATGATCTTGTGTGCAAGCCCGGATCCAAAGGAAATGCACAAGACTCTCTGCACACTAGAGTATGGGGCAAAAGCAAAGTGCATAGTTCGTGGGTCTCATACTCCATACAAAGATAAGAATGGGGGTGAAGAGTCTGCTGTTATTTTGGGATCAAGAATAGCTGCAATGGATGAGTTTATTTGCAAACTCCAGACTGAGAAGAAACAACAAGAAAAAGAAAGGAATGATGCACAAAAGCAGCTGAAGAAGAAGGAAGAGGAAGTTGCTGCTTTACGATCCCTTCTAACACGGAAGGAAGTGTGTGCTACCAATGAAGAGGCGATAAACGAGAAAGTAAACGAGAGAACTCAGCTATTGAAATCAGAACTAGATAAGAAACTTGAGGAATGTAGAAGAATGGCTGAGGAATTTGTTGAGATGGAGAGAAGGAGAATGGAGGAAAGGATTGTGCAACAGCAAGAGGAACTGGAGATGATGAGGAGGAGGTTAGAAGAAATTGAGGTTGAATTCCGACGCTCAAGGGAAGGAGGAAGAGGAAGTATTGATGAAACTAGTGGGTTTGCTAAAAGACTCAGGAGTCTTTACTCTGATGATGATCCTGGTATGGTGAAGTCAATGGACCTTGACATGGGTGATCCTGAACCAGCCAAGCAAGTCTGGGGAGCTATTTCAAACCAAGCAAGCAACACAATTATCAGCAATTTCACTAGCCTTTTGCAACCAAAGCCTTCAGAGAATATGCTTCCACAAATGTATCCTGACCGGGTATGCCTGAGCACTGTCTTTGAAGAAGACGAGGTTGAAGTCGAGGAAGAGAAAGTGATAGTCGAGGATAAAAGCATCTGCTCTATGACTACACATTTGAACTCTGAAGGTTTGGGTAAAGAAAACTGCTTCAACAATGCAGACGACAAAGAATCAGCCTCGTCTAGAAGGTTGAGAATTCAAAACATATTCACCCTTTGTGGTAATCAGAGAGAGCTGTCTCAACACATTGGACAAGAAGACGTTCAAGCCAAGAATGCATCACCTGATAAGTTGTTTCCTACAGCAAGTAAGGCCGAAGCATTAGTAGCAGAAGACGCAAAGGAAAACAACATCTTAGTCGATGAGAGTAACAACGGTCAGATAGATGTCTATGTTAAATGGGAAGCAACTACTGATAACCCTCGAAAGCAGCTCATAGCAACACTGAAAGTTACAAAGGACGCAACACTAGCTGACTTGAGGAAGCTTATTGAGATCTACCTTGGATCTGATAACGAAGCTTTTACCTTTCTCAAGCTCGGGGTAATAAACTCATAACCCAACAAGCACAAAAAGCTTTTCATTCATCTGTTTTTTGTTATATTATGATCCTAAATACAGTTTTCATTTCAATGTTTGAAGGAACCTTGTGGAGCTCAAGTGGCAAAGGAGACAGAATCAACAGTTCAAGCCACGAGCCTGCCTTTCTGCAATGGACACGCTTACCTCGCTACTTTGAGACCGGGAAAGAGCTCACAACTTCAAAGTCTTACTCCGGCAAGTCCACTTCCTCTAACTCCCATAGAAAACAAGATGCAGTTTACGCCCATTTCAAGAGTGATACCAAATCACCAAGTAGATGAATTTTCATCACCCAATCTCGCAGCTCATCTCAGCTCCACTCCATTCATCACTCTTAGAAGACATTAGTCGCTATGTCTTCGTTCCTCTGTTCAAAGATATCTTTTGAAGATGTAAACCTTTTGTCTATTTCTCGATGTTGAGAAAAAACTCTATGTACGACCACTTTTCAAGCAATTTTCACTATATATATATGTGTTCTAAGATGTTTTAGCAGATGTAGAAATGCGAAATGCATTTTCCAATTTTTATTCGTTTGTTGAAGATTTGTCAAAAGGATCATCATCAAAGTGAGCACTTCAAATGAGTAAAGAGTTTTGGATATTAAAGTTTAAATTCATTCTGAAACGCCACAAGGTTGGAGTAGACTGAGATAGTTTTTCATACTTCGATTCGATATCTAAGTTTTAGAAAACAGAAAGAGAAAACAAAAACTGAAGTACTCATCACAAGTTACACTTTAAAGCTTTTTATTAATAGATTCTCTTAAAACAGAGAATGGGAGTTGAAGATTATATTAACTCATCTTGTTCCAAAGGCTTAAAAATACAATGCGTGGACATGTCTTTTCCATTTCAGAGGATAGAGACATTCACATAGAAATGTTGTTTTTATCACTCTCAGCAACTTCTCTTTTCCTATCTTCATTTCCTCTTCTTCGCAGAGCCAAGGGTAAGGAGCTCAAAGCTTCTAATGGCTTCATCATGCCCAGGCCTTGCAGCTGCAGATGATGGCTTAGACTCATAGCTCTGTTGAACCCGTTGGCTTGTGGCCTGACGTGATCCACTAGAAAATAGTCGGCTTGAGCGGTTCTCGCTTGGCTCAGCTGATGAGCCAGGTCTACTGCTTGATATCACACCTCTCTTTGAGGTACTTCCATTTCGAGATGAAGAACGCTGTCTATCAGACTCATGCTGCAAGTGAAATCAGATAATCAAAACATACAAACTTTCTCACATTCTTAAAATTCCTTCTTAACCTGAGAATTACTTTGGATCATTGAGTAGGGATGGCCAACAAAATAAAGAACATGAAACAGAAAAACTAACCACTTCTTTGGTAGAAGAGGGTATATCATCAGAAGATCTCTGTCTAGAGCGGTCACCATGAGCGCCTTGGCTTGAAACATTTCGTCTGGTGAATGCCTCAATTGCGCCTGAAAATCTTCCTCGTTTTTCCTGTCCCACTAAACAGAGTAAGAAATAAAGTTCAGTTTTGGATCTTTCAAAATTTGAGAGTTTTTTGTTAAATTTCTTGACACAAATTCAAAAGAAAACTCCAATGGAGAAAACATATGAATATTATCTTAAGGTTCAGGGAATAGTCAGTTTTTTCGGCACCCAAAATTGTCAACACTCAGTCTCATAAATTTACAAGCTATAAGAAGACATTTTACAGATAACATCAACATACCTGTAGGCTTTTCAGCGCTTTCTGCAGGTGGTCCTGGAGGGTCCAAGGCTAGTCTAGGATTTGGCTGTTGCGAATGATAGACACACACATGACAATAACAGGATAAGATTTTGGACTGTATTTAATAATTCTGAGATTTGGTTCTCCACATATGAAATCAATAATAGAACTAACCCTTGGTCTCGAACTAGAGCCAATCTGAGGATATTTCGAGATTGTCCAATCAAACACGTAATCGAGTTGATAACCTGCGTAGTTCATTCCATCAAATAACTGCATAGACCATAAACAATCTAATAATAGAGAGGGAACAGATAACAAACACAGTAAGAGGTTTCAACCTTCACGAGTGAAAAGGTCCCTAAAAAGTCTTTTCAGATATGTATAATCTGGTTTGTCCTCAAATCTCAATGATCGACAGTAATGGAAATAAGAGGTGAACTCTGATGGATACGACTTGCAAAGAACCTCAAAAAAGTGATACCAAGCTATGTCAAATCTACTGGACATCAGAAAACAATATCGGCATACAAAACCTTAACAATGATGTACCTCTACAGAAGTAAGCATCTTCTTTTCACTAATCTTGTCATACTTCTGCTTCTTTGTACCAGCTTTTAAACCTTGCCATGGAAGACTGAGACAGGAGGAGATATGGACTCAAGTTTAAGGATCTCATTTTCTTTAAGCAGTTATATACAACCAAGAAAGTTTTCTACCTTCCTCGTAGAAAATACATCAACACATAACCAAGTGACTCCAGATCATCTCTTCTACTTTGCTCTGTAAGAATGCATAAAAAAATGAGCAGCAAGGAAGACAAGAGTTTTCAAATGCTTCAGACAGGAAACCCACGGATGTATGAGATGAAAGCGGCTCTTACCAATCCCAAGGTGCGTGTTCACACTTGCATACCGAGCAGTTCCTGTAAGATTCTTGTTTTCCCTGCAAATTTACAAGCAAACCTAATAAAGCAAGCTGGAAGTATAAAGGAAAGTATCGAACACAGGCACCAACATAAAGGTCTGGGAGAGAAATTATAAGAAAACACAACAGGTTCCTAGACAAAATGAATTTAACAAGCATGGATAACCGAAAAGAAAGGGTAAGAGTTTGAAGATCTCACCTGTATGGTATATGCTTCTGTGTCTTAAGATCCTTGTATTTCTTAGCAAGGCCATAATCAATGATATACACCTGAAATTGAAAATTAAATCAGTACTAGACCTATCCTAAGAATCAGACCAAGACTTATTCTAGAGCCACTTTCAAGACATACACCAAATCATGCTGAAACAGTAGGATTACCTGGTTTACTGTACGTCCAAGACCCATCAAAAAGTTGTCTGGCTTAATATCGCGGTGAAGAAAACCCCGCGAATGCATGTACTCAACTCTACGTATCTACATCGAAACAACATATTCAAAGGAGCAGCGTTCTCAAAGACCAACCTAACGACATCAAACAAAGGGCCAACTCAGTACTTACCAACTCATCTGCAAGCATTAAAACAGATTTTAAAGAAAATTTTCGCTTGCAGTAATTGAATAAGTCCTCCAAGCTAGGTCCTAAAAGGTCGATAACCATGCAGCTGTATTCACCCTCGACTCCAAACCATTTGAGATGTGGAACACCCGCTATTTAAAAGAAACAAAAACATGTCAATCTACCGAAGGCTTGAACTAAAAATTTCATATAAAACTATTCGAGAGAAACCCAACTCTCACTTTCTCCTTGAAGAAACATATATATTTTCGATTCATACTGCAGTTGAGGATGCCTAGTCTTCACAGGTTCCTAATGACAAAAGGAAGCAATTTTAGAACAAAAGTGGAGCTTGACAACACCATTTACATCCATAACAGAGCAACCAACAATCAAATTAAATTCACAAACGCAGTTTTATTTCTAGTCAAAACTAGTCTTACTAAAAACAAAGTGTCAAATACAAATATAAAGACTGCAATAGTCAAGATCAAGTATTCAAAGTTGAAACCTTTCTCAGCCACAAAATCTATAAAATTTTGAATGAAAAAAAAAAACTAAAATCAAATGATTTACCAGCTTAACTGCGACTTCTTCTCCAGTTTGGATATTGATCCCTACACATATAAAAAGATTTAAACTTCAACAAACCCAATGCAAGAACTAGAAAACACCTCACAAGATACTCAAAATAGATTCATATACCTAAATAAAGTTCCCCGAATGATCCACTTCCGAGCTTCCTACCCAACTTAAACTTTCCACCAATAACATGATCAATCTTTTGATTCCGATCCATCATTTGATTCCGATGATAATCCGATTACCATACACTTAATACGGTTAAATATTATTGTTCAATCAAAACCCTAGTAGCTTAAAAACAGAAACTGATGATGAAGTAACAAGACTGGGCCCAAAGCAAACAGTGATTGAAGCTGATTTTATGGTGTAGAGTTCAGGACTTTGCAAGAAAGAGAAAGAAAGTGTTCTATTTTACTGCGGAGATTGAAGAAATAAGGAAGCAAGAAGAAGAATTCTGAAGGGAAGAATGAATAATCGGATCTGAATTTGAGGGGAATGAATCTTCTGGAGATTTGAGGAGGAGAAGGAATAATAAAAGAATGAGAAATGTGTTTTTGTGTAATGTGTAGTGTAGGGAAGAGAGAGAGACTTGAACGTAAATATTATCTTGAATCTTTTTTAATATATACTTGCCTTTTTAATTTGGTGATTTTCGTGCACGGTTTAATATGAAATCTTTCTGTTTTCGAAGAACATTAATTCTAATTCCTTAAATTCAATAACAAAAATATGGAAACTATATTAAAAGGCAAAAATAAATTGGAAATAACAAATATTGTAGCAAAAAAAAAATAGAAAGAAATTATATAACTATATAGAACTGGACGATTTTTACTTATAGGATAATATATTTTAAAACTAAAATACATAACAATAGAAATTATACAATTATAAATTATGATAAAATTCCTAAATTAATATATTAACAAATATTCAATATTTTCAAATTGAATCTCGAACGATCTCAATTCAATTTCGGTCGATTACTTCTGGTAGACTTCCCAACAAATTAAAAAATAAAAATTTCATTTCACATTATATATTCTTTTAATCATATCGCATTTAACTATTTTATTATGTATTTGTTATCCATGGCCATGTATTAATGTATACTAACCAGTAGCGTCCAAATGTTTGGAATGTTATAAATTTACGCAAAACAGTATGATGCCACTTATCATTCAAAAGGCTCAAATTTAAACATTGTTGAATAGTATGAGTTTTGAATGTCTTTTACCAGTCCATGCATGAGAATTAGTTTTCAATATCCATTTAAATTTGTGAATTCATAACAACGTCACCAAGATGGCAAGATCTAAACTCCAGCAACGAGCTATTAGAACATATAGGTCCTTCATATATTTTTCTAGTTTTTGTTGGATATTAATTATACCATTCAAATCTCCAATTAAAATCTATGGTTGATTTCTTTGACTGATAATTCTGCAAAATCAAAATCTCTCCCACACTATAAAATAGGTTTCTACTTAAGTGTTGAATATATTCATATATACGTGTGAGAAAAGACTTTTCTTATTGTTTTGATACATATATATGAATCATATCATATGGTTGTAAAATTTTAGAACCTTTATTGGTATATTTCAAAACATGACTATCTTATAACCTTTATTCGTAGTATTTTCTTTTTACTTCAATTCTTAGTGGATCTATAAACAACGTGGACAATCATGAGTTTCTATCTAGTAACCAGTGTACACTTGGTAGAATACATATTCTTTCTATATTAGATTAAGTTTTACTTTTCACTTTCAATTTCAATATAAATTATTAACATGTGTCCCTAAGGCCTAAAGATAAATGTTGTTTTAATTCCATACATCATGAGTCAAATTATATTTTTCACATAGGAAACAAAATTGTGATAGATGTATACGATAACTTGTGAACATTCGGCATTGATAAACTATTATGACAGTCAATGTAAAGCTAAGCAAAAAAATGTCAAAGAGAATAATAAAAATTATTTCCAAGTAAAGTAAACTTGCTTATATTTGTACGGATTTTAGTCTATATATAGATTATTTGCGTGTCCAATTCGCTGCGTATGATTATTCTTATTATAAAAAATTTGATTGAACGTGTTTTAAATCAAATTATATCTTCTTCTTTTTTTGCCGGCAATCAAATTTTATCTATAGTGTTTATGGCTTATATTGTTGACGAGGTTATATTTGTATAGATTATGGTATGTTAATGAAAAAGGCTTTTGGTTTTAGTGTCGTAAGCTTTTTGCTCCTATTCGTCCTTTTGATCACACGGCGTTGTCTTCTTGACGTTTGTAAAGTCCATTGCAAGAATTCATGTGGGAAATTTAGTTAATAGATCAAACTAATAAATTTTCACAATAAGTATGGTTTCAGCATGTACGTTGTTTTATAACATTCCAAAAGAAAAATCTGGAGGAAAAAGATCAAAAACTTTGGCATAAATTGTTCTAGTGTATCATTAATTATTGGTAGAGAAAACAACATTATTATTGACAAAAAAAATTCATTGAATTATTACTGTTTTTAAGAGGTGGAGAATTAAGAGACTTTACCAAATAAGTTGATTTGGCTTTACTTGCCAAAATAATGATGACATGGTAATACAAACTTACAAAGGCATGGGACAATGTGTTTACATATACTATTATATACCCATCAAATCAATTCTCCATATCTTCGCAAGATCCAATTATTATGATACACATTTCTCGCTTTGTCTCGAGATCTACACTTATACTCAAACTTCAGTGTTATTTTGTAGTATTTTCCAGTAGTATCAATTAAATCACAAGTCGATTATTCAAAATTTGTTATAACATACAAACGATTGGAGTATTAAGTCTTTTCGTCTAAGCTTGACGAGAAGCCGCATGTCTTTTTCAATGGTTAAAGCTATAAGATTGAATGATTAGTCTTTTAATTGAGACAGTAACGAAAAAAATGAAAAATATTATCGAAAAGTTGACAATTCAAACTATGGTAAAATTAAAAAATGTGAATGTAGGATAGCTTCACATATGTTGTATAGGCTTGTAGCATTACACACATACTCAAAAACATTCTAGTTGACCTTCCGATCTACCATTAGTTGAAAATAAATACTATAAAAATTAAAACGTTTTGGAATTTTCTTGTGTTTATATATGTCCATCTTCTCTTGCATAGCCTGCGGTAAACAAAACCAAGTCAAGATTTGGTATTTCATCAAAGCTGTTATGTGGTCTCATTGTTAAATCATTGAGGATATATTATATCCTTTATATTTGCTATGTCCTTACTGAACTAACCATAAACTCAGATCATTTATAGATTCAGAGATTTGGTTTAGTTAAGAAAGAACTGACCTGTCTTGAAGGAGTTGGCTGAGCCCGAGGGCTCCAAATACTGCTTAGGAGTTGAAGTACCAGCAGAACTAGAACCAGAAGCAGAAGACTGGTTTCGATTATTGTCATCTTAGCTAGTATAACCACAAAGCAAATGACTGTAAGGGTCCAAAATTAAAAGTTAAAACATACCACAAGAAAAGCTACAATTAGGATTAAACTACATATCATGTCATTTGTTGTCGTATGAGAAACTGTTACGCAGATGATATATATTAAAGAGTCCATTAACCAAGGCATGGAATTACAGAGAACATAATGTGAAAGCCCAATATACAAAAGATTGATATCATACAATTCAACCATATAACCTAATGCTCTCTAATCTAATTGTAACCTACAGATATCACCAATATCACAAGACGACTAAACAAATACACGATCGATAAGACTTAAAACTAAAATCATACAACTCATAATCAATGAATCTGAAATTAGGAGAAGAGATAAAACCAAATGATGGTACAAAAGCAATATAACCAACCAATATGATACAACTCCTAATCAAACTGAACATATATAGAATCAATCCAACTGTCACTTGAGAATGCAATATGACGAAACCCTGGATGAAATTGTAGCGTTCGATAGCAAAGTATGAAAGCATATAGGGTAGTGACCAATGTATGAAGCATAACTATCACGTTGAATGTTCATATCACAGCCTCACTCACTGGACAATTTTAAAACAATTCAAAATTACAAGCCAAAATGAAAATGCAGCTAACAAGTGAGGCACTGAATTGTAAAAAAAAAAAAAACAAAAGACCTCACAACAATATACTCAAATCAGCATGACCAGTTCCAACATATTTTAGCTTGAAGATGCTCAAGCTGAGAATTTATGTTAAACCTATCACTTGCATTCACAAAAACAAATCCAACTATTTTTTCCTTTTTACAATTTTCTGGTAATTTACTTGGATATGGACATCCGGATATTTGGGTATAAGGATTTAGGACCCATATAAATACCAAAACAGTTTTGGTTTGGTTCAGAGTCGGTTTGGTTCTTACATATGAGAACTGGTACTTATCCGGATATTTTTTGGTTATTATTTGGTTCAGTTCTATAATACCCGAATTGCTTATATTTTAGTCCAAAATTATAACAAACATCCAAAATTCCCACATAAGTACACAAATACTAAACAGTTTATGTAACTCTTCAAATGTAAAATAATTGATTTAAACCCCAAAGTCGGTCGGCTTAACCGGAAGCAAAACCAAAAATCCAAACCGGAACAACACTAAATACCCATATGCCTAGATCAATGTTTTTATACGCGATCCGGACACCGAACCGGATGACCTTCGGGGTCACAAGAATCGGGTCGACTGCCGAGTTAATAAAATATTGATAAATATTTAATGTTATATAAATTATTAAAAAATTAACAAATATTACAATGAATTATTACAATACAAGAGCATTTAAAATATTATATTTCATTATTTTGATCATAAGACAAAAACCAACAAATATTGAGAACAATTTATTATTATACAATAGAAAGTGTTCATAAATATTATAAATATTATAAATAAAGACAACAAAATAGATAGAAACACAAATAATTACTTTGTTGTGTTTGAGTCAAAAAAAATATAAAAGATAATCGTATGTACGCATTTTAAACAAAGTAAAAAGTTATAAAAATAATTGTTAAACATTATTTTATTTTCAAAATCAAATATTTATTTGTATCAAAGGTGTTCTAAAATTTTTTTAAAATTAAATATTTTGAAAAAAATTATTGATCATAACCCGGTGGATCAGTCGAACTGGCTGGATGACAGATTTTTTTGAGATTTTTTGGTTTTAAAATTACCGATTTTTAGCATGAAACCCAAAGCGAAAAAACACCTGGGTCAAAAATTAACTGGTCCGAGTCTCAAAACATTGGCCTAGCTCTAGTGAAAATAACAATCTAAATATATAAAGTCTCATGTTTTTTGGTTAATCGGATATATGATCGGTTTTTGGTTAATACCCAAAATCGAGCCGATACCCATATATTAAAGCGTATCAAAAACCGAACCAATCCAGTTATTTTCAGTGGATTTCGTTTTGGTATTTTGATTTCGGATTATATGCGCAGGCCTACTCATATATATAGAGTAGTCAAGACTCGGACTGTAAAAAAAAAAAAAGAAAAACAAAAACAAAACAAAATTTCACAAACTCGTATAAACATTGCATAATACTAAGAAGTAAGAAGCTTCTCAAAACACAAACACATAAGTTTAGAGTCGGGGAAAAATAAGTGTCGGTTAGGGTAAGCCATGCTACTATCAAATGTGACCCACACTCAACCTATGTAGACCCCACTTACCTGCCTCCTCCGCTGGAAATATGCGAGACAGCTTTATTTTTATATTATTTCATATCTCTTATAATTATAAGACTCTTCTCTAATTGGTACCACACATTACACAAGTCTTCCATCACTCCTCCTCCGTCCAAAAATGGCATATCTCCGGCGAGTAACCACCGCATTACTCTTCACTCTCCACCTCTTCTCCACTCTCTCAAATGCTCACAACATAACCAAAATCTTAGCCAAAGACCCTAGCTTCTCCACTTTCAACCACTACCTATCAGCAACTCATCTCGCCGACGAAATCAACCGCCGGCAAACCATCACCGTATTAGCCGTTGACAACGCAGCAATGTCCTCAATACTCTCTAAAGGCTACTCACTCTACACAATCCGCAACATTCTCTCCCTCCACGTCTTAGTCGATTACTTCGGCACCAAGAAACTCCACCAAATCACCGACGGCTCCACCTCCACCGCTTCCATGTTCCAATCCACCGGATCCGCCACTGGAACTTCCGGTTACGTCAACATCACCGATATTAAAGGCGGGAAAGTCGCTTTCGGAGTCCGCGACGATGATAACCAGCTCACAGCTCGTTACATAAGTTCAATCTTCGAAAAGCCTTATAACATCTCTGTTCTTCACATTAGCCAAGTCTTGACTTCACCGGAAGCAGAAGCTCCAACGGCTAGCCCTAGCGATCTAATCCTCACGTCAATACTCGAGAAACAAGGATGCAAATCTTTCTCCGATATCTTGAAATCCACCGGCGCTGATAAAACGTTTCAAGAAACCGTTGACGGAGGTTTAACGGTGTTCTGTCCATCAGACACCGCTGTTGGAAAATTCATGCCGAAGTTCAAAGCTCTTTCGGAGGCAAACAAAACGGCGTTAGTTTTGTACCACGGCATGCCAGTTTACCAATCGTTACAGATGCTTAGATCAGGTAACGGCGCCGTTAACACGTTAGCGACGGAAGGTGACAATAAGTTTGATTTCACCGTTCAGAATGACGGAGAAGACGTAACGCTTGAGACGGACGTTGTAACGGCTAAAGTAATGGGGACGTTAAAAGACCAAGAGCCGTTAATTGTTTACAAAATTGATCAAGTGTTGTTGCCTAGAGAGATTTATAAAGCCGTTAAGAAGACGGCTCAAGCTCCTAAGTCGAGTAAGCACAAGCCTAAGAACGCTGTAGCTGACGGACCTGATGCTGATGCTCCGTCAGATGACGACGGTGGTGTGGCAGATGATAAAAACGGCGCCGTATCGTCTATGATTAGCAGAATGAGTGTTACTGTCGCAATGGTGATTGTGTTTGGAGTGTGGCTCATGTGATGTGACACGTGGCATTTTTTTCTTTCTTGTTTTGGAAAATTGTCGGTTATATTTTATTTTGAAAGATTATTTTTTTCTTTTAAAAAAACGTTGATATATGTGTGGAGGTTTGTTATAATTTAATTGTTCCACTTGTTTGGATCAGATTTGTTTTTTAAGACTTATAAAAAATGTTGATAATGATTCGAATGAGTGAGGGATACGTTGGAATTCACATGTTGGTGTGAAGAAAGTGTCGGTGTGAGTCGTAATAGTGTGAGCTGTATGTGACCCAAAGGTGATGGGTCCACTGTTAGATATATACTTCTTTATTTTATTTTATTTTTCTCTAACCTCAATGTCATTAATTTTTAGCAGAAACAAAGTGTTCTTTCTAAATTAAATAAAAAAAATCAGAGTAGGGACAAGATTATAAAAAGATTTTTATGGTCAAAAAGAAAAAAAATAGACAAAATCGTTATTGTTATTATTTGTGCTAAAATGTTCACTGTATTCCCAAATCCATTATTGTCAATTATTAGCACAATTCGAATTTTGCAATCACTGCTAAAAACGACCCATCGAAAACCTTTAGGCTTTTAGAGGGATTAGTTTGGATTATTTTACCTAGTAATAACGACACACAATGTCATTGTCATATGTGTTGCATCTTCGGGATTTATCATATTCGGGATTTTTTTTTTGGAGTTTTTTTACATTTTTTGCTCGATCTATATAGATATGTTTTCCGGATGAATCCAACAATGCTTATAAATTTATGGACTAGCTAATTTGGTATTCGCGATTTTAAAATGCGGTTTAGGTGTACCTAAATGAGAAAAGTCAATTTAATAGATTAAATAAAATTGGATGAGTTTTAAAAGTTAACGAGGTACAAAAGTTGATTGTCTATTAGTTTGCGTAGACAAATAAGAGATGAAACTTTGGGTGTGAGTTTTGATCACACAAGTTGATTGTATACTAATGTTCAACTTTAAAAAAAAAAAACTATTATTTTTTCGAATAGTTTGAAAACCTTAAACAATTTCTTGATTGACACCACTTACCAGTTACCACATTTTTAAACCGTTAAACGTCCAACTAACCATTTTTAACATTAATAAAACGGGTAAAATGTAAAAAAAACGCGAATTTACATTTTTTGAAAGTTTAAACCTCAAACTTACAAAATGCTGTTTTAATGTTGAAGTCTTAGGTTGACTTAAAAAAAAATAGTTAAGTTATGTTAACTGAGCCAAATTAGGCACATCGTTAAATCCACTAACGAAACTGTTAACGAGATAATTGTGTTCCGTTAATGGATTTAACGATGTGCCTAATTTGGTTTGGTCAACACAACTTAGCTATTTAAAAAAAACTCAACTTAAGACTTCAACATTAAAACGGTTTTTTGTAAGTTCGGGGTTTAAACTTCCTAAAAATTGTAAGTTTGCGAATTTTTTTACTTTTTACCTAAAAAATACACTATGTTATAATTTGTATAGCAAGGGATTCAACTCATTTATTTTCCGGTCAATTCGACAACCGTGTGTTATCTGAAAAGTTGTTGGAAAAATGATTGGTTCTATTTGTCTAAAAGTGAGTTCCATTAATCTCCCACATGAATAAAAATTACTTTAAACATATGTACACTCAAGGCATATTTCAGCCTTGAACCACTAATTGTTAAGATCTGTCGGGTTTACTTGACCATGAGATAAACATGATGTCTTAAACCCCCCGGATTTTTATGTAAACCTAGACAACATGTATAACCGAGTTCATTTTCTCGTAGAACTTTGTTTTCTATTATGTTTATTTTGGCCTTGAACTTGCTTAGCTATTCGTGAGTGAATTTAGAAAATATAGCCTAAACTTCATTCCCTAGAACCGGCCTCATTTCACACTCACTAGCTAGGTGATCACTCAAGTTTTTTATAAAGAAGTATTACGTAATACTCCACGTATATGTCAAAGCTATGGACTCAATCATTAAAAGCTAATACTTATCCTTTTTATGTATAGGAAGCACTCTTTATCATCTTGAAAACTGACTAATAACTTAAAGTCTATAAGTGCTTTTATCTATGAGTAATGACTTAATCATGTTCATTAGGTTTGTCATGCAGTCTGGTTCTGGATTTGAATTAAAAATATATAATTAAGATTTTGTTTATGAAATTAGTCCTATACCTAAAATTTTGCATATGTGGATTCCATGTATGTCCGACGTGGACGTGGATGCCAAAATTCTGATGACATATATAGCACGTCATGGTGAACAATTTATTTTTGTTTTAAGAATCTTTTTTCTTTCTCTCTATTTCAATTTTTTAATATTAAGTTTTATAGATTTACACTTACATTTTTCAAATAATATATATTTTTTATGAATTCTCCGAAACTCTCATACTATTTTTTTGTCTCTAATGTCACCCTAAACCTCATCAAAAAAAAAGGAGAAATATCAAAAAAAAGCACGAACTTACAATTTTTGGGAAGTTTAGACCCCGAACTTACAAAATGCCGTTTTAATGCTGAAGTCTTAGGTTAACTTTTTTTTTTAAAATAGCTAAAGTTGTATTGACCGAACTAAATTAGGCACATCGTGAAATCCACTAACACAACTGTTAACGGGATAGTAATACCGTAATTGTATTCCGTTAGTAGATTTAACGACATGTCCAATTTGGTTCGGTCAGCATAACTTAGCTATTTTAAAAAAAGTCAACCTAAGACTTCAACATATTTTGTAAATTTGGGGTTTAAACTTCCCAAAATTG
This sequence comes from Cardamine occulta, assembly GCA_028015245.1. Classification (NCBI taxonomy): domain Eukaryota; kingdom Viridiplantae; phylum Streptophyta; class Magnoliopsida; order Brassicales; family Brassicaceae; genus Cardamine; species Cardamine occulta. Next base: position 8,779,990 of record CM051387.1, read on the forward strand.
TAAGTTTACGTATGTTTTTTTTTACATTTTTCCCTTAATAAAACTTTCACAAATACTACCTACTAACATACTTTTTTCTCCCTTTTTTTAATCAAACCACTAATGAGAATTCCTAAAATGAGCAACAGAGAAAGAGACAACAATAAAGACTTTGGTTATAGTATTAGTGGATGAAGATTTCATCTTAAGGTGTTTTCAGTAATACAAACAAAGTATTGCTTAGCCGAAAGAAAAAAAAACTTAAATAAAAACACCAAACCTCTCCTTCTCTCCATAAAAAATAAAAATAAAACAAATCAATTCCGAAAATGATATTTACTTTCTTTTTCTATGTTGAAAAATGAAAACAATTAAACAAATCATCTTTCTCCTTGAGGAATAACCTTCGCTTTCCATAGGAGAGACTTGTCAGTACTTTGTTGAAACCCCATTTTGCTACTCAAACTTTAACAGTCTTTTTGGAGCAACACAAGGCTTTTCAACGAAATCAACAACATACAAGTTATATAAGATTCAAAGAAGAGTCTCTTCTGGTTTCAGGCTGCGCAAATGTGTCAGATCAACCCGATGAGCTCGATTTACTACCTTCTTTCTCTGGACCTTCCATCTGTGTCGGTAATAGATTCAAGAAGCTTCCTTGATGTGTTGTTGTACCACCAGATGATTCATCTTCTGTTCATGTTTGTTTTTACCACAATTTTGTTAAAGAGAATCAACATGGATTGCACTATAGTAATCTTGAATCTATGTATAACATGCAAACAGATTTCTACTTTGTTATCTAATATAAATGGGAATAGCATTTACCAAAGAGGGATTTAATCGATGGTCGCTTTGGCTTATTGGTCTTCTTCTTCAGCTCAGCTGCATAAATAAAAACAGATTAAAATGCAGCAAACACGCAACCTTGGTCATAAGGTAATCTAGTTTTGTAGCTTCTTCCACAGTACAGGAAGGGGTTAAAGCGAAATACCTATCCCTGGTATTTGGTCATCGTTTACGATTTCAACGTTCTTGTAAGTATAACCAACAAAGTTTATGTCCTTGGATGAGAGCATCTGGAGAAGAAAAAAGAAACCCAACATCATGTTATGAAAGCCAATCTAGAATATTTCTTATGGCAAAAACGCCTGGGACAGACTGAGCAAATTTAACATACTAAACTCTTAGGTGCATTTAAATCTTTTAAGTCATGTTTATAGTATCATCACAGCACAGCTTTTCGAGCAACCCACTTATAGACAAATGTTGTTTAGGTATGGTTACTCATCTACTAGATAAGAACATAAGCAGGCTTAGTTTGATGATACATAATGCCAAAAATTCAGTGCTTGTGCTGTACCTTTCTCCATGGACCTGACTTTGACGATTTTGGAACTTGCTTGTCAGTCTGTACCAGAAGGAATCAAAGAAGAGTATACATTATATTCCTTATCAGAAGCATACATATCATCTGTGGCACCAATATTTCAATATCTACATCATGAGCTGATAGTATCAGTATGTTACCTCTTCAAATTTCTCAAAATTTTGGGTATCCAACTCATCATTGACTTGGGGGATAAACGCAGCCTTTATTTGGTACAATTTCCCCCATTCGGTACCTCTGAACCAAGGATGGCCCTAAGAGAAACCAGCCAAACCATTTGTTAGGCTCTCTCACAATAATCTTAGATAAGGTAACTTCGAACTTCAAAGTTGAATAAAGCACACAACACCTTAATTTCATCTGCTCCTTTTGTTCCAAGCCTTTGTTCAACATTGCATAAAAGCCTACAGATAAGATCCTTGGCTTCTGGTGATAGTCTAGCCTCTTCTGGGAATTTCAAGTAATTTCTCCAATTTACTATCTGCGTAAAGGGGAATGCAATGAAAAGAGAAAACGTAAGCTTCCACATAAGAACCCCCAAAGAGATAGAAGAGACTAAAACGGAATATAAGACTTGATATTGCCACTATGCTTCCAATATTTCCAACGGAAGGTTCACAAAAGCAATGGCTTAATTACCTTCCTACAGGTTGTCATAGGATCATCTGAATAAAATGGCGGAAACCCCACAAGCATTTCATACATAATGGCGCCAAGAGACCACCTAAAGGAGTTCTCTCACGATTATTCATCCATATTATATTAATTATTTGCACCAACACAAAAACCAAAGAGCACTAGTTGGCTTCACTTACCAATCACATTCCATTCCGTATCCTTTTTTCAACAGAACTTCTGGGGCAATATAGTCAGGAGTTCCAACCGTAGAATAAGCCTGAAACCAACAACCTTAACTTCATAAGTTACAACAAACACAGATGTCTAAATCAATGGAGAGAACACTTTTTCAATGAATGAAACATGTTGGATAGTTCATTCTTGCAAAAGTGCACATCTCTGAACAAAAGATGATGCATAAGTGAAACTTACAAGCATCCTTCTATTTCTCTGCCAGTTTAGCAGTTGCTCCTGTTGGGTGCGTCTTGTAGCCACAGGGCGACCATCACTTTGTAAAGCCCCACTAACGTTTCTTGCGACGGTGAAGTCTTTTTCCTGAAGATTACTACAGTCTAATGGTTTACATAAGCCAAAATCTGACAGTTTCATGTGGCCGTCTCTGTCAAGTAGCAGATTATCGGGCTTGATATCTCTGTATCACATTGGAGAAAAGATGACGTTTAGAACAAAATAACAATGGGAGCTACAACTAAATGATACGTCCTGCTTCACTGACCTGTGAATATAGTTGTGTTTATGAATGGACTCAATAGCCAGGACAGTTTCCCCAATATAAAACCTGGCCTCATCTTCACTAAGGGTATCTTTCCTCATAAGTAAAGTCATCATATCCCCACCAGGTAGATACTCCATTATGAGATACAAGAATTCCTCATCTTGGAAAGAACAATACAGCTTTACGATGCAATTGCTGTCAACTTCTGCAAGTAAATTTCTCTCTGCTTTTACATGTTCCACCTGAAAATCATATTCCACAAACACATCAACCAACCAAACAAATATCAATTGAGAGCCGCTTGGAGGAATCTAAATACCTGGCCTCTGCGAAGCATCTCAGATTTCTTAAGCTTCTTCATCGCATAGACATTACCTGTCCCCTTCTCCCTACAGATCCTAACCTGAGAGAAAACACACAAAACAGAAGACATGAAGGAGGATACAAATTAGCCCGCAATACCTATTAGGCCATGGTCCAAAAAACGCCCAAAGATCTCAAATTTCACATGCTATACTTAATGTGATCCATAAAAGAGACTGAAGCAAGTGTACACTACCTCTCCGAATGCACCCTTCCCAATCATTGTCAATGGCTCAAAGTCATCAGCTCCCATTTTATGCCTCTGACGGCGCATGTATTCAGTTTCCTTCAGCTCCAAATCTTTTAGCAAGTTGTTTTGCTCTTCCTGAGAGACTTCTGCAGCAGCTAATTTTTTTTCTAGCATTTTACGCCTGCATGACATGTAAAACACCAAATATAGACCTAAGAATATGGATGGAAAGGCCCTATGAACGTAGCTGAGAATTAAAAAAAAAAGAAAAGGCATGACAAAAATATTACTTAGTAAAATATATATATATAATGAAACCATACCTCTCCTTTCTTTCCTGTAGACTCTGCATTTGCATTTTGTAATGATTTTCAATATATAGTTTTGCAGCAGCAGCCTTCTCCTTGGTTACATTTGAAAGTGCTTCTTCACCTCCACCTGTTTTCGGTCCTTCTTTTACATTACTCGTAGCTTCCTTCTTTTTAGAAGATTTCGCCTTATCTTTAGATTTTAACTTATTCAGCCAAGCTTTGGCAGTCTCCATTTCTCTCCCCTTTTAGCTTCCCCTCCAAACAATATATTTGATTAGGTACTTTATGTACAAGTAACTAGAGAGTTCGATACACTCCAATTATGTATAACACTTCTCATATGTCATGAAACTAGTGATTAGATTCCTACTGCTTCACACCTACAACATGATGACATATACATTAGTTAACACTGACTCCAACAACACTTTCAACTGAAGCATGATTGAAAAAATAAGAATGATCCGAACATTTTGAGTTAAAAACTCAGTCAATTCAACTGCTTCACAAAGTCATAACAAGAAGTGAAGTTGGTATCCATAATTGACCTAAACGAATTCAAAGTTGACAACTTTTTTTCTCAAACCTAACTTTAAATACCCAAATCAAAGACATATCTGAATCAAAATTACAGAATTCTCCACAAGTTACATGATCATTTCAAAGTAGAACGAAACTTAATAGATCTGAAATAATTAGATTAAACATAAGAATCACAGGAAATACCAAAATGTAGACCAAAATTGGGGAAAATACGAAATCAAATAAGAAACCCTAGTTTTTTTTGAGTCAGAGAAAATGCACTACACTTCACAAATCATACAATTCAAACAAAGCTTCGATCCTAATGAAGACAGAGAGAGAGAGAGAGAGATGTAATGAAGCGTTAGACTAGGAACACAACATGGAGACCAAACACAGACATAAACAAAGGCAAAGACCCGTAATTTGGGGTGAAAGAAAAAAAAAAAGACAAAACAAAGGAAGGTGAAAGAAGAGAAGACCTTGATTCCTGGGATTCGATTCCTCAATTTCTTGCTCTTGTTAATTTCAATTTTGAAGATCGAACTGTGAAAATGGAGAGAAAGAAATTATAAAAAAAAGTTGGAAGCTTTATTATAATTTTCTCTTCCGATGTGTGTGTGAATTGCAAAGACTATGCACTACTCTTCTCCTTCTTCCTCTGATTCTTCTTCTTCTTCTCAGTTTTTTGTTTTCTCTTTCTTCTTTCTGAGAAATATTATTTATTAAATATTTTTTTGGGGGAGATAGGTTCGAAATGAAATTTATTTTTCTATTAGTTGCTTAAAGTTGATTACCGTAAATGAAGGGTTTAATTGGTTCTTCTTAACTAAGCAATTATTGTTTAGGAAAACTTAAAAACAAGTATAAAAGATTTTAATTTAATACCAAAAATTGAATATTGTATCTGGGGAAAGTGATTAAATTTTAGGTTCGAGCGGCTTTATTATTCCGCGTGGACCCCACCACGGGAAATATGTTCGATGGCAATGTCAAAAGCCAAGAATAAATGTCAAAGTTTTTGACAAATATAGTTTTTTTGTTTCCCTTAATATATAAACTGCTGAGACTATAAGTAAAAGTTGAGTCAATACTTCCCACAAGACTTTGCTACTGTTTTGGTGGCACATCTAGATTCTGGAGTCCCCACTCCATCCATAGTTTTATTTTTGGGATTGTTGGGAGGTTTTATATGATACTCTAGCAATGTTTATTCACTATTTTAAATTATTTTTTAATTAAATGTTAAATCTATTTAATCCACAGCCACACATTTTTTTTAATAAAATGTTATTCGATTTTAGAGTATTGGTATTTTTTTCAATACAAAAGGATATATGAAGTAAAATTTTTTGATTTATCTTGTGGCAAACCAAACTTTTTATTTTTTAAAGATGTTTTATTAAAAGCGTATAAAAATTAGTAGCGGGCATGAGGCACACAACAAACCATATAGTACTTTAAAGATTTCTCTATTAAATGCAACCTTCATATACTAGACAAATATAGACAAAGATTGTTCATCAAACGTGATGCACAAACAGACTTAGGGTTTTAATCAGACATTCATATTCTTCAATGCGTTAAAGATCTGATGAATACAAACAATTAAATGAATCATAAAAAGAGTACTTTGAATATCTTCTTTATTGCATCTTTGTCTTCTCATATAATAAAAATCCATTGGTGAAACAATCGAGTATAATCAAACTTTTAACGTAATAGAAAAAGAGACGAACGTAAATTACAATTACAAATACAAGATAAAAAAAGAATTGGAGATAGTTTCAGTATCTTCTAGCCATAGATTATTCAAACATGGTATAGCTTAATGACTTGATCAATATTGGCACGACAAATAGGACATCCCAAACTCTTGTCTTTGGTCTCTTTCAAGCAAGAAATGCATCCAGCAACATGTCCACATGGTACACACACTGCTTCAGATGATGCATCCTTACATATCACACACGTTCCAGAAGGAAGTGACATGTTGACATGACTCAAATCGACCGATGGTGTAAGCTCTTGAGAAATGGATTCAACATTAGCCCTGAAAGCGTGATGATTGATTGCATCTTGTGAAGATAGTGGAGCAGAGGCTGTAGTTGTTGTTGTTTGAGATGGTTGGAGAAACATTGGAGGATTCATTGGCTGTATAAATTTTAAAATTAGTATCAAAATGTTTTAAAATAGTCAGAGAGACATAACTCCAAAGCTGTATTTATCTTATGGTCATATACATACCTGTGGATTTCCTTTACATGCTTCACAAAACCAATTCAGCTGTTGCGTATCGCCTTCGGTTGCAGCTGCCAGCTTAAGACGTTCTGAAAAAGGTTGAGATTAAAGCTTTAATTAGTTCATCTTATAATGCTATAATTCATCTCGTAACAATTTACATGGTTAATGAATCTTTTAAAATCAAGAATAGAATACACTTACGCGTATCTACTCGAACCCAACGCCTCCCCTGAGAAACAAATGACCTTGTTCTTCTCGCCTTCATGTGCGTTGTACCTATCATCCATTATAATAAAGTTCAATCAACAAAGGAAGAAACATATTTTACCAACATGAAAAATGTCAAGAATTTTACTTTTGGAGTTATCAACAATCATCACTGAAGCATCAGAGTGATATAATTTTGGTTCCTCCAAGCTGGATTTCCACAGAGGCATCACCATCTTTGGTTCTGCATCCTGATTGTATATATCATAACAGTTCCATAAGTATAGAAATCTCAAAACTTGAAACTATGATTATATCCAACCAAATTCCTTTAAGTACTCAAACTAATTGTCAAATATTGAAAAAACAATTTCAAGAGAAATGATGAATTTTTAGTACCTGAAGACTAGCATACACACGCAACTCCAACTTGAAAGGCTTTGTAGGATTTTGTGAAGCGGTTGGTACGATAACTACCCATCTGCGAAAACATATGTTCAAAACCAGATTCATATTCATGTGCAAGAACGTGCAAAGCAAGAAAGAAATGGTGGGGTTAAGTTAATACTCACACTTTTCTTGAAAGAACCTGAGGAGCAAAGAATTCAAGAAAGCTAGGGCCATAAAATTCACGCATCCAACCAGAGAACAAGCAGATGTGACTCTACAAAACAAACAATTTTCAAAGTTATACCTCATGACTCTTCCATCTTATAAAATATGAAATAAGTGTTACGAAGCCTACCTCGATTGCGTGTACAACATTGCTATAACCTTTAGCTCTAGCAATCTTAAGAGGTGTGTCGGAATCATCATTCAAAACAAAAGAATTTGCTACAAAAATAAAAAAATGAAATACCATAAATATATAAACCACGAAATCTTTTTCAGATCATCAAATTGACAAGAAGACTTCAACAACTTACCACCATGAGACAGAAGTAACTTAACCGTGTTTTCAAGACCTTTATCAGCAGCATGGTGCAGAGGAGTCCCAGCATTGAAACCTAATACCAACAAAAACAAAAATCTCCAAAATTCACTATTCACCATTCCATAACTCAAAATCTTGAATGGATGCTTGATAATAATAATAAGAATTAATACCTGGACGATACTCATCGACATTAGAACCCAACTCAACCAGAGTTTTTGCTACATCATAAAGCTCTGGTACCGAACAAGCTAAGATTAATGGAGTTCTTCCTTCTTTATCCACCCTCTACATCCCAAAACCACATTGAAATTTCAGATCATTTATAGATTTGTTTTTATCAATAAATCCACTAAAGAGCTAAAAACATAGATGGAGTAAGAAAGAAGAAAAAACCTCAAGTCCTGCACCATCATGACGAAGGGATTTGATTCCTTCGACATCGTTGTTACTCACTTGTTGAAACAGAAGCTCTTCTTCAGACTGTTGTTGCATCATTTTCACCCTACAGAATCTTGAATAATCTAAATGAATTGAAATGGTGAAGAAAAGGAAAACAATTAATTCAAGAATCTGATGATCCCTATGGATCTAACGATGGATATAAATAGGAAATTGGAAAATGAAATGGGAAGAAACTACGCGGCAAATGATCAAGAAACTACGAGGCAAGACATAACGATGGATATAAAGAGGAAATTGGAAAATGAATGGGAAGACACTACGCGGCAAACGATCAAGAAACTACGAGGCAAGACATAACGATGGATATAAAGAGGAAATTGGAAAATGAATGGGAAGACACTACGCGGCAAACGATCAAGAAACTACGAGGCAAGACATAACGATGGATATAAAGAGGAAATTGGAAAATGAAATGGGAAACGATCAAGAAACTACCTTGGGGGTCCATTTTTGTTTTCTTAAGAGAGAAGTGTCCGAGAAAGTGAGGACTTGACTTGGTTAGTACAAAACAAAAGTGAGAGGACTTTGGAGTTGACTCAGCAAAAGTTTCCATAATATAAAATATTTGTAAATTAACAAATTTGACTCTGAAGATGTTAAATTTGTTTGCTACTGCCATATTTCCAAGAAAATGGCAATAAGATTAGTGAACTTAAACAAGAATCTAACAGCTAGACAGGGCCGGTCCAAAGTTTTCAAGGTCTCTAAGCAAAAAAAAAAAAATTGGCTCAAAATTTATTCTTTAAAGCCACTAATTATTAATATGATTGTTCTAACTTTGTAACATGAGGTTTTTTAATATATAAAATATGTTTTTGTGATAGGAAAATGATTCTACAAAAATTTGTAATTCCTACCGGCCTATTTCATACTCGTTAATCAACGATCCTATTCCTCCTATGTGTAATCCCAAACCCATATGTAATAATATCTAAATAGCTTTATACAGATATAGCAGTATATAGTATATAATGTCTAAAACACAATCTTCGTTTGTGTGTAGGTGTGTATACATATATATATATGGTTGTGGTTTGTCATGTAAATATAATAGTTGTAGGCTTTTGTAAATCCTAGCTATGTACTTGTTATGTAATTCCTACCTACGATCAATCAATTTAAACGAGGCTCTAATCCACCGCTTATGCCGCTTATGTGGTAGTCCGGCCCTGCAGCTAGAAAAATTGACTCTGAAGACGTTAAATCTTTATTATCTAATTTGAACTGTCATTGGAAAAAGACAACAAAATTGTTCAGTTTCACACCTAAGAAAATCATGGATCAAAACTTGATACTTTGAATATATGTTTCATAAATATGAATCTAAAATCCAAAAAGAAACCCAGTAATTAAATCTATCTATTTTAGATGATTCGAATCTACATTAAATTGACATTTTAATAAGGTAAAACTATAAAAAATAGTCACAAGGGGTGATGACTTCTTCTCCAATCTATTTTTGCCAAAACATCTATTATTATACACTGACTAGCTTTCAAGAACCTCTTTTGAATCCTGTTTGATCAGAATGTGGTTCTCTAGGAGAAGCTGATGGTTGTGGAATCGAATCAGAAGCCTTTGGACTTGATGATGAAGCTTGATGACTATACTTCTTAAGCAACCTATCTTTTTGGCTATTCCACCATTCTTCTGCTTGATGCTCATCAAATCTCCTTTTACTGCAAAATAACATAATTTAATTTTTACACTTTATCTAGATATAGAAGATAGTAATTTCTTGATGAAGTAAGTAAGAAAAATACCTGAATCTAACTCTTCTAAAGATCTTTCCACCGTTTTTGTGCAATACATAAGTAACATAAACACCAGGCTCAAATTGTTCAATAAGTTCTCTGCCTCCTGCTTTAGATGGTGATGAAACTTCTGTTGTCTCTCCTATGTTTGACGGTTCTTGAGACGTCATTGTACCTCCATTGGATGATGATGATCTGTTTTGATCAGAAGAGGTTGCCATTCTCAAGGATGTTGTAGATAAAGATGTTTCCGATGCTTCACTCGCACTTAAATAGGCTTCGGCTTGAGAATTCATCGATTCAAAAGCTTCACATCCAGATACTTCAGGCGGTAGTTTCTCTTTTAACTCTCTCAGCTGCAAAATGGAAGAAAATAATTTACTTTGTAAATTTTTTGTAGCCCAAGAAATCATTACTTGAGACTTATTAATCTTTTTATAAGGGAGCTTACATGTTCAACAACAGATTTCATGACCTCTGTTGCTGCCTTATGCTTTGAAGAATGCCTTACAGCTAACTCTGAAGCTTCTCTTGCTGTTCTCTTTAGTCTTTGGATCTCTGTACCTTGACTATCACATTTTTGTTTCAAACTTTTAATCTGCAAGTGGAGAAAATTTCTAGTAATGGGTTAGATCCATAGGTTAATGTTTGGTAAACCTTAGATAATATAACAGACCTGGCTCTGCAATTTTGCCATTTCTTTGTTTATAACACCGTTTGATTTCTTCAAACTATCAAGCATGGTTCTTGAAAATCCAGAACTGCGTGGAGAGCTTGATCTTCTTGCTGATATTGTACTTGGGGACGATGACGTTGCAGTTGAGGAACCAGGTTTAAAGGCATTTTGAATCGCGCTAAGCGAGCTTGGGAATGCAACATCTTTAAGCTGTTGAAGAGCTGGAACTTGTGAGGCTCTTACAATAGAAGATTCAGATCTTAATGACCTAACCTCAGAATACTTGACTGGTTCTATTTTTGGGGACAGTAAAATCTTTGACGACCTTGTTACTCGGTCTAGTCTTCCCGAGCCATCGAGTGACCGCGTAGAAGTTGTGTAATTTATATCAGCAACATTATAACCATACTCTCCAGCTTTAAGTTTTGTGTAACAAGCATCACATACTCGATGTGGCTTCCCTGGTGTTGGAGCTAATGCAGCTTTCAAAGCTTTCTTGGAACTACAAGCATGATAATGCACTAAACCGCAATTGTAACAGTTATGCCTCTTTCTTGTAAAACCAAATGTTTGACGACAACCAGAACAAACTGATTGGTCAGCTCCAGAGACCCATTTATGGATGCATATGCTTGATGTAAAGTTAGAACCACATGATATACTCTTCACATGTCTCTCTTTCAGAGCTTCAACTAATGTTGGCATTCTTCGATCTTCGATATCTCCATGTCCTAATCTTCCATTTAAACCTTTTCCCCAGGTGAAGACTTCACTTCTAGATGTCAACACAGCAACATGATGATCCCCACATGAGATTTCTTCAACAAACTCACCAACCAATCTTTCTTGAACCAAGCAAGGTAGTTTACCATCTGAATTCGAGCTACCGAGCTGGCCATGTGAAGTTCCTCCCATAGTGAAAACATTTCCTGAGGTTGTGAGTGCAACTGTCAATGTATTACCACAAGATATTTGGTGGAAGTTGTAGTCAATTAGTGAAGAGACACAAGTGGGAAGTAGATAAGTCTCTTTGTTTCCATGTCCTAACCTGTTTTTATCACCATCACCCCAAGTAAACAACTTTTTAGATGACAGACTCGTACCAGTCTGACTCATAACTTCAACTATAGCTACCGTATGCCACACGCCACAAGCAACTTTTATGGTTTTAAGGCCACTCAACATTTTCACTTCTTTAGGGTACGAAACACTCTCTGTATCTCCATGTCCAAGAACACCAAAAGCTCCATCACCAAAAGTGAATAGTTTCCCATTAGCAGTAGCAATCGCGGAATGCCACGTGCCACATGCTACAGATGAGACTTGAAGTCCTTCCACAGGACCAGAGACTCTTTTTGGTATCCAATGGCTAAGATCACTACCATGTCCCAAAAGTCCAACATTATGGATTTCATCTCCCCAAGTAAACAAATCTCCAGAGGTAGAAACAGCACAAGTATGATACTCTCCACAAGCAACAAAATCTATGTTTGTAAGAGCAAGAAACTCAACAAGTTTTGGACGACTAACATCGACTTGAATACCATGTCCAAGCCTTCCTCCAGCTTCTTCTCCCCATGTAAACACTTCACCTTGTCTAGTCACAAGAGCAATGTGCCTTACACCACAAGCTATCTGATGAACATCAAGAACAACGTTTGATTCCAAAGGTCTTGGAATCAGTACATCTGTTTTTACGGTTTTGGAGTTTACGGTCCCATCGAGTGATGTTCCATCGCTCCAAACTTCTCCCCAGACATAAACATCACCTAAGGACTCTATGTCATCAGGACCAGACCCACCACTAGAACAACTTGGTGTGCTTGAGACACTAATTCGAAAACCATCAGTACTTGGTCTTAGCATGTTTCCACGTTCATATCCAACATCTGAGCTACCAGAACATTTTGGAGTGCTATGGATTCCTAAATCAATGGATGTTCTTCCTCGTCGAGTATTGTTTGGTGAAATGTCTATTGATGCAGTAGAAGGACGACCAGTGGAGAAACAATCACTGTTATGTATCTGAAAATGAGTTACATATTATATAGTTGTGAATCTATAATATTAGACGTAAGCAAAAAATTGGATAGAAAATATAGAAAAAAATAAAGTCACACAGACACGAACCTCAGGGATCTCACTTCTAGTTTGCTTATTACGTTTTTGTCTAATTAAAGACTTAAGTCCTGAAAACCAAACCTCTGTCTCAGCTTTGTCCTTGCAAATCTGTGGAGTATAAACATGAATATATATATGTGAAAAGAGTATAAAAACCGAAGAAATGTAACTAAATTTGTTATATTGTTTGCTAATTACCAGATCAAGAGATCTATCTCCGTTGTGATATATGAGAGAAAATGACAAGTAATCTTTTTCCGGACGTAAATATCTTCGAAACACAGCCTAATATGTACAAAAAAATCAGATGTGTGAGTTCCATGAAATTTTTTTTTTGAATTATAGAGTCAACTAAGTAATATTTGGCTATATACTCACAGTTCTTTGTCCTGGGAGGATTCGCGAAACTGTAGATAGCTTCAAACCTTTTTCTTCTCCGTGTGACAACCAAAACAATGTTGTTTCATCCTGTTGAACCAAATCAAGATCGTCCAAGATTACAAACTGAGATCAAGATTCGATAATAAAAATATCTTATATTGTCAATATTTTCGTTTAGGAAATTTAAATATATATTTTTACATTTATGTTTATGATAATTTAGGAAACATATAGATGATTCAATCTCTAAGTAAGAGAAGTGTATCTTGTAACATTATTATATTCATGAGAAATTAATTCAATTATTCTGTAACATTTTTGTGTGTGTCTTTTTACTGTCACTTTTGCAGAAGAGCATAAGAATGTCATATTGTAGATACACAAAACACTTAAAAATGTGAAAGAAGTAGAAATTAAATACCCGAGAAAGCCTGAAAGAGCGAAATTTAGGCCTTCCTTTGCGGCTATACTTAAGTAATTGAGCTCCTTTTTTCAAAGCAGTGAGTGCCTACAAGAAATGAATGTATATATTTAGAAAAAAACAAAAAAACAATGGACATATGAAGCTTTTTCATCTAAATTCAAGACAAGAAAAATTCCTAAAACAGAATTTAAGTTATGCATCTTCTTTGTTACCTAAATCACAAACTGTAGGGTTTTGTAATCGTAAAAGTGACTTAAAACTGAGTGATATTAACATAATTTGTATTAGAGTATTTGTGAGTGTGTGAGTCATATACAAACGAAGAAAACACATGAATTCAAAAAGAATATTGAAGTTTTTGTAAGTGCTTTGAGAGTTGATAAAACTAAATTTGAAATCCCAGAATTTTCTCTACTGATTTAGTTTGAATCATATCTAGTTATAGAAGATAAAGAAAAGAATCTAAAATTCAAAGAAGAGTATGAAAAATGGAGTGAACAAACTTGGTCGATGTCACGCTCGTGATTGACATAGCTAGAAGGATCTGCCATTCCATCTGAGAAAAGCCGAAAGAGAAAAGCCGAAGAGAATGATGATAAGCTCAAGAAGCATCAGGTGGTTTGATTCACCTGTCTTCATAGATGTATTCGTCTTCAATTCCTTCTTCTACTTGATCCAATATGCTCATTCAAATCTTATTTTTGGAATTTAAACACACTTAATAGTTTTTAAAAAATGGTGATTTTTTTTTAAAGCAATTAGAAAGATTAGTTAGTCTGAGGAATATTAGATTGAGTGTCAATAATGATCCTACAAATTAGGAAAATAGTTTAAAATAAAAAGAAGACAGTTTCTAAAGGAAGATCGCTATTTTAGGAGTGTTTAAAGCTCCCAAGCAAATAACCTCATCAGACTTTAGCGCACTTTCCTTCTCTTCTCAACATAATTGATTTTCTTTTGTTTACATCCCTTAATTATATATTGATTGTGCATTTGTTTTGGCGCATGCAAATGTATATACTGTATATTATTTATTTATTTATTTGATCAAAACGTATATACTGTACGTATTTACAATTACAAGCACATACTAACTTTTTTTTTTTTTTGTCTTAAACAAGCACATACTAGTTAGGGTCCACCGGTTATATAACCATTTTTAAAAATATTTGTTAATAGTCTAATATACTATTTGTTAAAAATGTAATTAATTAGGCAGAAAACCTGATATAGAAAGAATATACACTCATTTTCTAACCTAAATTTTGTTGCATGTAGAGCTACCAATCGATTCTCGTTAGATTCTATATAATGTGTGAATAATTGTAGCTAGATTATTTGAACAAAATTTCTCACTCGTCGGCATAAGAAAGTCGATGCATTAATATCAAGTCAAGTAACTGATTATGGGAAAGTTATTCTTAGCATACCGGCCAAGAATCTTTCATTTTCTAGTATTTAATTACGGTTTTGAAAATTTCTTAAAAGGAGCAAAGACTTTATATTAGATTTCATATTTGGTTCTACAAGTGCATATTTTTGAAATATCTTACATCATAAAACCCCTTTTCACCTAAGCTAGCGAAATGGTTATGACTTATGTTAAAAAAAAACTTTTTTGTTTTTTCAATCCATTTTATTTTGTGGAGAAAACTATTTTATTAAGGATTTTTTAGGTATTTTAGTTATAATATTTTTTAACATCCATCAACTATCGTTGGTAAAATTAGGATTTATTATTTAGTTTAAACTTTAATGCATTTCATTCGATAATTTTTGTGCACAAAATAAATTGTGTTCTAGGAACAATATGGACAAACTTAATTGCTTTAGCATTGATCACACCCTAAATGATAGAGTAAGTAAATTATTCGGAAGCCATTTTCGAAAGCATCGGAAAAGTTTATAATTTACAGGACTTTTTGAAAAATCAGCAATAGATGTGTGACATATGGCGTTCTAGTAATCAACTGAAATTTCACAACTTAGATTAAAAGAAATTGGGATGTTACACAAAGAAATTAAAAATCATAAATATTTTATACCTTAAGCATAATAAATTAACCATCAATCAATGATCTACCTTAAATCGACCCAATTGTGAATATTACCCACTTATACCAATATATAGAAACTAAAGAACAAGATAAATTGAAGAAACATTGTAAATTGCATAAATGTAAAAAAAAAAAAAAAAAAGATGATGATATCTTTTATTAAGATGTCGAGAGACCATCATGTCTTCTTCATTTGTTTCCAAAAGTTTTTTTAATCCAAAATTGATGAAGCTAAAGACAGCTTAGCCCATCCGAACTAAGTCGGATCCGGAACAAATATTGTCGGGTATTTATTCATGGAAAAACCTAGACTCGTAAGAGGAGACCGATCCAAGTGACCAAAATGACTTAGAAAATTCTCTGTTGAGTGGGATTGTTAACTCCCTTTGTCTTGGGGGTGACCGTTCTTAGGATTCCGATAAATCGCTAGATTAACAATACAATAATAATAAGATTACACAATAATTATGATGAATTTCTCATGCAATTTTTATACATTGACACAAATGCATGTTTTATCTCAAATAACAAATAGAACAATGATGAACTATACTAACTATCACCGAAAACGCTGACCCATACAAATCGTTTGCTTTCGTGGACTAAATATAAAAACTATTTAACTCATCTTTAAGCTACATAAACTCTTAAAGTGAATGATGCATCCTTAAAGCAAAACATTTTTTTGGCTAAAAAGTTATATTAGTTGTTACCCAAAACCAAAAAATAAACGACAAAAGCAAAAGGCTAAGTTGATGCTTATCCTAAAATCCGAAACCATATTACATTATTACTCCTCGACAGAGCCGGTCCTAGATACAAGCAAGTCAAGCATTGGCTTGAGGCCTTAAATCTATCCTTTTTTTCCTCCTGAAAATATTGTTAAATGATATTGAAGCTTAAATCTTGATAGTTTCTTCTCATATTTAAGTATTATTAGATTTCAATATCATTTAACAATATTTTTCAGGAGGAAAGAAAGGATAGAGAGAGACCATTGATAAGAGATTTCTGGTTATGATTTTTTGTTGGGCATGGGATAATCACGAACCGACTAACATCATAGTAATATCAGGAGAGGGTGGGTATGATGACGCGCTCGAGGAGCTGAGTGTAAGGAAATATAACATTTTTCCAGGACAACCTATTGTGTAAATGGAACTCTTGTTTGTTTTGTATCAATTATCTTATGGATGTAGTGATTTGATTTTTCTTATTCAAATGATTTCATGTATCATATTCATTTTCAACGATAATCTAATATGGGTTATAAAGGATAATCCAACTATGTAACCAAATATTAGATTTTTGTTTGAAAAATGAATATGCAAAATGAAATCATTTGAATAAGAAAAATAAAATCACTTAATTCGATTAAGTCTATTTGAAGAATGAAATAAGTGAAATCATTTGAATTTCTTTCAAAATTTAACTTGATGGTTTTCTATCCAAAGATGTGGTTGCACGAAGCATGAACCAGTAGAAAAATGCTTAAAGCATGGTATACTTAAGACTTGGAATTGAGAAACTCTATTTCTGAAATAGATCGATCGTGATACACTTGAGAGGTATAGATTCATTCAAACAATCTTATAACAAATTAGAACATATTATAAGTATAGATTAACCCATTTATTCTTTTAGTTTTTAGGTAAGTCACTAAAATTGGGTGTTTTTGTAACTTGGAAAGATTGTCTATAACTTTTAGTTAAAACGCATGCTTGTGTCGATAAATCGGTCTTGGGAAGTGTCAAGGTGGATGCATTTAAATATCAAAAGATCAAGATCATGGACTTGCCACCAAATATTAAACATTAATCATATTTATGTTTTTAATTGTATAGACTTTTGGTTTCTAAACAATTTGGTGGTGGATTTTTTTTGTTAAAATAGGGAAGAGATCGAAACACACTTCAGACAAGAAGTTGATTAAATAAATGGTGGCATGGGGACATGAATATTTACATGACTGTAGAAGTTGAAGTTCCAATGTGTCCTCCTCCCAAAATGGTGGTTATCATTTATCCCTCTAGATTGTGAGAGTCTCAGCATGATGTTGCCCTCCCTGTAATAGCCTATGTGGTTAAAACCTCTTGCATGCGCATGATAGACTCATTTGTCATGGCCATAGTACTCAGGAAGAACAGGTAGACATTGTGAGTTTGTAACCATTATAGTAATTTCGGATGATGTCAACATTTGTTTTGCTATTGACGAGCTGGAACCAAAAGGTTTCAACTTGGCTTATGGCTCTGTCGATAATCCTCTAATAACTCAAATATGTAATACAGTCCCTTGGTTTAACCTAGTGAATAAAATAGCAATATCGGGTAAACTTTTCATTTTGTTTTTCCTTAGTAAGTTTGTATCTTGTTTTTTCACTGAACTCGTTTCTCATTTATTATGATATATTTCAATGATTTGATTTCTTCTGTTAAACGAAACATTTGAGGTTCAAAGATTGTGTGTGAGACTGTAAGAGAAAGAGATGCGTGCGGCGGGTGGATTTACAAAAGAAAAACCCTAGATTTGTTTTATTATCTCTGTGTATGGTCTAATTTGTTTTTACTTTTTAGATAGTCACTTAAGACTGTTACTTATAAATTATTACTGGCAGTTATTATTTAATTGTGTGTAATTCTCAAGTACAGATCTACTGGACACATAATTCTTAAGTACAAATTCTACTGGACACACGTATTTCGACGTCGTAACGTTTATATTATTTTAGATTTTTCTGTTTTTTTAGTGTGTAGGGAGTTTTGATGCAGCATAAGTTTCTCTCCATGTTAACATATTTGAACCGAATTTAAATGAGTTTTGCATAAATGTTTTGGATATTTCATAAAAATGTATTCCCTCCGTTCTAAATTACAAGATTTTTTTGGCTAAAATCAAACTTATTAAAAAAAAAATTTTTAAACTAAAGTCATCATTAACCACTTTTATTACATAAAAAACAACATAAATGGTTATTTTAAAGGTTTTTAATTATATTAAATTAAAATTTATTGAAAAATGCATAGATATTTGAAAATATACTTATAAAATGGAACAAGCAAATTTAGCTAAAAATACTTATAATTTGGAACGGAGTGAGTTAGAATTTCGGTCGCACATCATTATAAGTGATGATATTGAGCACTATAGATCATCAGTCAAAATAAATATTTCGCGTATCTCCCAAGGGGGTTTCCCTTCGATTGTCCATGAAATGTTTTGAAAATGGCCAACGGCAACAAAAATGATTAAACGGTGCACAATCTAATGTCATCAAAGTAAGACGACACTACATTTTTATTATAATTCAAAAGCTGGTAAAAATGGGTCTGATAAAGGCTTTGTCATCATGATTTCAAAAGTTACTAGTATTATTGCATTGGTATATTCCCTTGAGGAAATTTTTTTAGTAATATAAAAGATTGCGACACTTGAATGTTTTCAAATGATAATAAATTTAAAATACACCAAAATTTTCTCTAATCTGGAAGTATCTGAATTTTCTGAATACTTAACACATAATTAAGCAGATAATGTCGAAGACATGTCTTAAAAAATTGGTTGGTAATCTAGAATGAATGAGGAATCTAAAGCTAGGTAGCATAGAAGTTTCATTCAACGTTCGCTTCCTGCTTCGGAATCAGAAGCTTTCGGAATCTTGCTTCCATGACGCTTCCAAAAATATCCTTATGAAAATGCGTTGAAAGCTTGCGTTTCTGTTTTGGAAGCTTGCACTTCCAGTTTATGGATTATTATTTTTTATATATTTTGTATTTAAAAAAATTAAGAATTAATATATTAATTTTGTGATTATGCATATTATTTCGTCTTTCATCTATAAAGAAATTTATTTAAAAAGATTATTTGAATCATATGCAAAATGTTGAAAGTGGTTAATTTGCTTAGTTGAATAAGATTGTTTCAAAAAATTTGATTATGTCGATTTTTCTTTTGAAAAGATAGAATTGTAATGAATATGATGATTAAAATGATTTTAGTTAAATATTATAAAATGAAACACTGAATTTATGTTATTCGTAACAAAATTTTAATATATTAGATGTTTAATATACCATATAAATGTATTGAATTTATGTTATTGATAATAATTATTAATATTGTATAATATTTAATTATATATATATGTCGATGTATACGCTTCCAACAAGTACTCGTTTTCTAAATTTTTCATAAAAAAACGCATATATGCTTTTGTACGCTTCCGATTCCGCGTACCCGCTTCTGATTTTATGTAATCCAAATCTAAAAGTATGGGCTATGGTTAATTAGAAAAATGAAATGTGGAGATAAATGTATGATTGATTGATTGGTTGTTGTTTAAATTAATAATTATTAATTAGCTCAACAGTCCCAATCCAATAATTACATTTATAAGTATTTATCTAATAAAATTATGGGCCTTCTCTTGGTCGGATCTCACATGGTCGTAGCTTCATGGAGCATAACTAACATTTTCAATGTTTCTTTACAGAGCTTCAAAACAAGAGTCCCACATCTTTAGAAAAACACTTTCCATGCTACTTTTCTTTTATTTATGGTGTCATTATATTCATTTGAATTAAAATATAGTTAAAGATAAATTCTAAGATCTTAATTTATTTTCAGAATATTTATAAAAAAAATACTAATAAACATCCTAATGAAAACGCTATGACACCTAAAGATTGCTTAAATTATGCAATTTTTTCGGCAGAATCTGAGTTTTTGCCATCCGGAGTAAGCTAATAAAACTCACTTTTTAGTTTTTACCCAAAAGAAATGGCGTTTTAGTATTTTAATAATAAAATGAAGGACTAGAACCAAAATATAAACCATTTCTTGACAATAATACATTTGGTCCAAGAAAACAAAAAGTAAGTCTTCGAATGGCTCCGTTCCGGCAGAAGCAAAACTCCGCAAAGCGGGCATGGAAGAACTTCACAAACATGGTTAAATCCAAGTTTAGAGACATCGAGATCGGTTCATCGGTCAGAGAATCAACGGCTCGTTTCCTCCGGTTCCTTTCTCACCGTCTCATCGTTCCTTTCAGAACAAGGTACCTCGAAAACAATAGCTATACGGACAAATACTACTACAGCCGGAACCAAACTTCTTCTAAGCGGTTTCTCAACTTCTTCTCTAGACCAGTCACCAAAACAAAGCGTCGTAGCTATGGAAACGATGATGACTACTCTCAAAGCTATTACCAAAGCCAATCTCGTGGCGAGGGGACGAGTGAGAGAAAAGAGGAGAAAGAAGAAGAAGAGGTGATGCCGGAGATTGCTGATTCTATGGAAGATGCTTGGAGGAGAGTGGTGGCTGCTTCGCCGCATTTGAGGGTTAACGAGAGAGCCGACGAGTTTATCTATAAGTTTAGAGAAAGTATGAAGATGGAGAAAGAGAGATCATTTCTTGAGTTTCAAGAAAGGTTAAAACGAAGTGCTTGATTGAGATAAACAATGATTCATGTGTGTTCCAATGTTTCTTCTTCTGATTTTCTTGAATGAATTTTTCTTTGTTAAAATTCGGGAAATTTCGAAAAGTTTTTTTGTTTGTTTTCGGATGTAATGTGAATACATATGGCTCACTATCCAAAATTGTATGCATGGGGGATAAAAATCATACTTTTAATGTATAAACATTCTTGTTCTTTTTTTTGTTTTTTTTTTTGCTTCTATTTAATGTACAAACTTTCTTCTTCTGCTAGACATTTCACTTGAATATAAAATTTTCTATTTTCTAGTTAAATTTTGTGTAATTTTTTTTTTTGCATATTAAAAAAGTAACACAAAGAAGAAAGCATGAGGGAAACAATCATACTTGTTTAATGTATAAACATTCTTCTTCTATACATTTCACTTGAATAAAAAAGTTTCTATTTTTTTAGTTAAACTTTATGTACTTTTTTCCTTTTTTTTTTTTGAATATATAAAAAGTAATACGAAGAAGAAAAAAAGGGGGAAGTACAACTAAGTTGGACCCAGAAGAACAAATTCTATTATAAGCTTCCATCACAAATAATGAATCATGATGATGCATGCCAACCAACTCCACTCTTACATTTCTATAATGCTTTCTCTAATCCAACAATGAATTAAAACAAGGAACATGTAGTTTCTCTAGATATACCTAAAATATTTGATAAAACTCTCTGCAACTTCATTTTAAATTGAATGATATAAAAGCTGCCACAGTAGTTCCTAGATTTACTTTAGATAGGTTCTGTTCTGACATGGAAAAAAAGGGTTACAAGCTGATTTGTTTCTTACACTGTTTCAGGCAACAAAACATAAAATGCCTTTAGATGAGTGAACCATGTGCATACATATTCATATCTGAATCATCTTCATCATCATAATCTGGTTCTGTAGATGGTCTGTTTCTCTTTGCCTCTCTTGCAATTGCTTGTCCTCTCCCTTTCTTCGGTTTTCCCCTGTAGTTGTATCACATTTGTCAAACCACAATCATATATCAGACAGGTCAGGTCTGAATGAGGTTTAAGCAAGGTCGGGAAACTAACTGTGCTGAGGATAAACCACCCTTGGATCGCCCTGGCCCCAATTCAGCTCGGCCATCTATATTATACAGAGATAGAGTGTGTAAAAAAACTGATCCATGATTAGCAAAAGTGAAATACGTTGTAGTTGTAGCTGCAGGGTTTACCTTCTCTTCCGACACCAAGTTCTTCAGCCTGAATACATATCAGGAAAGATCAACATACCAGTCTTAAAAACTGCAGTTAACTGTAAGCATCAAAGTTGAAAACAAACACCTTTTTCAATAAAGAAGGCAAGATAATTTCGACGAAAAAAGGCAGAGTAATAAACTAACAAATGACAGTCACAAGACAAGACACATAAACATTTCACAGAAATCGATCTCTTTAACATAATAAGTTTAACTTTTACGCTATTTTGCATCTGCTAGAGATGTTAGCCATGTAGTAAATGACAGTCACAAGAGAAGACACATAGGCATTTCACAGAACTTGAGCTTTTTCACATCATAGGTTCAAATTCTATGCTATTTTGCATCTGCTAAAGATGTTAGCCATGTAGTAAATGACAGTCACAAGACAAGACACATATGCATTTCACATAACTTGAGCTCTTTTACATCATAGGTTCAGCTTTTACGCTTGTTTGCATCTGCTAGAAGAAGTCAGCCATGTAGTAACTAACCATATCTTAAGAAATGTATCCTAAAACCACACTCTATAATACTATAAGGGAATCATTGGTTCTTTTGGCAGTGATTACATTTCCAACCAACACACAAGAAATAACAAAAGAAACAGCCTTTGCATACGAGAGAAGATGATAAAAAGATTGTATAAAAAAACATACAGCTGGTGATGTAACTGAGGACAATGAGAAAACTCTATCTTCAGGCTGAAACTTCCTTGACCTCTTAGCACTGCAAAACGGGTTCATATCAAACTCATGCTAAGCCTGAGAAGTTAAAAACATTATCTTGAAAGCAATAGCAATCATTTGCACTACATAACAGCTTTTGAGTCTAAAAGTTCTTTTTTTTTTTTAACAAATTAAGAGAAGGAGAAGAGAATTAAGAGAACCTAGCAGTGCTCTTGGAGGAAGACAAAAACCCTTCAAATCCCTTTAGAGCATTTCCAATATGACTCGATTCTTGAAGATAGCTTGTTTCCAACTCATAAACCTAACATTACAAACAACCCTAAATTGACAAAATTTGGTTCGAATTCAACATTGCTTCAATGCCAAAGTAAATCTTAATTTTATGCCCTAACCTGTTTCTCGATGCTCCGTAACTCTTGGCGAAGTTTCTCTCGCTTGTTCAATAGAGAAGTGAGCATCGCACCAGGATCCGCCGAACTCTTTTGCCATAATGACATTTCCGGGCAATTTTTTTCCCCAAATCGCGAAGCTTTTGCGTAGCCCCGAGATGGATTTGAGTCGATTACGAATTCGGTGATGATGAATGATGATAGTGTTGATTGCGAATTGGGGTTTTTTTAACGGTTAACGTCCGGTTTTCATGTTTGGTGGGGAAATCAATTTCACGAAAGTCAACTTGCCGTTCGGTTTGGTTCGCAAATAAAGTCAATATGCATCCTTACAAAATGTATTTATATCTTCGACTTCCAATACTATTAATCTATTATTAAAGCATGATTTTTTGTTTGTTTTTAACCTTAAAAATTGAATACAACATTTTACAGATCATCCATAATCAAAATTTCATGTATTGTTGTAAAACTCTTCTTCTCTAAGAGAATCTTAAACCATTATCTATTTTTACTCTAAAATAGAAACACTAAAATAGAAACAATACTTGGGGAGGTGTATGAGATAAAAAATTTAGAGAGATTTAAGTTTTAATGAATTCTAAAATTATTTGGTTAAATTTTAGTGAATTAAAAATTTTGTTTTTAAAATTATCTGAAATCTCATATAAAACATGAGATATTGATCTTTGTATTTTAATTAAGCGGAGTGTACTGGACTGAGTATTTGGAGATATTTGAGTTTAAATTATAAATCATATGTTATTGAAACATTAATTTAAAAATATTTTTTAAAATCTAATGTTATTGGATTAATAATTTTAAATTATACACTCAAATCCACTCTTATTAAAAATAATATTAGAATTTGATTTAAAAGTTTTAGGTGAGATTTGGTTGGATTTATTACTTAAAAATATAAATACCAAGATCCAATGGTTTTAGGTGAGATTTCAGAAAATTTAATAACAAAATTCTTAATTCACCAAAATTTCACCAAATCATCTCAAAACTTGTTAAAACTCAAATCTCTCCAAATATTCAGTCAAATACACCTCTCTAAGAAATTTCCTCAAATCTCAGCTGAAACTTTCAAATTTGATTCTTATAATGTTTTCTATAATAGTGGATTTGATTGTACATTTTAAACTCTTAATCTAATAACACTGGATTTTAAAAAAATATTTTAAAATTTATATTTCAATAACACATGATTTGTCACTTAAATTCAAATCTCTCCAAATGTTCATTTTAATACACCCTTAAACAATATTCCGAATGACCATAAACACTAATATAGAGCTTTTTTTATATATAAAGTACTCCTTTAAATTTTATATGTTTTTAGTTCATACTTAAACAATATTACTAACCAAAACATTTTAATTATTTATTTAACTAAATGTATATCATTTATTTATATTAGCTCATAAACAATATTAGCTCAGTTCACACTTCAAAATGCATTAATTGATCATATGTGGGAGAAACACAAATGATTATGCTTAAAGAATCTATTATCTTTTGTTTGTAAGTAATTTTATTATTTAATAAATATTTCATTTCAATGATATCATAATTTTATTTGATTTTGGCTTAAAATAAATTAAGTGGATCAAATTTAAAATTTTGATAAATAATAAATGTTTTTAAGAAACAATAATTAATTAAAAAATAAATATAATTAGAATATTATTTTAGAGTAAAAATAGAAGAATGAGTTGGAGTAAAACCCAACTATACTTTTGTGTTATTCTATTTTGAGTAAAAAAAAGAATGTGTTGAATATGCTCTTACTCTAAATCTATAGTAATATTTTTACTACTCTATTTAAAGTGGGATATAGAGTGTGATTGGAGAAGATTTTACTTTATAACAGAGTTTAGAGCATTCCAACCCAATTTTATTTTCTTCTCTAAATTCTAGTATAGAATAAAACATGGTCTAACCCCATTCTATATCTCACTCTAAAATAGAGTTTTGAAAAAATTACTCTATATTTGGAGTAATCATATTCATTATTCTATTATAGAATAAAATTTTTGTTATTTATAAAATAGTCCTTTTACTTTTATATGTTTTTAATCTTATAATTAAATAATATTTTAGTTATGTAGTTTGATAAGTATTGGTAATAAATTAAAGTAGCTATATAATTAAAACTGTAAAATATAATAACAACTTTTATTTATTAGGAACACAACTACATAATCAAATTACATAATAAAATACCAAAATTAAAGAAAAACAACACAAATTAAATATAGTACAACAAAATCTAGTAATTTTACTTAGGTAATAAATCATATTTTCTTGAATTTATGGCTTAAAATAAAACATGTGAGTTAAATTTCTAATTTTGATAAATAATTGATGTTTTTAGAAAATTAGTTATTAAGAATATACTTGGAATATTATTTTTAGAGTTAAAATTAGAGGAATGGGTTGGAGTAAAACTCGTAAATATTATAGAGTTATGAATATTCGATTCGATTCGTTATGAAAGAATGGGTTGGAGTAAAACTCACAGATACCTTCAAAACTCTGAATATTTGATACATATTCGCAAATCGAAGCAAATAGCGAATCAAATCGTATTTAATGAATTTTTTTTCCAGGACTAGTCATTAGGTCCTGCACAAGTTAGATTCGATTTGATCCGCTATTCGCTTCATTTTGCTCCGAAAAACCTGAATATTCATAATTTTTCAAGGCAAAGCGAACATTAAAAATTAGTATTCGTTAAAATCGAAGCAATTATCAAATACTGAAATTAAGATGAGGATATTTGCTTCGCTTCGATATATTTACATATTTATATATATATATATATATTGCATATTTTTATATCTATATGGAAATTGTAAATTTTTATTCATCAAATTAATTATATAAATATTAAAATTTAATAAATTAAAAACAAAATAAATAATTTTCAATAAAATATTGCTATTTCGAGATAAATTTTGAATTTTTCTATATTATTTTAAAATTATTACGAAGCGAAGCGAATATCTGCGAATACTTTAGATTTTAGCAAATATGCGGATGTCCGAAGCGAAGCGAAGTGAATCACGAATCGAAAAGTTACTGATTCAGACAAAGCGAAGCGAATCACAAATACTTTCAAAACTTACGAATATTCGATTCGTGCTCAGGACTAGTTGACAGAGGTCTCCACCCAGCTGGAAACATTGACTGCTAAATCGAGCAATAACCTACATAAAATCTAAGCAATAAAAAACGAGAGCGACCTTATCTTTAGCAACCATCTTAGCCTAAAGATTCATTGTTCTTTGATCTTGCTTGTACGAGCATGTGGGGCATATAACTGAGAAGAATGGATTATAATGTGTGTTTCAGTTCAAAAAATATTATTGTCTTTTACCTAATTATGGGTCAAATAATTATTTTCTAATGAAATTTCTCTTATTATTATGGATGATAATTTAGTTTCATTTAATTTTATAGAGCATTTGGAAAGTGGAAAGACAACAAAGTGTTCCACGGACGATTCCAGAAATTCTATTCACTGAAAATATTTTAGAAAATTAACCAAAGTTGTATTCTTTTTTTCTTTTAACCACACCAGTAATGAAAAAAAAACACTAATTTAGAAAATAAGAGTTTTACAACAATTCATGAAAATTTGATTATGGATGATCTGTAAAAGGGTGTATTCAATCTTTCAGGTTAAAATATAAATTCATGCTTTAATAATTATATTCCAAGATATAAATCTATTTTTAAGGATGAATATTGATATTTCATTCTACTATTGCCGAGTATGCAAATATCTCTAATAATATAAATACATGATTAAAATGTTTAAATGTAGAAAGAAAATTGGAAATGTGGTGTTGTAAATAAGTGGTATAAGAAGAAAGAAGAAGTGTTGTGCGATACGGTTGAACCACATGTTCTATACTATTGTCACCATTCACAAATAGAAATTATAAATGGTAGTTTTGTTCCTTTTTTTGTAAACTCTGTTTTTGGTTTGGTTACCTTAATTATTTACCTAATATAAATGTACATGTTGCCCAAAAACAAAAAATGGTATTGCGAGTTTGTTTGTTTCTTTCGTGAATATTTAAGAGAAAATTAGCTAAATCCCAATGGAAGATTGCATAATTAAATAGTCGACAATATGATACTTTATCCCCTAACAATAACTATACTTTGCCACTATTCCTAGCGATAATACCCTCATGCGTTTCTTCTCATCATATTGACAGTTACAATAGAATAGTTAGACCCTACATGAGATATTGTCTTTGCATTTGGAGATACCGTTTGGTTTTTCAAAAAAATAAATTATTTATCTATAACCTAAATAAGATGTAATTTATATCGCAAATCCATCATTCGTAAATCCAATATTTTGAACATTGTTACATGCCACTTCCTACAATAAAAATTCATACTTTACCAAACATCAATTACAAATACAGGTAGCATCCTAATGGGTTTGTGCTAATTACAAAGTTAAACACAAAAAAAAAGTAAAAAAAAAAAATCGGGTTGGGATTACAAACACACAAGCAATGTGACAACTCAGTTCACTTTTACTTTCAGTTCTCTAATTACTCCATTTCTGTAAATTCAAAACCTTTAGTACAAGTTCCAAACAAATCAGCTTATTCTGACATTTCATAAGCTCAAAGACATAATCTTGTTGCGTAGAATGTGTTTAACGTATGCTACATGAGCAATTTAACTATAGAGCTAAGAACAGATTTAACCATGTGTATTGTTTTGTTTCGATACCTTTTTATGTTTTTTCTTTCTTCGGTTGGACTAAAAAGTTAGTTAAACCTTCTGGTTTCCTTTTGAATTTTAAATTTTAAATTATTACTCTTAAAACCTTAGTAGGGTATTACTAATAGTGTTTTAGTATGTTATATTTCAATTCTCATGATTCAAAAACTGTGTTACCCAATTGCATTTATGAAACACATCTCGTTAAATCTCACTAAATGTGCATTGATTGACATACATTTATGACCAACCGGTTTGACTTTTTTTTTTATCATTTGAAATTCAGTGAAAATTAATCTTAATTTTGAAGACTGGATAAATTTCTACTTGTTTCATTGCTAACAACCTAATACAATAATCTTGTCAACTTCAAGTGATCTAATGAGTCAACATTTTCGTTTGACCAGATAATTATTGGTTTTAAAAAGTTTTATATTGAAAATAGATAAAGATTATAGAGTTGACTAAGCTCAAAAGTAAATGTCACGGCAAGTTAGTTCGCATGTCAATGATATGACATCTTTTCTATTCTCAAAATTTTACCCTTAGTACAAGTAGGAATGAACAAACAAGTTCACTCAATGAGAATGATCTCTAAGCATTCTTCTAACATTATTATCCCACATCAAGCAATTTAAAGTGCAAGTAAGCTACATGCCATATAGAATTTAACAACTTAGCGAGTTCACACAATCTAGCTTACAAATTTTCTTAACACAATCATTCATCACAATCTCTTTTTCTTTTTATGCAACAATCAATGTATCATAGTAGGTTAGTCGTCAATAACCTTCAGTAACCGAGCATGCCATGCCCTTGTCTTTTTTTACTTTCAATGCATCATGTATTGCCACGTAAACCAAATCATCATATCTCTTTCACATGCAACACACAACCATGCCTAACAAGGCATCTAACAATCTAGGCTCGCAAATAATCTAGCCACCTACATCCATACTAGTGATACAACATAGTTCAATTAGAAAGAGATTTAGGGTTTACCTTTTAAATTTGAATCTAACATCTTCTTCTCTTCTCTATATCTCCTTAACAACAGTTGCGAAAGGCAGCAACTTTGTGGCGGGGCTACTCTCAAGCTTTATTTTTTATTTTTTTTTAGAGTTTTTGGCTTCTAAAGTGACTAATAAAAAGTTAGATATCTATTTATACCAGTGTGTTTTAGGGTTAAAATTTAATGGGTTTAATTGGCTTAATGGGCTTAGTGAGTTTACTGGGTTTCTAGAATTTATGGATTTTATAGGACTTTCTAACTAAACAAAATTGGGCAGATTGTTGGATTGGGATCAGTGTTACATTGTGCTTAGCCGAGCAAAC
This sequence comes from Cardamine occulta, assembly GCA_028015245.1. Taxonomy (NCBI): domain Eukaryota; kingdom Viridiplantae; phylum Streptophyta; class Magnoliopsida; order Brassicales; family Brassicaceae; genus Cardamine; species Cardamine occulta. Next base: position 8,809,223 of record CM051387.1, read on the forward strand.
TATTTGGCATATTCATGAATATGCACTTTTTTTGTTGCTTGTCTTGCAAATAACTTTAATAGTCTCATGTTGTTTCCAATGGAGGTGTTTATTCAGAACCATACCTCCAAAGTCCAAACACTTTTTGTCTCCCAAAAATGATAAAGTTATTTCCCTTCTCACTAGTACGTTTTAGATAATGATGCTCTTCTTCTATGAAAATCTTCCAATCATAAGGTTCTGCACTTCTGCTAGTGATTTCAAAACATCGTATTTTCCCAGTTTCTCAATCAAACATTCTTCTTTCATCTTGCCATACACAATCAAACCATAAGTCTAACTTTTGATAAACTTCAGGGCCATCGAGGAAAGAGGGTGAGAGATGGTTCCAACTTCTCCTTTCACTCGACTTAAACACAAATCTACTTGGACAAACCAGTGATAGCAGTGTGATGTTCCATTTGCCAAAAGCGTATTATAATTGTTTGCTTGTTACTCTATTACTCTAAGCGCAATCCAACCCAACCACTTGGAACTAGATATATGACTCGAGTTCTGGTAACTTCTATAAATACCCTTTCTTTCACACCATGGAATGGGAATGACTAAAATTAGAGCTAAATGATGAATCTAAGGAGATCTAAACCTTATGTTTGGTGTCAAACTCATATGTATACTTCTCTAACTCCTGAAACCCGGATTTACTTTCATCCATATAATCTGGTTGTCTACCCTAAACCTTAAACTCCCTTTAGAAAACTCACACTATGTTCTACACATAACTTTTTAAGCTGAATATAATAGTTGAATAAGTTCTGGATAATTGTCGACCTACCTATATATGTATATCCTTGTATCATAGTTTCTTGAAATGATTACATGAATGGAAGTGATGAAGCTGATAAAGAAGAAGATGTAATAAGTCAATTAAGAGGAGAAGAGTGAGAGATGGTGTGAAGTTTTTAAAGAAACTATACACAAGGCTTATAACAAGATGGCTAAATTGCATAAAAGAAAAAGAAGTTGACTTTACATACACATGCATTTCATTAAATGCTTTCAAATCTATTTCTCTAAATACACTGTTTTAATATTCTTTTGCATTTTCTCCGGAAACTTTTTTCTCTTATTGATTTCCTAAATAATAGTCCAAAAATTGTCGATTGGCAAATTCTCCCAATATTTAAGTGCATGAGTGTTATCCACTCACCTATATAATTGTGTCTTTTGTTAGCTTGTAGTGAATCATTTAAAAGAAAAAATTGACTGTGCTCTTAGCTAATAAGAAAATTGTGTCATTAAAATAGGAGTATTGTTTAAAGAGACAGCTAGAAACATGATAAGTACATATAAAATAAGGTTCATTAGAAACTTATGTAGCTGTTGTTGTCACACTATAAGAAGCACGAAAAAGGACTTTGCAAATAAGAATCAGAGCAATGATAATAGGAAGTTGCCTTCTTAAATCTATAAATGTGTATATTAACTAAACATGTTCTTTTGTTGAAGTTTTTTTTTTTTCTGTTGTTGAAATTATTTGTAACAATTTTTGTAGATCGATGATTAGTGGTTTGGGTTAAAATCTTATACTTTCATACTTAAATTCAAATAACCCCTAGCCTTACATATTTACCAAATACATACGAGGAGAAAAACCAATCAAGATTTTAATAATTTAAGTAAGCATGTAGTGTTGCCGCGTGTGAGCTGGATTGTTGTCGCGTGTAGAGTTCTTGCCGATCACCCCTGCGTAAAGGTTTAGCGATTTCACTCTAGGGTCAAGGACGGCTTCCCCTATGGTTGTCAGTGTTCCTTCTGGCTGCTCTATAAGGTCAACCTTCGTAGCGTTCCTCGGTCAGGCTGAGCTTAGTATGTCACCTGTATCGTTCGTTGGCAGGTCTGGAGATTGTTCTTCTCCATGTATGTTGTCTGAATTCATCTGAGGTTGGTGCTGGCTCTGCTGCTTATTTGGTTTGGTTGTTGAATCGATTTTGTTTCTCCTCTTGAAATTAGATGCTACTTCCTTTCTTATGTGCATCTCTTGATGAGGGAGACTTCAATTTGTGGCTTTTGGCTTTGAGTTGTCATTGGTCAAGGCATTCTTGCTCTTCTCCTCTGCCTTACATTTGTCAACTAAAGCTCTAAGTGTTGCTTCCGGCTATTACCCATGCAATTTGGTAGTTCAAACTTTTTTGGGAGTTGCTTTACTCTCCCGTTTCTGAGAGTTTGTTTTAAGGAGTGTTAGGTATCGTCCACTTCTGGTTGAGCCTTCTACCTCCTCTCTCACCTTGGGGTGGTGGTGCTTCCATGCTTCTTTATGTAAACCCATAGTCTTCTCGGGCTTGTCGAGTTATCGACGTTCTAATGGTTCATAGTTTTGCATTTGGTGTGTTATTGTTTGAGGTCTGCTGCATACTCCGGGTAAAAGTTTGGTATTAGTCTCTATTAGGTAAATTGGTCATTGGTCCCTTCGCGGGTGAAGTCGCTGCCTTGGTTAGAGGACTGGTCTTGGGGTCTCTAGTGTTTGCGAGGATTATAAAGAGTACATGGATTGTGATCGGTTTTGTCTTGAGGATTCTTCTCGGCTAGATGATCTTCGGTCTCTTCTGTAGGTTCTCTCACGGGTTTAGAGCTCGGATTGATTCCAATTATTTTTTTTAGTAATCATTTGTTATTTATTAATCATATTTCTAGGATTTTCATATATATTTAAAAACATATTAAAAATTGATAATAAATACATCTTTTTGTGAATAACAATTTTCTATAATCCTAAACCAATTGTATTCGATTATTATTATTTAAGTTTACAATAAAACATGCATAGAAAACTTAAAATTTTGATTTTTAAAACAATTTTTTTTTCTAGAAATAGAAAACTCTAGAAAATATAAATTTTTTTTGAGTATATTTTACCACATCTTTGTATTAGATCCCTTTAGAGTTGTTCCTCTGTTGTAATATCTCCATTACCTAACACTTTCACCAATTTTTCAATAGCAAATCCTTTATTAAACAAAAAAAAAATTGAAGTACGCAATCGTATAGTTAGTTATTTATATAGTTTACAAAAAAAAAGTAAATTATTTTTATATCGTCGTGCGTTCTACATGAGTCATTTTCAAAGAGCACTATAATTATTAATTTTTCACCAGATGAATTATTTTGTTTTTATATGTTGGGGTATATTATGAAGTCGAGATGCGTTTGGGAACGAAAACGACAAACGACGTTACATTGTTCCAAGAGGTACAAAAACTTAGGGACTTATCTCTATTGTTTCACTGTGACCACTGACCAGAACATGACTTATATGTAGACTTCTTTTTATCGATGTTGACGGTTTATACGATTTTGATGAGAGTACTGGTTCTATCAAGATATGAATCTCGATCATATCTCCAATAATCTTTCATTTCACTATTCCCTCTTTTACTTTTGATTTAATATTCCTACTTATGTCTATTCCCTTTTGATTAGAGGTGGCCGAACCTTTTCAATAGAACTATATATTAAAGTCTTGCCTTTTAAAAAGTTCGTTTCATTTGTTCTCTTAATTTATATTTTCTAGATCTTATATTATTCATCTTTCTCATTTCCTTGACATGGAGATTACAATAATCTGACCATAAAAATGAAAATAGAGAAAATCAAAACAAGTGGAATACAAAACAAGTTTTAAGCAGCAAAGTGAGATGGTGACTGGCTGCGGTAAGAGTCCGAGATATGCCTTGAAGAGGAGAGTATGCGTTAGTTCTTCAAGAAAACAGTCAAAACTTGCAAAAAAGAAACGCTAAGTTTGGCCCCTAATTCAAGAACATCTCCAAATTAAGAATTTTAGATCAATACTCAAAACTCAAGAACATCTTCTATCAGAATGAGAAACTCCCTTCCAACTAAAAAATTGAATTATAGGGGCCAAACTTATCGTTGAAAAATATATATATATATATATATATTGCAACCACTACTAGCTCAATCTTTGGTTTATTACGACTTTATTTTAAAAAAAAAAACAATTTTGCTCCGGATTGGTTTACCAATTCTGATTGATGAACTTTAACACAAGAAAATTCTGATTGATGAAACAATTTGGTTTACTATCCAAAAAAAAAAGGTTAAAAACATGCAAATGCAATAAAATTCCACATTAACGGTTGATAGTTGAAACATCCCCACATCTAAGCACTTGTTCTGTTTTTTTTTTTTTTGATGTCTTTTCCATACTTATAAAAATGTCTTTAATTTCACGATCTGTCTCCTCTAGAATAGGAATTTTGAGTAATAAAAAAATAAAAAAAATCCTCTCTTTTTTTTTTTTTTAATTTCCACTAATATCAAATCGCGGAATATATTTCCCACCATTCTTATCTCCTTGGCGTCATTCAAGTTTTTAAATGATTTTTTTTTCTTTTAATCTCCTATAATCTATAATTTTAATTTTTCCGATATTGGCGTCTTCGTTGAAGCTTTCCAAATTCTCAAATTTTTTTTTTTTTTTTTTTTGAGAAACTCAGATGTATCCTTCTTCTCTTGACGATGATTTCGTCGCTGATTTGTTTTGTTTCGATCAAAGGTTCTTTCTTTCCCACTAATCTCCCTTCTTTCTCCTCCTTCCTCTGTTCTCTTATCTCTTTTTCAATTCAGTTTTTTTTTTTTTCGATTGATTAATCGATTTCAATACATTTCCCAATTGTAAAAATCGTATCTTTAAATATCAAGGCTTTGATTTCTCTCATGTTTAATTCAATTTCTGTGTAAAGATTGTTTTTTTTCCCTCATTTCATGGAAACAAAAATTGTGTCTTTTTGTTGATAATTTGACGAACCCTAATGTAATTTCTAGTTTAACAACGTTTGTTGATTATGTTTTGATTCGATTTAAGATGTGACTCTATGTGTTAATCTATTGATTATATATAAAAACTCCATTTTGATGGAAATGGATCTATTGGTTTTTAACTCAGCAGCAATGGAGCAGAACTCGATGATTACACACAATTTCATCAAGAAGATACTTTCCCAGATTTTGGGTTATATGGTGTGAATCTGCAGGAAGAATCAGTTGAAGTCTTCAGCATTGGAGCTCAATTGGATTTGTCGTCCTATGATGGAGTTGTGCAGCAAGAGCAAGAACAAGTTCGTATGGTTGGAGGTCAAAATGATTGTGGAGTTGTGCAGGAAGAAGAAGTAGAGATCAATTCTGGATCATCTGGTGGAGCTGTTAAGCAAGAACATGATCATTTAGATGATGATTGCTCGCGAAAGCGGTAAGCTTTGGAATCATCGAAATTTTTGTGTGTTCTGTATTGTGTTTTAATGGAAGATGTTATGGTTGTTGATAGGCTAAGGACTGGATCGTGTAGTAGCAGAGGAGGAACTAAAGCTTGTCGTGAAAGATTGAGAAGGGAGAAGTTAAATGAAAGGTGTGTTTTAAAAGACTGAGTCTTTGGTGTTAATTGTTTTGTGAATTGAGTTGTATAATGGGGTTGATTTTTGTATATAGGTTCATGGATTTGAGCTCGGTTTTGGAGCCTGGGAGGAGTCCAAAGACAGATAAACCAGCTATACTCGATGATGCAATCCGTATCTTGAATCAACTTAGAGATGAAGCTCATAAGCTTGAAGAAACTAACCAGAAGCTTTTAGAAGAGATCAAGTCTCTCAAGGTTTGTTCGCTTCTCCTAAATCAAGAATCTTGTTCTATGCAATGTGAGAGCGGAAGTTTTAAGTTTTCTATGTTTCTTTTATAGGCGGAGAAGAACGAGCTGAGAGAGGAAAAGCTGGTGTTGAAGGCGGATAAAGAGAAGACGGAACAACAGTTAAAATCAATGGTGGTTCCATCTTCAGGTTTCATGCCTCAGATTCCAGCAGCTGCATTTAATCACAACAAAATGGCGGTTTATCCGAGTTACGGTTACATGCCAATGTGGCATTATATGCCTCAATCGGTTCGTGATACGTCCCGTGATCAAGAACTCAGGCCTCCTGCTGCTTAAGACTCTTTTTTCTTTTTGGTACTCATAGGAGAACTTAGAGAAATATCTGATCCACTTGGTTTAGGATTCTTCCGTTTAGCAAATGTAAAAGCTTTACTCTTGAACTTGGGTTGTATTTTTAATAAAAATATATATATAACTCCAGAAACTTGTGATCTCTTGTTGATTTTATGCAAATAGAGACTTTGACTGTATGTTCTTATTCTTCTCTAATCTTTGGGGATTAATTCTAAGGTATGAGTTTGCAGCTAGTAAGTAGGGGTCAAAAGGTCAGATACAGATAAAAACAAAACTTAAAAATTAAAATGCTCTCGTTGAGAGTCCAACTGAGCTACGAGAGCTCTTTATTAACTTTAAATTTTTACTTAAAACTATTGTTCTTTCTCAAATTAAGTAGTTATTAAGTAAAACATTTCATGAGTACATGTTTTAATGGGAAAACTTAGTAGTATATTTTCATCTCATATTCATGAAATTTATATAATACTCTTACAAGTTTGGTAAATGTGATATTTTTGAATTTTGGAGATATTTATTCATTATAGATTGCACAAAATACATCATTTTAAATATATATTTTAGATTATGCATAATATATTAGAGATCCATAGGTGAATTCATCTTTGTAAATATGAACCATGATTCCATAAAAACAATGCAACTTTAAAACAATTCTGGATACTCATTAATTCATACTCATTGATCTAGTAAAATCAACTGGTAACAATTAAAATAAACTTTTTATCAAAATTAAAAGGGAAAATATCATAAAAAACCTTCAACTTTACAACTTTTTCCAACTAAAACCTCTAACTATTTGTGTTTCCAAAACAAACATTCAACTTGATAAAATTTTCCAACAAAAACCTCAAACTATTTTTGTTTCCAAAATAAACCTTTAACTATAAAGTTTTGCTTACTTAAACCTTCAAGTTTCTAATATTGAGCCTCATTGAGGGGTTACTAACAATCAACGATAACTTCCGTTAACTATGTTTGTCCATTTTTACGTATTTTTATTGTTATTTAGTTATTTATTAAGGAAAAAATGAGTTTACAACTACAGAAAATCTATTTATATAGGGTTCATATTCGAAACTGACAAAGTTAATAAATATTTAACAAGTGTTTGCTGTGTTAACTGGAGTTATTGTTGACTATCAATTAATCATCAATCAGACTTAAGATTGAGTTTTTCCATCTATGATTTTTATTCAAAACTGACAAAATTAACAAATAGTTAAAATGCGTTTGCGAAATTATCATTGACCGTCAATTAACCTTCATTGGGATCAAGATTGAGAACTTGAGGGGTTAAGTAATCAAAACTTTATATTTGGAGGTTTGTTTTGGAAACAAAAATAATTTGAGGTTTTTGTTGAAAATTTTTATCAATTAGAATGTTTGTTTTGGAAACACAAATACTTGGAGGTTTTAGTTGGAAAAAATTGTAAAGTTGAAAGTTTTTTATGGTATTTTCCCAAATTAAAAAGAATTAAAATAAACTGATTTTTAAAGGAGGAATTCGATATAAAGGTTACTTCTTATATATATATATATATATTTATTTATTTAATATTGTTCAATTACACTTTTGTAATATTAAAAATCCCAAAATACACTTCAATATTCTTTAGAAGTTATCTTTAGAAGTATTCTAAACTTCACTTAATGTGCATTTTCGTTGAAATTTTGAATAAATGCAAAAGAATTTTAAAATTTAAGATAATTATATTATTTTAAATATTCAATCAATCAAAGAAATATTAAAATAATATTCATTCTAATTTAGTTTAATTAAAATTTTGAATAAATTATTTTTAATCTAAAAGACTAAATTTCATTATCATTTTTGGTTTCCTTATTTTAGGGAATTTTAAATTGTACAAAATCCGTCTTCGAAACTTCTTTGAACATAGATCAAACTGTAGAATACATATTATAAAATTTGTAAAATAAATTAAATGGTAGACAACATATTCTAAACTTTCGTATAATATATAGTTAAGTTTTGAATATGTACTCTAAACAGCATAAAACATAACTAATCTAAATTCTAAACATCGTAAAACAAGTAGGGATTCTAAATTTTGTAGAAGATATAGTGTATCTTCCTAATCGAGACACGATTTATCATTTTTAATTCACGAGTTGCTTAAAAAATTATCAAATCTACTTGAAAGGTTAATTTTGAAAATTTTGACAATTATTTAAAAAATAAGTATATATGGGCAAATGAAAAAATTTTCATTATTGGTATCAAGCACCAATACCCATATCTTCGTAATAGAGGGGCCAATGTGTTTATTTGTTTTCTGGGATTTAGTGGACGATAAATTTTCGTGCATTGCATGCGTATTGATATATATATATATATATATATCAGTCAGATTTTTGGGAATTTTCTACGTAATGTGTAATGTATAGAGATGATTTGTCAACAATAAGTGAATATTTGTTATTGGTAAGAAAATGTATGACATTACTTACTTTGCAATCTACTACAACTCTGGAAGAGTGGAAGATGATGATGATTGACTCTTCTTTATTTTTTTCTAACTTTTTTTTTGTTTATTGGGTTTGTTAAGTTTTGTTTTGGACTAAGACTTATATATTTTGTTTTGGGCTTTTAACCAAACCGAACAAACTGAAAAATTAAAAGTTTCAGTTAAAATTCGGAGATCATATTTTAACATTAAACTAAACCAAAAATATTAATTTTTGAACTGAACCAAACCAAATTCTAATTTCGGTAAGAAAATTGTTAAACCGAAATTCCGAACCGAAGCGACACGACCGAATGCCCAGGCCTATACTTTAATCAGATTAAATTTAATTTTTTTATTTAATCACATACTGAGAAGTATTTTAGGGTTTTGAATATTAAAAAGTATAGTTTCCATATTGTTAAGAAAAAAAGTGTGCATGGACAAATGGAAAATAGTATCAGTATCATTTCTCTTCCGTAAGAAAGTGCACAATTCATATAAAGATATATTGACTCAGGACAAGAACAGCAAATTCGAAACTGAAATGGTATCTCACTAAAGAACCATTAATTAATATCTCTACAAAAACTGTCATAAGCTTCATTAAAATAAGCAAAATGATTTGCAAAGATTTTGCCTTTTGATGGCCTTATAGGATACCACTCTTTAAACTCATCTTGGATTCCAAAATAAAAACAAAATACATAACCGATGAAACATCTGCTTTCTCAGTTTGCTTTTGCCTTTGGAGCCTTTTTCCTGAGTTGCCTACCATGTCTCCTTGAGTTCTTCATTCCAATGAAGAAGAGAACTGCTCCAAGGAGAGCCAAGCTCTGAAGAATCAAACACACAGAATAGAAAAAGATCTCAGGTCTTGATCAAGAATGAATATACAACTCAAAATTTCAACTCGTAAACAGCTAGGTTTATATTGTTTCTATTTGTTTGGACTTCATCTAAAAGAAAAAGGCAATAAGAGATTAGCTAACCTGGGTAAACTTTGAAAAGAGTTGGCTAAATTCCTTTTTGTCAACATCATAGTTGTAGAAATCATAAAGAATCGGGGTGGCAACGGCTTGATGCAGAAGCTGAAACAAGATTTCCAAGAGTTTATCAGGTTTTTCATCATTTAGATAAACAACAATGTACTTGAGATGGAACATTTGTTACATACCAAGAGATAAGCTCCCAAGGAGCTGTCAAAGATGAACAATAGTCCACCAATACCCTTCAAGGCTATAGCAGCAGCAACAAGAATCTTCATCTGTAAAACAAAGGAGATTAAACAAAACAAGGAAACTCAAAAAAACGATTTGGTTAACTGTTCTTGTACAAAGAGTAGACATGAAGAAGCGCACGTACATCAACTGGTGGCAATTGCTGGCCAGTGTGAGTTGTCACATGGTTTACAAAGGCACTGAACTTTGGGCTCAAGGATTTAGCTGATCGTCCACCATCTTCACCAAAATCACTGAACCTGCACGAGGAAGCAACAAACATATCAAAACTTTAATCAGAGAAGGAAAGAACAAAACACGAAATTTAAACTAAACTGTCTCTGTAGTGACTCAAATTGCAACAAACTTCATTTAACCAAGCAAAGATAGGTTATATCAATTGAGATCATAAATAAAACAAACGTTACTTAAATCGAAGTATGTAGATACTGCATTTGTAAGTCAGAACAATTGTGTAACTTAACAGGCATCAAAGATATGAGTTTCATTGGTTGAGTCCCACAAATCATAAGAAAGCACCTATAAAGCTTTGCTTGAATTCAAGATTAGAGAAACTTTTCAAGACCTAGAATCATGTGTCTTAACTAACGAGATCAACTCAACAGGCAACTTGCAAAACAGTTGATAACGAAGAAAGGTAAGAAATTTAGAAAACCCAAATGCCAAGATTAGATCAAGAATGAAATCTAGCAATCTTCGAGTTCTTGAGAAATCATAATTTAGCAAAGCAAATCAAGATCCATACTTTATCTCTTCATTGTCCACCAAAATTCACTCACTCAGCTATAATCGAGCTACCCTAAATCCATGATTCATCACTAACTTCAAAGCCATAATTTATCTCTACTCTAAAGACAGGCACAGAGACAGGCAAAGAGCCCAGATTTTGATTTTTCCTCAGATCTACAAGAGTATAAGAAAAGTGCTTACTCTTGCCATGCGGGGAGAAGGAAGACGGAAACGAAGAGAGCTCTACCAAGAAAAGAAGCTAACTCCATTGAAGCTCTATCTCTTAGCTTGTTTTTTTTTTCTTTTCTCTCCTCACGAATCGAACGCAGAGACAAGAGAAGAGAGTCAGATTTGAGTCCTTTAAAAAGGAGAAAGAAGGAAAGAAATCGAAGAGGTAGAATTTGAAATATTTAGAAATTTGTGGGGTCAAAAAGGTATAGAGTTGTTCCGTCGACCTACTCGCGCGAGTATATAATACTATTTTGTATTCGCTTTATAGTTGGGCGGTAAACGCCACGTAGATATTTGCATACGTGGTCTGGCCAATGAGATTCGTCCGAGTCAGTAAGTATTTAAGCCAGCGACCAATAAAACGCGACTCATTATTATTACTACATCTTTTAAGGACAATTTTTTGTTTCTTTTTTATTTATTTGTTGTTTGAATATAGTGTTAAATTTTTTAATCTGTCGTATAAATTATAAAATTCGATCATCCCTGCAAAGTTAACAAAATAATTTTTTTAATGCTTTAAAATGTGGTTGGATCTATGATCTATCGGTGGGTTCTTTCTTAACCAATTAACGAAATTAGTTGACCAAAAAAAACACAGCTTGGTCTTTGTTTTGTCTTTACTTTTTACTTGAGCATCTTCATCCAAATCTGATCCGAAGGACAAACATGCTAGGCCAAAGATTATTAGTATAGGATTATTAAAAAAAAAAATCTTTTTTTTTCTCCTTCAAACGGTTTGTTTATATATTATACCGAACTACAACCATTTTGGAAGAATCATATACATACATAATCAACTATATATATATATATATATAATCAACTACATAGATGCAAATAAACAAATCTATAAAGTTATTATTGTTTTCCACTGATAAGAAACAATGCATCTAAAGTTATATTTTACCAAAAATTATTACATTTCTCTTGATTCACGATAAACAGTAATCAAAATCAATAATTACTTTCTTCAACAAAAGACTCGTCTTTGCTATACATACAAGCCAACCTTCCATATCAAATGATCCACTTCACTTATCTTGAGGTAGATAGTACATAAATGAAAAATCATGTGAAAATGGATTCTTAGACTTTTGTCCACAAATGTTTAGTTTCTCATAACAAACATGTCGTCCAAAACTTTTTTATGGATAGTTGATGTTAAACCTTAAATTTTTGGTAGACATCACTCAACAGTTGAATTCTTGGGTTTAGAGGTCTTATTATCAAACTTAAATGATCTGAGTTAATACGCATGTATATGCTTCATGATGTACAAATAATTTTAGATCCAGATTGTATCTCCATCCAAATATCATCTTTTCAAAATTTGATTGAGATTCAAACACCATAAACCAATGTGGTTTCTCCCTTGTAAAAGAAAAAAAAATCCTGAGAATACCATTATTGGCTAATCTTTTGGTGAGTTTAGGTCTCTAACAATGAAGTTTAATATAATATTTAAAATTGAAGTTTGGAACTGACTCTGGAATTAATGAGATATCTCTTAGACTATATATAATGAGAGTGTTGAATAATTGATTCAATTGTTGAATCCTTGTAATGATTAGTTGAATTAAAAATTAAAACATATGGAATCAACACAGATGAATAATTTCAAATACGCCCACAATGACTAGGATGTTTATGAAGCCACTCCAACGGGAGAAGATTCAACTCATGCTTGTCGGAAAAACACTATATATACCAATGAACAGAATTAGGTGCTAGTGTGGATAGATTAAATATGGAACTGATAGCATTGTTGGCAGAAGTAGTGGACCTAAGAGAGCCTACAATAGTGATGCCAACGACTCTAAATCTGTATGATCTACTTCTCGTCGAATAGGGAGGGATGCAGCTAAAAAAGTTAAAAAGATAGGTAAGGCTGCAACCTTGAAAGTTGTCAAAGAAGGTGGAATGAATTCAAACCATTTAAAGAGCAAGTGCTGGGACGATTGGAAAAAATATCTATGAGGCAAGAGGAGATAGACAAATGGATGAAAGAAAATATTCATGCCAAGAAGATGAAGATGTTTATTAAACTAACTGAAAATGAGTATCTTAATGACCATAGCAAAAAGTTGTTGGAGCTGTTGACCCACGATATATTTGGAAAATTGTTGTTGTCAAGTATCGCTATGTATTTAATTTTGTCACATTATGTTTTGCTAATGTTTGTTTGTCATTTTATGGTTTAATAATATGTGTTGTTCATTTTATGTTTTAATAATGTTTGTTTGTTATTTTATGCTTTAATAATATTTATTCACCACTTTATTCTTTAATAATGTTGTCAAGTTTCTGTGACTTTTTCATCAATGTAACCCATGATTTTTGGCTTTTTCGTTAATGTAATCCATGATTTTTGGCTTTTAATGCGAGAATCCAATATTTATCTATTAGTTAACTATAGTCTATTATTGTTTGTTATCTGTTGGTTTCAACCACTCAATTTGAATTCAAATCTTCAACCATTCAATCCTTATCTATTATATATCTATTATCTTATAAATGGGGACTCATTCTTCCATTGATATACAAATACCACAAATCTCATCTTACCAAAAAATATCAATGGATCCATGAGTATTTTCTTTTGATATCGAAGCTTACAAAAGTCATGCTGAAATTGAAGAGAAGTATATCATTAACTAATTTAGAGAGCGTCGCAACGAAGTAGAGGAAGCCTATGCACCGCGCAGCAAGAGAAAATAATTCAACATAGATCATGTAGTGGCAAACCAAATAATGATTGATGATTACTTTGTCTATTAATCTACATATGACGATGCAATGTTCCGTCAGTGATTTCGGATACGAAAACATGTTTTTCGAATCATAAGGGACCTATCAAGCAGTGACAACTACTTCACCCAAAGAGTTGATGCAGCCAATAAAAATGTATATCTCCATTAACAAAACATACCACGGCAATGCAAATATTATATCATATGATGTGACGGTCGACGCGATCGATGAATACATCAAAATAGGAGTTACTACAGCATTGGAGTGCTTGCTTAGATTATGTAAATAAATAATTCAATTGTATGAGAAAGTGTATCTCATATTCTCAAATCAAGATGACATACAAAGAATTTTGCATGTTAGTGAAATGTGGGGGGTCCCGGGGATGATTGGAAGTATTGATTGCATGCACTAGGAATAAAAAATTTATCCTAAGGCGTGGGAAGGTCAATTTACTCGATAAAGAAAAACTATTGTTATTCTTTAAGCTATTGTATATCATGATCTATGGATTTGGCATACATTTTTTGGACGTCCATGCACATTGAACGATATCAATATTTTAGATCATTCACCAGTGTTTGATGATGTTGAACAGGAAAATACTCCAAGACTGAAATTTTTCATGAACCAACATCATTATGATATGACTTACTATCTAGCTGACAGTGTCTATCTTTCTTATCCAACTTTTTCAACTCAAATTAGACATTCTTAGATGAATAAGACAAGTTATTTGCACAACGTCAGGAGGGATGCCGGAAGGACATCGAACGTGCATTTGGAATATTGCAAGCTCGATTGAAAATCATTTGCAAACCAGCTCATATGTGGGACATAGCCGATTTGGCTATCATCATTAGGTCATATATCAGATTGCATAATATGATTGTTGAGGATGAATAAGATATATATGTTCATCATTGGATCGATTATGATTAATCTGAGGCAAGTGGGTATAGTATACTGCAATCATTCTCAACCAAAGTGCTACATGCATTTGAAAATCATGTGCATACTAGATCCGAGTTGCGTAATTCAAATGTACATCATGAATTGTAAGCATATCTAGTCAAAACATATATGCAAGAATTTGGAATGTTTTGTAGTTAAAGAGATTTTTAAGTTTGTGATTTGAGTCTATTGTACTAATTAAATTATGTATATTTTATCAATTATGTGTGTGCTCATTTTAGTTACTTTCTTTGTTTTAATAATAACGATATTTATTATTCATTATTAAAAATAATAATTTTAAAAAATATTTAATTCTTAATTATTTTACTTTATTTTAAATCGATAATTTTTATTAATATGTAATTATAAGAAAAAAATATAAAAGATATTAAAAGTGTGAAATAAAAAATAGTGGACATGGTGATGAATTTTATTTAAAAAAAAAAACTATTGTAGAGTGTTAAAATTGAATGGATGTTGAATTATGAGGTCAAACAGAGAGAAGATGATGTGGAGTGTTAAAAATAAAAAATATGGTGTTGAAAAAATATAACCAATATACATAATCTTGTGTGTTGGGGCTTATTTTCGTTTAATGAGTTTTATGTTACCACAAATTTAGGGTTTGAATGGTATTTTTGGGTGGATAAAAGACAATACGTGTCTAGTTGCATAACACAAATTGATGTCACCATTCAACAATAATCCATCTTCATGTGCGTTTTTAAACTGTAAAAAATTTTATTTTGCGAATGAAAATAAGTAGAACACTATTAATAGTAATATGCACCAAAGTAAAAATATTTTTTCTGAGTGTTGTTACTGTACAAGAGGGGATATTTCATTTTTAATATTATTATTTTGAAATAGATAATTTATCTATTTATAAATACTGAGTAGATATAGAAACGTGAATATTGTTTCCACCAAACTAGTGTATATAATTTCTATAAATTCACTTTCACGCTTCTGCAAAACAAATCAGAAGTAAGAAAGTATTTGTCAAAAAAAAAAAAAAAACAAACAAGAAGCAATAAACAAAGCTTTGTAAGAGAAAAAAAAATTACTTGAGAAAGAAGCAAGTCTTTGTAAAAAAAAGCAAGAATCAAGTTTTTGTCCCAAAAAAAATCACCAGCAAAAAGATAACAAGTTTTATTTTATTTTATATAATTATTATTTATTGAGAAATTAATTATTTTTGCCTCAATTTACAATTGTCTGTAATTACAATTATAAATTTTAACTAAATTACATAATATTAAACAAATACTATATAATAAAAGTGTTATTATATACATTACATTAAAAATAAAAAATAAATCATTATTAAGTTTGATGTAATATGTATATAATAAAAATGGTATAACAATAAAAATTAAAGTAAAAATTACATCACTATTTTTATTATTTAATAATATAACAAATAGAACTTGTAAATATTTTTTATATGTAATATATATATATATATATGTGTGTGTGTGTATTTGTTAGGTTAAAGACATACACTACGTAAAATGAAATCAGTGTCATAGAATATATTATATCAGCGAAATATTAATTTTTTATAAAATTATTAATTGTAATTCATATATATTGGTTGTTTTTAAAATTTAAAAATTTTAATTACTGTAAAAATATATCATAAATAAATGTATGTGATAAAAGTAATAAATAGATTTAATATTAAGATTTTCTAATGTAGAAAATTGCATTTAATCGTCGACGAAGCGGAAATTCTTCCGAGCAAGGTAATACGAGTACTCATAATCAAACGACAACAAGAGTAATTTTTATTATTATAATTGTTTACAAATTTAAATTATTTAGATTTTATGTTAGAAACATAAATACACTTTGAATAATCATAGAACGAAGATAATTTTAAATGGACTTATCAACACAAAAGAAGATTCATTTAATTTTAAGATAAAGCAATCAACACAGTAATAGTTCACTATGTCTCTCAAGAGATTGACATCTCAACTTTTTAGAGAGCTCTAGAGGTGCCATGTCAATAAATAAAAAAAGTTAAACTACCAATCAGATTATTTCAATCACATACATCATCTCCACATCATTTTCTTCTTTGTTGTGGAGAAATAAATCGTTTCTTAGTTTTTTCGTGGCTTTAGTTTATAGGTTTTTTGATTTGATATCATCCTCTTTGATTTTACCATTAAAACCTATAGATCCTTCAATTTCAAACTCTGTGATTCGATTGTCTTCTATTTCTTAGGAATTTTTATTTAAGTTTCGTTTATAGCATCTCTGATGTTACCTCCTAAATTTTCTGTCTCTGTATCTGTTGATTGAAACATAGCAATCTTTCAATTCGAAACTATATATTTATGAGTCAATTGTGTTTTCAATTTTGAAATTATGTGCGTATGTCTCGATTGGGTTTTTATTTTGACTAAATTGTGTTCTATGTCTCGATTGAATCCTTTCAATCTTTGAATTGGAATTTCTCTCACTATGTCTCCATTATGTTTTCATTTTCTCTGTTTTGTGATTCAATTTTCTTGCTTTTCTATGATTATGAGTTTAGTGGAGTTTATAAATTTTGTTTCAATGATGTTATACTTGAATCTTAGAGGATTTAAAAACTTATGCTCATCTTATACTTGAAGTTCTAAATGCAATTTCTCCACGAACTCGAATTTCACTCTATTAGTTTTATATTCTGGTTGCCTTGGTTTATCTATTTCGAATTCTATTTTAATTCATTCCATTGTAAGTGGAATTTCTGCAGGAGACATAACTCGGAGTTCATGGACATGAAACTCTGTTTGAGGTTCATGATGAACTGTTGGAAGCATTCTCATGCCAAACTAAAACATACTGATGCCATTGATCATGCAATTGGTCAGAGAGAATATTTTGTTAAATTGTTCTTCTTTTCAGCTTCTAGATAATATCTTTTGATTGTTTTTGGCTTCTCTGAACTGAAATTTGATGCTTTCGAGGCAACTTTGCTATAAAATTGGTTTAACGAATTGATATTCTCAGATTGTATTAGAGGACCTATTTTCCCAAAACTGGTGTTCACCGTTTATTGTTTGGCTATCTTCATTTCATTTCATTTTTCCTACCTGCTTCTTGCTTAACGTTTTCAAACTTTCTAACTATCCTATGTGTACTCACAGTGACAGATGAAAGAAAATGAAAGTCATAGACATGTAGTTGAAATAGAAGAAGATAAACCACTATGATTTTCTAATCGTCATTTTCTGGTATGATTCTAATTTAATTTCTTGAAATTTTTGTTTAGTAGAAGAAGTGAATATAAACAGACAATAGAATCAACTATAAAGGGAGATCTACATCATTTGAAACCTCAGTTATAAAACAAATCTTTCATTAATAAAATGTGGGTACAAACTGAGCTTGGAATGTAGAAATTTAGACTAGCAATTAAACTTAAACATAATACATATAATCTATGAAACGAAAGATCTCTTTGTAGATGATGCAGTTGTCGCACACATCCTCAAACTGTCCAATGACGCAATCATTAGGAACTTCAAGTTGAGTGAGCAGCATATCATAATCCTGGTATTGCCTCACACTCAACTCTAGAACAAGCGGGCTACAGTTTTGTTGACATTGTCTCACTACTTCAAACCCTTTCTCTTTTCATAGCTTCTTGATGTAGTTAGATCCTTCTTCAACATGATATTCGTTAATCAAAATCATGCCATATAGATACATAGCTTCTGGATGATTTGCTTCAGATGCTACCTTCAGTTGATTCATACCTGTCACAGATTCTTTACAGAAATAGTAATCAATTAGTCCACATAAGAATATAGCATGAACATTCCCTGAGTTTGCACACTCATAAAGAATCTCTGTTTTCTCAGGAATTGTCTCCCATGGAGGCGAGAAAGTACGGTCAACATTCAGCTTCTGCAATACATCTGGAAATTTAGAGATCTTCCCAAACGATTTGCATGTCTTAAGGCAAGAAATGAAATCAAGATGTGATGACTCTCCTACTTTTCCAAGTATGACAGCCAACATGTCATCAGGTAAGTCAGTAAGAGATCGAATAGATTTTTTGTTTTCCATGAGGATTTTAATAGTTTTTGAATGAGAATGATTAAAACGATACCAACTTAACCAACTTATTTATACTCACTAAATGTATATGTTAATGATTTCTTCATCCATTTAATAAGACAACATTTGCTTCATCTATTTTTTTGGTTCCTCAGATTCTAGATACATTAAAGAAAATATATAGCTCTATGTTAATGATTTCTTCATCCATTTAATAAGATAACATTCGCTTCATCTATTTTTTTGGTTCTTTAGATTCTAGATACATTAAAAAAAATGTATAGCTCCATGATTCATAGTATGCATTTGAAGTCGTGATTTAACTAATATAAATGCTTTAAATTCATAATTAATTTGATTTATATTTTCAACTCAATTTACTGCAACTAATTAAAACAAATAGTAAATACAGAGTACACATATTTGTCTAATGTATCTTACGAAAATGAAAAGACTAACATGAAGTCTAAAAATTATATATATGTTCCAAATCTGCTTTGTTTCTCTAATCACAAATTCTCTAAAAACAAAGGTTTATGTTCCATTTTTTCCGTAAATGTTAATGAATTTACATTTATCTCAATGCAATTTATATCAATGGGTACAAAAAAAAAGAGTTCAGTCCTAGTTTGCCGAAAAAGATCTCGCTAGATAAACTCGAATTAGGGAAAAACAATCAAAATGTTGTTCTTCGTGTATTACGAATATGGGAAGCCAGAAACTTTAAACTCAACGGAAGCCTCATGAGTCTTGATCTATTGCTATTGGATGAGAAGGTAATCTTATTCAAAATCCTTTTTCTATACTAATAAGTTTCTATTAAAGAGATATAGTTCTAACTAAATAAATTTTATAATCTCATGTAGGATACTCTAATTCAAGGATCAATTCACCATCGCAGAATTCATAAATTCAGAGATGTGCTGAAAGAAGGACAAGTATACCTGATCAGTAATTTTGAAGTTGTCTCCGCTTATAGCCACTACAAGGTCTCATATCATTTATTAAGTATTCGATTTACTGACACAACAAAACTTGACGAAGTTGATGAAGATGACTGCTCTATCAAGCATGAAAAATTCAGAGTTTACTCTTGTGCAGAATTTAAAATTTTTGTTGGGACCAACCTTCACCTGCTGGGTATTTCACTACAATTCTAAATACCTCTTTATATATAGATGACTCTAAATTGATATATATGCAAACATTTCTAATGTATCTGATGTATTTCCAAAAGATTGTATTGGTTCTTCTACTTCAAGAGTCAGTAACGGAAGTCATTCTTTCTCTTCCTTACATATGTTAAAAGTATGAATTACAAAATCAGTTAACTGTTATCTATGATTTTGCAGCAACTCAACCATTCGTGTAACTCTTTGGGACAATCAAGCATCTGAGTTTCATCAAAAATTTCAACAAAATGACAAAGAATGTTTTGTGCTTGTGGTCACTTGCTTGAACCCCAAAATGTTTGCAGGTAATATCATATTTTATAACATCATTTAATTGATTCTGTATTTAATCTTCTTTGTTTTTTTTTTCCAAAATTTGTTAGGGAAACTGTACTTAAACTCAAGTGGAGCAACTAAGGTTTACATCAACTACAACTTAGAAATTGTTAAAGCGTTTATGCAAAGGTAATTATTCCTAAAAACTAAATTAATTTATCTATTTAACATAATAACATAGAAATATATGCTTCAAGTTTTTTTAAAAAAATAAACATCTATTTGCAGAATGGGAATCGAAAACAGGATTGGTTCAACGAAAATAGTGGAACAGGATAATAATAAACTCAATATGGAGATTTGGACTATTGACCAGATCTTACAATACATTGCAAGTGGAGTCAACCAAGAAATAGAAGTTATTTGTACTGGAAAAATTGTTGACATTTGCAACCGAAATGGTTGGAACTATATATCTTGCGCCTCATGCTCTAAAAAAACTAGGACGATCTGCAACTGCTTTGATATGCAACCAATGTAACAAAACCACAACTATTGGAGTCGCAAGGTACAATACTCTATTTTGTGATGAATGCATTTTAAAAATTAAATACACATAATAACGTTATTGCATTTTCCATACAGGTTCAGGATCGAATTGACAGTTGAGGCCGGAGATCGAATAACTAGATTCGTATTATTTGACAAGGATGCTAAGAAACTATTACACATCACAGCTGAAGATCAATTGCATCTAATGTAAGTTATAGTACTTTTACAGTTTGGTGACCTATATCATAAATTCTGGTATCTAATCTATATTTAAAATAAAAAAACAACCCACTGAAAACAGGAAAACGAAGGAGAGAAGAACAACGTCAATCAGATAATACCAGCATCTCTTCTATAACTGATTGGAAAGACAATGAATTTCCAAGTTAAGATATCAGAGTACAGCTTCCAATCTTCTGTTCCATCTTTTACTGTTACTCGAATCATTAACCAACCATTAGTTCCTGATTCTAAAGACAACAACAAATTAACAAAGGTAAATTTAAAATTTTACTTCTCATTCACAAATCTCCTTAAATAGTAATATTGACATTCTAATTTTGTTATAGGATTCAACGGTAATGGATGAAACTGAAGTTCTAAGTGAAGAAAACATCAAAACAGAATATGGGAAAAAGAAACCAAGTGATGGAGAAAAAAATTCCAAGAAGAGACGTCTTATGTGATGGACCTTCAATTCTGACTTTCAAATGTTATATGTTTTCCTCATCTCCTTCTTTTATTTCTATTGTTTATTATGATATAAGACGAGTTTCAATGAGTTCTCCATCTATTCCTTAATGTCTACGAGTTTCCATTACCATGAAAAGGTTTTATAGCTGAATTAGTATTCATACAATATATTTGGGTCTAACATTATAAAAGCGTTCTTAAATATTCAGCTATTCATGAATTCATAATCTTCTTAATCATATTAAATATATCTCAAAATTTACAGAAACTGTTGTCAAATTTCTCAATGATACTATAAGTTTTAAAAAACAACAAACAAACAATGTCAATTATATTACAGAATCTGTAAAATGTTTTGGGAAAAAGAAGATTGTGGGAAATAAGTGAATCACTTAAATCATCGTTCATATGAGCATTACCTAAAATTTTCTGGGCAAATAAAAACACAGAAAAATCTATAGAACACATTTATAAACTTCCCATTCTATCGTTGCCTATAGTAACACCCTTTGCTGCTTCTATACTCAAACTTCAAAGCCATCTGCAAAAGCAGACACATAAAATTTTGTTAATGTAAAATTTGATTTTGAAAACAATTAATGGAGAATTAAATGAACAACGAAAAATTTATATTCATCGTACTTAGGCACACCAGTAACTATATGAAGAATTAATAGAACCTAGATACGTGGAATACGAATCAGTTTTAGTTAATTATATAACAGAGACTTAATTATTTCGAAGAGACACCAAGCATACAGAAATTTCACTTTCATGATCAAAACTTCAGACTCATGAATAAAACTTCAGACTCATAATCAAAACATAGTAGATGGAATCATGAAAAAGAAAACTTGACACACATGATCAAGAAATAGCAAGGTCAAACAGATTCAAGAGACTTCATAAAATTTAGTCAAACTCCACTTCACAAAACAACTCTAAATTGTCATCAACAATCAATGCCCCAATTCACTCACTATATATATTTACGAAAAACCATAAGCAAGCAGATAAAAATGAAAGGACATGTTTCACATATTCAGCAATTTTGAGACCAATCACATCGCCATAGAAGAGAGTTACTTAAATCAGAGAGGAAGAGAAGGAGAACAAAACCTTATCAATGCAAAGGAGCGCCACAAAGCTATAAATCAAAGTCCTAAGAATATGGCTCCATCTAAGCTTCACCCCAAAGCGAGTCAAACTCGTCTTTCATTTCATACCTCATTCTGGTGCCTATGAAAAACACCTAATACAAGAATCAAACGGCAAAAGGGATAAGATTAAACAATCTGAAAAAATAGGAAACTCAAAACGAGATCTGTGGAAATCGAGGGAGCAAAAGAAAGACTTAGAAAGGAGAACAGACCCAAGCTTTTGAAAGTTATGTTGGAAAATAATTGAGAAATTGAAATCAGAACAAAAGATTGACAGTAAATTGACAAAGCAGATCACTGTCGGAGAGATAGCCAGAGCTGGAGTGAGATCGGTGATGAGTGAGAACAACAACATAAGTTCTGTTAACATAAATGAGAAAAAAAGAACTACACTTTAGATAGAAAGAGAGAGGAGAAGTTAAGACCGACCAAAACACCTAAAAATAATTAACAATACATATCTTAATCCACAAAACTCATTACTAAAATCAAATCAAATACACCAGGCCAAATACATTTCCTAAACTAAAAATCATGTCACAACAATATTTTAACTAATTATGTTTGCATTTCAAATTTTAAAAATTATTCAAAAAATATAAATCAAATCAAATTTCTATATCTCCAATTTTTATAAAATATATAAATTATTTAAAAATACATATCTTAATCCACAAAACTCATTACTGAAATCAAACCAAATACACCAGGCCAAATACATTTCCTAAAATAAAAATCATGTCACAACAATATTTTAACTAATTATGTTTGCATTTCAAATTTTAAAAATTATTTAAAAAATATTAATCAAATCAAATTTCTATATCTCCAATTTTTATAAAATATATAAATTATTTAAAATAACAAATTCTCCGCTGCGTAGCGCGGGTTGCACCTAGTTGCTATAAATAACTACTTTTGTAAGGATCCGACACCGTTTGGCTGAGAGTTTATAACTTGGAATTTAATGAGGAGATCAACATGAATGTTAATTATAAGTTTTTAAAAGAAAAATTGACAATTAAAAAAGAAAGTATAAAAAGTGGAAGGCTCTTATAACATCATCCATCGGTATTTCAGTTGATCCGATTATAGGCACGATATATGCATATGTCCAATGGTGGAAAGACCGTGAAACGGTAGTTACTTATAATTTTCTCATTATAACTATATGTTTAGTAAATATAGGTATACAAAAAATTTGTGTGGCTTATAAACTTTACATTTTTTTAACAGGAATGTAGAATCATAAGTTCACTTAAGCAACCACCACCAGAGTTTTGGGATGAGATGTAATGTTGTTTCACATTATATGATGTTCAATAAAAACCTCAATATTCTGTGAACCAAAGAAAAGTGGAGATGATGAACGAGTGTGTATATAATGATGAAGACTATGTGAAATCAGACACATATATAAGTGACATGTCATAAACTCAAGTTCCCGAAACCTAAGAAAATGAAGAGGTGTATCATGTTAACATTGACGATGAATTACGCCCTTCAACTGAGTTCACTCGTGATCTTATACCAATTCCTTCTTCAAGAATTCAACAACAAGGAAGAGTAAACCGTAGAAGAAGTTCACAAAGATCTGCATGACGCTAATGAATTGCAATTGGAAGTGGTCCTCTAGGATCTCGTAAGAGATAATCTTTTGTGACAATCCTGATAGATATAATGACTAGATTTAGAGAGTTCCAACGCCAAAGTTTTGCACATCTCCATCCAGGTGGTTTTGACCAAGATGATTTTGACGAATTCATTATGGCTATGCATATATTTGAAGCCATGAAAGTTACAAAGTTCTCTGAATTTTTGTGCAAATCCATGCATGAATTTCAAGAAGATAACATTTGGTGTAAGTGTTTCATTGATAAAGCTGAAAGCTCAAGTGAAGAATAATTTCAATTCTTCGAAGCTTTAACTGGATGTACACGCCATGCTGAAAAGTGCGAGAAGCGGTTATGCTCAAGGCAACATTATGGAAGTCCAATTTCAAGTGGTTTTCTTTCTGGAAGTCCATCATCCAATGCAAATAATTCATGGGGTCAAACGTTACATGGACAACTGGCCCATAGTTTTCAATAATAGGGTACACCTCCAAATGCTTCACAATGGGGTACAACTCCAAATGCTCCGCAATGGGGGTACATCTCTAAATGCTCAACAATGGGATTCATTGTCGAATAATCAACAATGAGGTTCCTCGTCAAATGATCCACAATGGGGTTATTCACCAAATGACCAATGCGATTCATCACCAAATTTTCATCAATGGGGGTCTTCATCAAATGTTTCGCAGTGGGATTTGTCACCAAATGCTCAACAGTGGGTTCCTATTAAAAAATGCTCCAAATGCTCAAATAAGAGTTTCAAAAGACGCAGAAGCTAGACAAACAGATCGAACACATAGAACAGAAAGATTGTTTAACATTTGAAAAAACCAACGAGGGCCTGATTTAAATGAAAGTCAGCAAAATATTTCAGAAGATGAAAATTAGTTTAATAGCTTATGTGCTTTGTTATTAGCAAATAGGATTGGTTTCATTTTATATTTGATTTTTTTATATGTGTTATGTATTTTTAATTAATGTTAGTTCTTATCAGTCTAATATAGTTTTTACCTCATACTTGTTAAATTCCAGACTTTTCGTATATGTCAGTTATGATCACAATGAGCATATATATGATCTAAGGTACGAAGAGAGAATTGAGTTGTGGAATTTGGAGAATGAGTAATTTGAAGAGTTAATAATTCAACCATCAATGAATTATTATGAAAGATATTTTCAATGAGAACCAGTCCTAACATATGGTGGTTCAAGATGGTGGAACATTTATGCTTGTCTTCAGTTACGGATGTCACTTGATTATTTTAAAACATTATGTCATATTCAACAAATGGATTATGGATTACAACCAACATTAAATGTAAGCATCAAAGAGAGTGTGCCTATGTTTCTACGGATATGTGGGCACAATAAAGTTCAAAGGGATGTTGAGTTATGTTGTGGGCGAAACCAGAAGACGGTGAAGATAAAATTTGTTGAAGTTCTGACAGCTATTGAGTTACTGGCTTTTGGTTATATCAGGACTCCAACAAGTCAAGACTTATTTCGGATTCCTGAATAACTATAATTAGATCACATGTATTGGCCATATTTCAGTGAATTTGTTGGAGCAATGGATGGGGTTCATGTATGCGTTAAAGTGAAACCTTCATTACAAGGAATTTGTTGGAATCAACATGATATAACATCTTTCAACATCATGACAAAATGTGATCTAAATATGTTATTCACATATATTTGGAATGTAGCACCAAGATTATGTCACGATACTGCAGTTGTTACCATGACACAACAAAACGATTCTGAGTTTTCGATGCCTCCGGAAGACAAATACTATGTAGTTGATTCTGGTTATCCAAATAAATAAATAAATATTTTTGGCTCCTTACAGATCTTCATTAAACAGGGTAGTAGATCATAGTTTACCATTAATCATCCTTCAAGAAATAAACATGAATTGTTTAATCTATGACATGCTCTTTGTGGTCTGTTATTGAGAGAACATTTAGAGTTTGGAATAAAAAATGAAGGATTTAATGTGAATTTCTTAGATACAATATTAAAGTACAAAAAAAGTGGTAACTGCTACCATGAGACTACATAATTTTATTAGAATTTTAAACTTTCAGATGAAATTCTTTTAAAACTATTGGGACACACAGAGATTACTTATATATATATTGCGACTAATCTAGCTGATGTGAAAGTAGCGGAGGTAGCAGATGAAAATTTTATGGCAAACATCAAAAAATATATTGCAAATATGTTTTGAGATAATACTGGATATTAAATATTTTTTAGTTATTTTGTGTGTAGGTTTTGTATTTATTTCATGTACAATATTTTTAATTTATAAACATAACTATATTTATTATGTTTGTAAATTAAGTTTTGCTTGAATTATTTTTATATTTTTCAAATTTCATATAAATCAAATGATAAAATTATGCAATTATTTATATAAAAAAGTATGTCTTTTATTTAATTTATTATTTTGTATTGAAAACACATCATTAATAATATTATTATAATTATAAAAACTATTCTTATGAGCCCATTCGCTTTGTCTTCGGAAGGATTTCGTATCTCGCCAACTTTTATATAACTTTGTGCTAAATTTTCAATGGAATATCTAGATGACAAAATATAATAATGATAAGTTTGGTCTTCGGTGTAAGATTACACAGGTTAGTCTAATGATTTTCGAAATATTATGTGCTAGCCTCCTTCGTGGAAGATTGGCCGGATTATAACACGAGCAGCGACGTTCTTGTCAAATTGTGTATCATATTCATATAGCACGAATCAAAAATGCAAATTATGATTTTACAATGTACTACCACTAGTCATCCCAGTACTTATCCTTAAAAAATCGTTTTAGAAGCCCACAAAGGACATGGCTCATTATTATTTAACACACACATAAAAAAGGTACAACCTTTTATTCGAGAATCTAAGATTCCTCGAACTTTCCGACTCGAAAGAGCTTTAAAGCTTAGGTTGTGCAAAGATTCGAGCCTCTAAACCAAGAATCCCACAAAGCTCAGGATACAAACTCTTCCTAATCGAAGCATAAACCTCACCACTCCATTTCTTCGCTGCCAATTTCTCACCAAGGCGTACACTAGCCTCAACAACACCTTCCTCACTATCATACGCCGCAGAGTCAACGATCCCTAAAGCCACAGCTTCTTCACCTCTAATCTTCTTCCCACTCAACAACAGCTCTCTCCTCGCCGTACTCGTCCCGACCTTAGCCCTAAACATCGCCGCGAAATAATCCGGCATCGAAAGCCCAATGTTCACCTCACTCATATACAAAACTCCACGATCTTTCCTCATGAACACGTAATCGTGACTCAACGCTAACATCAATCCCGCGGCGGCGGCGTGGCCGTTCAAGGCGGCGATTGTTGGCATAGGGAGATCGAGAATCGCTGCCACCACCGGTTTGAATGATACGACCATTTGATGAAGGCGGTTAGTAGCGACGGTTTTGGATCCATCGGACATAGCCCAGGCGAGATCGAAGCCGTTGGAGAAGAATTTGCCGTGACCGGTGGTGATGAGAACGGATCCACGAGTGGCTTGAGATTTGGCTTGTTCAAGAAGTGAGAGAATTGAAGCGATTGTGTTTGGGTGGAATCTGTGTTCGTCGTCTCCGGTTAGGGTTAGAAAGAAGAGATCTCCACGCTTCTCTAACGTGCACATTTTGAGAAACAATGATTTGGATGAAATTGAGATATTGAAATGTGTGAATTTTTGTTGTTGAGTTATGTAAGAGAAGACCTTATCTAAAAAAGTGTTGGTAATATAAAGATTTGTAAAGGCCCATGGGCCTGCTTGTGAATCGCGGCGTTTGAATTGTTTTGTTTTGAGTGACGTTCATGCACTGTACGTGGACCAATCGAAATTTACGGATGAATGGGTGAAACAAATGTAGATATCATCGTCGTCACTTGTGTCAGTGTTGGCGATCTTATCCTCGGTACTATCAATGGAAATAAATATAACCATTTTTAGTTTTCTTGTTTTTGATTAGAAATTTGCATATTCTTTCATATGGCTCAAGTGTGGGCCGCCACCACTTATTTTCGTAGTCCCTTTTTTTTTTGTAGCTTAACAAAAAAAATAACGATGGAAGAACAAATTGTAGGCGAAGTCTAACATAAAAAAATGTGTTTGTTGCTTTTTTGCTTGTGTAACACTTCTAGTCTCTATAGATTGTTATCTTGCCGAGATGGATTAATTTAGTCAAGTTTGTTTTATCAGAAAGCATCCGTTTTTTATTAGGAATTCGGTCCAAAAAATACCAAACTTACTTCAAATTGTCAAAAAAACACCCAATTTCCGAGCTGGCAAAAAAAAACTCAAACATTTGTTAACTTTCGAATAAATCAAAAATTATAAAAATCAAACAAATCCAAATCAAACAAATAAAAATTTCCAAATTCCCTCAATCATTTTAAAAAAATTCAAATTCCATAAATTTTATAAATTTCATTATTCATTTTATAAAATTCCAAATTGCATTACATTCTAAAATTCTAAATTCCAACTAAACTAAAATAATTTAATATTTAACAATCAATAAACATCTCAAATCTAACAAAAATCAAAAATTCTAAATCAAAATCTTAAATCCTAAATCCTAAATAAAATCCTAATTTTTATTTGTTTGATTTGGATTTGTTTGGTTTTTATAATTTTTAAAAAAATTGAAGTTGTTATTGTTAAATTTTTGGGAAATTGCCAAAAAAAACATCCAACTTACGTTGATTGGCTAAAAAAGACATGAACTTCTTCGCTGTTAAATACACCGTTAAATCTGTTAATGGTGTATCTTTTTTTGCCAGTCAGTGATAATATTGTTGATTTACTCAAAAATATCTGTTAATATTGGTCAGCTTAGAAGTTTGGTGTTTTTTTGGCCGAATTCTCGTTTCTTATTTATTATCTTATGGCGATTCAAATAATTTTGACATACAATATATACATATATGGATATTAGCTATGGCTCATATCAATCATCAATGAATCAAACAGAAATAGATAGTGTGACATACGATATATTGTGGTCTTTAAATATTTGCTAAAATGTCAACTTAAAGGAAATATCATACGTTAGAAAGAGAGGTGGATATTTATTTCTTTCGTCAGAAGAAACAAAGAAACGTAGTTATACTTAGAAGCTAAATAGACGTTGACTATTGTCGGCAAGAGTTTTAAAGAAGTTAGACATTGTGAGTTGCCAAGTTATTCGCCGTCAAGTTCAACATCCGACAAAGCTCCGGATACAAACTCTTCCTAATGGATGCATAAACCTCCCCACTCCATTTCTTCGCCGCCAAACTCTCCCCAAGGCTCACACTAGCCTCCACCACACTTCCGCGCTATCATGCACCGCCGAGTCCAGGATCCCTAGAGCCACCGCTTCTTCTTCTCTCAGCTTCTTCCCACTCAACAACAGCTCTCGCCTCGCAATACTCGTCCCTACCTTAGCCACGACCAATGCCGACATGTAATCCGGCACAGGAAGCCCTATGTCCACCTCGCTCATGTATAGAACTCCACGGTCCTTCCTCATGAAAACGTAGTCGTGGATCAACGCAAAGATAAGTCCCGAGGCGGCTGCGTGGCCGTTTAAAGCCGCCTCCGGACTTATCTTTGCGTCGGCATTGGAAGATCAAGAAAAGCTGCTATCACTGGTTTAAAAGATTTGACCATTTGGTGCATCCTTTCTATGGCTCCGGATCCAGCGGACTGAGCCCATGCAAGATCAAAGCCGTTGGAGAAGAATTTTCCATGACCGGTGGTGATGAGGACAGAGCCTTTTGTGGATTGAGACTTGGCTTGTTCAAGAAGTGAGAGAACGGAGTCGATCGTGTCTGGGTGGAATCTGTGCTCGTCTTCGCCGGTTAAGGTTAGGTGAAAGAGATCACCACGCTTCTCTAACGTAGATATGATGCGTACGTTAAGGATGTACTGATTTAGGATGGGACAGGATGAAGAAAAGAGTTAACTAGTAGAAGTACATTTTTTCTAGTAGGATTGATGAAATATAAAAGTGAGTGAAGCTGAATAATTAATATGGGAGGGAACAAAAAGAGACCCATCCGTATATTTATTAGACGTGATTTACCACCTAAGTCTTTAAATTGGGTAAGCTTCCCAACCATTTTTGGTGTGACTTTGTTATTAATGCAAAGGAGACATTATTAATCTCTCAGTGTGAATTTTCTTGCTTTTTTTTTTTTTTGTGTGGACGACATGTGAACTTTTCTTGGTGAATAAGATATTAGAATTGTTTTATAAAGCTTCATACACATGTCGCAATTATGAAGCTTATATAAATAAGAGATCACAATTGTTTGAGATAGATTTTACTGTTTTAGCATCATCAGTTCATGGACACAAGACTTTTAGCAAATTTAAATATTTGATTCGATAAAATATCAAAATGATTGGTTAAATTAGTTCACTAACTCTTTAAGTTGTGCAAACAATATTAGTTATGCCAAAATAAAAATTCATTTCCTACATTAGTTCACCCAACACTTTGTTCATATCAATCAATATTTGGTTAAATTAATTTCCCACTATTCAATCTCGCATGTTTTGTTCATATCTCGAGCCAATGAGACGGTTCGATCCAAAAACAATTCCGGATCACTTTCCAATCCGGTTTTAAAGACATAGTCCACCAAATCAAATCTAAAAATAGAGAGGATATAGGAAAGATAGATAGTTTATAAATTTTCTGTTGTGAGATAAAATAATTTGTGGGAAATACACAGTTTCTTTTACTGTTTTCATCTATTTTGTGGGGTGTATGATTTGAATACGTGTAGCTAAGTTTAAATGAAAACACTGAACATAAAAAGTTTATTATTGTGAATTCGTAGTTCATCGTGAAATGTTGAACCGTGGATAAAGTTAGGTGGACATACACTCGTGATCGTGGACATGTTCTATTGGATTGTATATAGACTGTGGACCATATATAGGTCAATAATGTCTATATAGACAGGTTAGCATGGATGATTGAGTTTTATAAAGTAAACCAAACTTGATATAATTGAAAGGAGAAAATTCAAAAAGAAAAGGTCAAAGAAAACAAAGAATATTCCCAAAAAATAGTAAGAAACAAAAAAGAAACGAAGAAAAAGGAAGACTAAACAGCTAATTTGTTTCTCTCTTCAACACTTTGACCATATCCAATGCGTGTATCAATCTAGTCAACAACATGTTACAAGTCTCATCCCCTCTCTTATATATATTATCTACACACAAACACCAAGTCACACACCACAATCAAATTATTGTTTTCTCAGATACAAAAGTACTAAAAAAAACATATTCACAAATCTATCTCCATGGCGTCGACGATGCATACAACAAGCAACACCATCGCCGAAAAGGAGCAGCAGCAACGTAGCCGGCTACAAAGACGAGCTCCGTCTCTAATGATCAAACCGGAGTCGGTTAGTACATGGAACATGGCGATCCCTCTCCTCTCGCCGCTCGCTCCAACCCCAAGATTGTCCTTCGACCAATCTTATGTTCCTCCGCCGCATAACAAGGCTGAGAAATCGGTGGAGGAGGTGAAGAAGACACCGGTTTTCAAGAAATGGCAACATCCGGCGTCGCTGTTCTGTTACGAACCAGTGACTTTCGTCCCACCGTTCATTCCGGTTTAGGAATTAGAACGGTTCAGAATTCTGTGTGACAAGACACGTTTAACAATATTCAAGTTTTGAAGATCTAACAACTCATAATTTTCTCCCTTTTTGTTAGTTTTTTTAGTTTTCTTATAAAAAACTGTTAAAGTTTCTTAACCAAAGTAAAAATACACAAGGACTGATTGTTTTATCATTTGTAGCGTTAGATTTCATTTATACGATGTTGTTTCTGTAAATTTTTCTTCACCGGTTTACTTTTAAATATTTTCTAGTTAATGTTTTTAAATTTTAAATTTTAAGAAATATTAATTGAAAGTATGTGAATTGTTAAAATTACTGTTAGTTTATATATATGGAAAAATGTTCAAAGAAAAAAGAGAATGTATTTATTATTAAGTATTTAATTTTTCTTAATATGTGAAATTACTCAGAAAACCAGTTCTTCTGAAACAAAGGGAGTATTTAATAAAAAAATTCACCTGATATATAATTATTAACTTAAACTTAATAATCATAAATGTATAAACATTGAAATTAGTAAAATTCTTAAATAGTTTTAAATCACAAACAATATATATCATAAAAATAAGAAAAAGATTATATCTAATTGAAAAAAATATTATTACGTTTACATAATATATGATTAAGTATTTTTTAATATGAAAAAATGACTTTTCAAAAAAAATCAAAATATAAACAAAATATTTGCAACTGCCTGGTACAACATCTTACACGCTGTCACATTTATTGTCGCAATAATATTTAGACTTGAAAAAGTGAAGTTTTGAAGTATCATGAGTACACTAGATTCAAATCTGCAGTACATCGCATATCAATTATTTGAGTAGAAATGTGTTATTTAAATCAGATATTTATATTTTATTTTGGTAAGTTAATTTACTATTTTTATATTTCTTTATGGTTTATAAATATTTTTTAGTTTAACCTATACATATAGTACTTTGTTTTTACGGTTTATAATATGCTTCAAACTTATGCCAAATCAATTATGTTATTTATTCTCATTAAAATAATTTATAGCAAATCCTACCGAATTAGATATTAAATTAATCTAAATATTAAAAAATCCTAATTAAAAGAAAACCAAAATATGTATCACTATCATCTATCAATACCAAAAAAAAAACATATAAGGAGATTAATCGCTTTTGGTGGTCTCTTATAACTCATGATGTCATACAATTACATTATTTTTTACCATATCAGATTACTAATTAAAAAACAAATTTCATTATATTGATATATATATATATGTATATATATATTATTTTTAATATATATTATATAACTAGTTATCTAATATTTGTGTTAAACATGTCCATTTTGGGATGAAAACCTGTCATGTCCAGTATTAGAAGCTTTTCATCGTATAATCAATCCCTGTTGTATAATTATCTATTTTGGATTGATAATTTTAATCTATTTGTATTAAAAATTAATTATTATAAATAGGTAGCTCTAGTATTATATATATATATATATATTAGTCAGTATTATAAAATTAGTTATCTGTACATTTTAGGACAAAACCCTACCATATCCATTTTGGATTGATAATTTTAATCTATCTGTATTAAAAATTATTTATTATAAATATAAAGCTCTAGTATTAAATATATATATATATATATATATATATATATTAGTCAATGTTATAAAATTAGTTATTTGTACATTTTGGAACAAAAACCCATCATATCCCGTATCACTCGTAAGCTTTACGTCCAGTAACCAATCTATTTAATATAATTACATATTTTGGATTGATTTAATCTAACGGACAAGCAACTGAGTAAGAAGTCATAATAACATATCCGTATAGTGATTTTACAAACTCGTTGATCATTATAATATTTTAGATTATTTTTAATTTTATTTATATCCTTTGTAACAAATAAAAATAATTAGTATTTTGTTACTTGCATTTCATAATAACTATCATATATAAATTATCTTTTAAAATGTATTTTTCAAATAACAATATAGAGATTTCCTTATTGTTAAATCTATGTTGAATTGTTAACTTTTCTATATTTTTAATATATATACCTAATTTCAAATTTTTAATTTTTATCTAAAAAATGTATTAATATATATTTAATATATTAATTATTTAAATAAAAGATCTTGATGACTTAATTTTTAAAGAAAAATATTTCTATGTAAATCAAATATTTAAGAGATTTAATTGCATTGAAAAGAAATAATTATTGTTAATGTAACGATTATAAAAATATAAAAGGAAATACAAAATATTTTTGGTTCCTTAAACATCTTTGTACTATGTTTTTAACAAACTTTTTATTTAAAGACATATAATTTGGGTTAATTTCAAAATTTTCTTTTAAATGGTCCTATTTCTATATATTCTAAATTTTTATAGAGTTTAAATATTATTAATTTTTAAAAACTCTCATAGAGTTTAAATATTATTAATATTTTATAATATTTATAAAGTTATCTATTATTATTATTTAAAATTTTCCAAAGTTTAATTATCTATATATTTTTAAATTTTGAATTGTTTCAACTAAAACTGGATTAAACCAAATAAAACTTATAAATTTGAAACCATGATAAATAAATCTTATTGTTCATTCGTATTTGGAATTATTTTGTTATTTTTTATAATATGTCTCTGAATTACTGCAAAAACAAAAAAAACCAAGCTGAAGTAATCTGTAACTAAAATAAGGGGAGTTTACAATTTATCTCCTCTTTTAAAGCAAAGCTATTGCTAACCTAATCTTAATCATAAATAATAGTAATAAAATTTAACCTATGTGGAGTGTAGACCACAATATTTTTCTTCCTCAATTGAATAATGTATGTTTAAAAAAAAAAAATTGAATCACAACATATGCAGAAAAAAATCGAAACTTTTTATTAAGTATTACATAATCATTCCAAATAACTTTAAAATAAGATCAAACAAAAGTGATAGAAGAATTGTAATTCATACTATTAAATTGCAATATTAGATAAGAAAATAATTGTGTTTGGTTTTATGTATTTGTAATATTAGATAAGAAAATAAATAGTGTTTGGATGCAAAGTTGAAAGTATTTCATTTAAATACTTTTGAAAATATGTTTGGTAACAGGTCTACGAGTACCTCTTTTTTTAATAGTATAAAGATGTAAGGTGATCGGGATAATAACTACAATTGGAGGGACTAAAATTCTTGAAGGGAATAATGTTCCCAACATTTTTGTTATTAAAATCAGAGGTCTCATATTTATAACCGCTTTTAAATCTTTCTGTATGATCATCGTAGTAGCGATTATTTCAAACATAATCTTTGATTAGCAGATGTACTTGGGAAGGTAATTAAAGACACTAAAACACCAAAATCAGTCGGGAAAAATGTAAAAAAATAACAAACTTTCAAAAATAGTTCAAAAAAACAACAAACTTAGTTCAGATGAAATTAATAGGAAACTTTTATTGACTTTTACTTTTAATCTCAAATTTTGTTGACTAAGCCAATTTAGATATGTCGTTAACTCACTAACAAAACAAATTAACAGAGTTAAATGTCAGTTAAATCATTTATTAAATCATAAACGACGTCATGAAACATAATTTTAATTTCTTCCAACCCTAATAATTGAATTCTCTCTTTTTTGTTCTTCTAATTCTTTCAGTTTCCTCCAACTCCAGATTTCTTGTAATTGTCGACCAAATCACATGCAAACCGTCGACCAAAAAAAAGATGAAAGAAGCTGTTGCTGAAGATAATCTCGATGTTGAACCAGACTGTGAACATGAAAAAGTTGTTAATAATATGGAACCAGGACGTGAGGTTGTGAGTAGAGATGATTGTGAAGTTGTTGGCGATGAAGATTGTGATGAGGTCGGGTATGAAGCTGCTGGCGAGGAAGACGGTAACGTGAGAAACCGTAAAGAAGTTTGTGAAGAGGAAGTTGGGAACTGCTTAGATGTAGAAGAAGAAGTTTGGGAAGACTTTCAAGCAGAGTTTGGAGAGGCTGCAAAAGATGAGGCAGATGTGATTGATGCAGAGAGTGGAGATGATATATGGGATGAGAGAAGATTCCAGATCCTTTGTCATACAGTGAAGACGAAGATATTTTTGAATGTGTTGGTCATTTCAATCCTGAAGATCCTGAAGAACTGCTGCAGTTAGGGAAAACATTTAGTTGTCTAGATGAATTCAAAATTGCTGTGTTGAGGTATTCTCTAAAAACTAGATACAATATAAGGATGTATATTTCACAGAGTTTGAAGCTTGGTGCAAAATGCAATGCCACTGATGTTAAATGTTTGTGGAGATGTTATTGCGCATATGATAAGAAGAAACACAAGATGCAAATTAAAGTATACGAGAGTAAGCATATATGTGTCAGATCAGGCTACTCTAAGATGTTGAAGTGAGGAACAATTGCTTGGTTGTTTGCGGATAGGTTGAGAAAGAATCCAAAAATCACTAAACAAGAGATGGCTAATGAGATAAAGAGAGAATATAATCTAGTTGTAAGTGAAGAACAATGTTCGAAGGCGAAGACAACAATTATGAAGGAAAGAAAAGCTAGTCATGAAGATCATTTTTCACGAATTTGGGATTATCAAGCAGAGATTTTTCGATCTAATGAAGGGTCTACATTTGAGATTGAAACCATTTCAGGGCCATCTATTGGAAGCTTACAAAGGTTCTATCGTCTGTTTATTTGTTTTAAATCACAAAGAGAAGCTTGGAAACAGACATGTAGACCTATCATAGGATTAGATGGTGCGTTTCTTAAATGGGACATAAAGGGTCATCTCTTAGCTGCAGTTGGGAGAGATGGAGATAATAGGATAGTTCCAATTGCTTGGGCAGTAGTTGAAATAGAGAATGATACTAATTGGGACTGGTTTGTTAGACTGCTTTCTGCAAATTTGGTTCTTGAGGATAGAAGAAACATATCAATCATTTCAGACAAACAAATTGTTAGTATCATATGAATCAAATCTTTTTAATTTGGTTTTTTTTATCAATTATCAATCATTTAATAAAATATGTCCATGTGTTATTTTGCAGGGTTTAGTAAAAGCTGTCCACAACATTCTTCCGCAAGCTGAACATCGTCAATGTGCAAAACAAATAATGGATAACTGGAAGAGAGACAGCCATGATATGGAACTACATCGTATATTCTTGAAGATTGCTCGCAGTTACAACACAGGAGAATATGCTGCTAATATGGAAGCATTGCAGAGCTTTAATCCAGGTGCTTTTGCTTCTCTACTAAGCACTAATTCTGCGACATGGTCTAGAGCTTTCTTCAGGATAGGTACTTGCTGCAATGATAACTTGAACAGTCTCAGCGAGTCTTTTAATAGAACAATTCGTCAAGCAAGGAAGAAGCCTTTGCTAGACATGTTAGAGGATATTAGGAGGCAGTGTATGGTGCGCAATGAGAAAAGATATATAATTGCTGATAGATTGAAAACAAGATTCACAAAGAAAGCACATATTGAGATAGAAAAAATGATTGAAGGGTCACAACATTGCATTAGATACATGGCCAGAAACGATAAACATGAGATAGACTTGCATGGTGTTGCCTATTGTGTGGATATGAATGATCATACATGTGGTTGCAGAAAGTGGCAGATGACTGGTATTCCATGTGTTCATGCTGCATCTGTTATTATAGGAAAGAAACAAAAAGTGGAAGATTATGTTAATGATTGCTACACAACAAGAGTGTTGCAGCAAACATATAAGGATGGTATCGGGCCTGTCCAAGGCAAGCTGTTATGGCCTAGAATGAATATGTTAGGTGTTTTGCCACCACCATGGAGAAGAGGCAATGCTGGTAGACCAAGTAATTATGCTAGGAAGAAAGGAAGAAATGAAACTGCATCTTCCTCAAGCACCACAAGGTTATCACGCATACACCGAGTCATGACATGTTCAAACTGCCTACAAGAAGGGCACAATAAGATATCTTGTACGAATCAGACTGTTCAGCCTCAACCAAAAAGGCCAAGGGGTCGACCAAAGAAAGCTAAGGTATGTATCAATATTTCTTCTATGTCTTCTGTTTCTTCGGTTAAACATGATGCATAACACTATGGAATGAATCCTTTATATATGTATATGAACAGGAACCAAGGACTGTTTTGTTTGGACAAGGATTTTCACAAGGAGAAGGGTCACAAGGACAAGCACCTCAAGGATCACAAGGATTTTCACAAGGACAAATACCTCAAGGATTACAAGGAGTTTCACAAGGACAAGCGTCTCAAAGACAAGGATCACAAGGAATTTCACGAGGACAAGCATCTCAAAGACAAAGACCAGAAAGACAAGGGCCACAAGGACAAGGATTAGAAGGCTGGAGACCATGGTTTGAATGTTCAAACTAAGCTAGGAAGAAACTTATGCTCTGCTATGTTGGAAATTTGCTCAGATTGTTTTTTGGTATTTTTGCTTGGATCATAACCTGCAGTTTTTGTTGCTGCAGTTTCAGTTTGTTTCAGTTTTAGTTTATTGTTGGATCAAAAACCTGCAGTTTCAGTTTATTATTTCAATGTTGCAGCTTGTTTCAGTGGTTCATAACTTGATAAATGCTTTAATGTTTCAGTTTAAGTTTCAGTTTGTAGTTTGTTTAAATTTCTGTTTATTCAAGTTTCAGAACATGATTCAATGATTCTGTTTCAGTTTAAGTTTCAATGTTTCAGTTTAAGCTTCAGTCTTGAACATGATTCTTTGTTTATTTTGATTCGAAACTCGAAAGAAAAGGGTACAACAAGTCATTTCATTACAGTAACATCATTCATTATAACAAGTCATTTCATATATTAGGCTATGCAACTCAAAGATCACCACAGAATCAATTGTGACAGGGTCATTACTACTTTATAAGTTATAACCAAGTCAAGACCATACTAAGACCTAGAAACTTGATATGATCATTTACTTATTAATTCCTCAACACAAGAATTTATATTAGTAGACATACCAAAAATAACAAAATACTAGACTGCCATCTTCCTCCACCATCTCTTGGATTTTTTGGAAAATCTTGGCAACCTATATTGTGAAATTAGTAGACATAGTGAGAATAACATAATAATCAAGCTTTTAATCTACGATAGGTCCTATTATTTTACAACTGTTGATGAAGTTTGTGATATCACTACTAGGCTTGTCCGTCTCACAATGGAACAGGAAATCAAAGAAAATTGAAATTCTTGATGATATTAAGTCACAACGACATTTGAGAATTACGATTACAAGAAATCTGGAGTTGGAGTAAATTGGAAGAAATCAGAAGAAGAAGAAAAAAGAGAATTTGATTCTGGCTCACGACGCGTTTGTGATTTAACAAAAGATTTAATTGAGATTTAACTCTGTTAATTTGGTCTGTTTAGTGAGTTAACGACATATCTAAACTTGCCAAATCAATGAAACTTTGAGATTAAAAGTGAAAGTCAATAAAAGTTCTCTATTTATTTCATCTGAACTAAGTTTGTTGTTTTTTTGAACTATTTTTGAAAGTTTGTTATTTTTCTGACATTTTTCCCAAAATCAGTCACAAGTTAAATAATCAATATAGAAAGTAAAATAATGAAAATATCTTAACTTTGGTAGGGCTAATGGTGGGGCGATTATCTGTGATGGACTATATCTTGTCATATGGGAAAAAACCAAAGATTACGAACATCCTTCCATGTCGCAAACAGATGAGGAATCAGCACACTACAAAAGCAATAATATCTTGTATGAAAGCGTGCAAAGTAAAGTAAGTAGTAATCTCAATGTAAAAATTAAAAAATAAGTTTGTATATCTTAGGGAAGTCTCGCGGGGTGCACATGTTTGATATATATTTGTTTGTTTGATATAAAAATATAATGTATATGTTGTTTACCTTTTTATTATATGCGAACGTAATATAGTTTAACATTATTTTATATTCTAATTGACATGATTGTTCATAGAATAGAATGATTGACATGTAATTTAGAATTCTTAGCGAAGAACAAAAGGTAAAAATCTAAAAACAACATTTTAGATTATTATTTTCGGAAAATTGTTTCATTGGTTTAGATTAATTTTCTATTTATAAATTATACGGAGTTAAAATATGGGAAAATAAAGTTTAACTGCAGTTCGGTATAATGAATTGATCATAAACTAACACAATAACCATCATTTGGTGCCTAGAAAACTCCAGAATTCAATTATTTGCTGCCTAAAAATTAGTTAGATAAAGATGCTAAAATCATAACAATGAAGCATACACCTCCTTATTTTATGGAAATCTGGGAAATGAAACAAGTTTCAAGCTTTTATAAGAGAATATAATGGAACCTCGTATACATTTGTATAAACATAAGCTCCTTATTTTGAATTTTAATATATGTGTTGGTTTTTTAATAATTAAGTAATTTTTAATTTGGAAAGGTTTGATTTTTTTGGTTAGAAAGAATAGAATCTAAAAAAAGAAAATTGGGAAATGATAAAATGTGTCATCTTTATAAAAAACATGTGGCAACATTTTGGAATTGTACAAAAAAGTAATCTTATTGTATTAGATATTTTGACCCAACGAGTTATATTAGCCTAGCAATTGAACTTGGATTGAACCACTATTTTTTTAAATATCAGTCTAGCTCCCCAGAACTATCTCATTGTATTAAGATTAAAGCCAAAGGACCAATATAATGAGATACAGTCACAAGTCCATGTGTTTTAGGATTTCAGCCAAACAGTTTCATATAAATATTTTGATATGAGAATATTGTATGACAACATAAAACATAAAGCTAT
The DNA here is from genome assembly GCA_028015245.1 of Cardamine occulta. Lineage (NCBI taxonomy): Eukaryota > Viridiplantae > Streptophyta > Magnoliopsida > Brassicales > Brassicaceae > Cardamine > Cardamine occulta. The sequence continues at coordinate 8,849,573 of CM051387.1, forward strand.
TTGGTTCTAGAAAAAAAAATATTTTTAATGTAATCTCTTATGAATTAATTGAAAATCTGGTGACGACAAAGTTCACTTTTCTCCTTATTTTCATTGCACAACAGAACTCCTTAATGAATTATTTCAATTTGTGTATTTTATTAGACTCTTATGAGCTACCATCTACTTGGTTTAGTTTACCTTCATGCATGGCCAGTCCAACGTATTTGGATGTCCTAAGCAAAAAAAATTATGCCCTTTTCATTTTTATGCAAAATTATAAATAAATGTAATAGAAAGAAAATGATACAGTTATTTGATAAAACTCTTTATAGTTTCATAAACGGTCTATTAGAAAAGAATGAAAGAAAAAATATAGTGTTGAAATATAACTTTTTTTGCATTTTTGGCTTTAAAATCATCCATCAAACGCACGTGGAATCAATTACAACTTTGTTTCTAAGTGATATTACTAAATTATAACATGAACTTATACTTACATGACCAAAGTTAAGAGGAATGAATCAATCGATTTTAAGAAGAGAAGTCTGTATCGATTAGTTTTTATTTATTTTTAACTCAAAAGTTAACTAAAAATCATTAATAACACATTTAATTTTATATTTTGTTAAATTAAAACTCAGAAAGTCCAATTATAATTAATAAAAGGCCCAACAAAAATTAACCTTATAAAAAAAAGTCTATAGATCTTAAAAACTGTTTGTCTAAAGCATGTCCATAAAATTTGGATGTCCTACGTCATTGCCGCACTTGCCTATCCTCTGGGTCCGGCCTGCCTTCATGGTATCAAAGCTTATTCCTGTTTAACTTTCCTAATATGTTTCATGACGAAAATAATATATAACTATTTGTTTGAAACCCTAAAACACATATGCTTGTAGTTTTAGTCTCATTACATTGGCATAGTTATATATATATATATATATATATATATATATTATCTAATAAATGGTGTAGAGTTTCTCTATTGTTCATTTTTCACTAAGAAAAATACTAAACATATAGTGTTTACTGTTAAGTAAAAATTTTAAGTTTATTGATCTTTTTTTAATACATGAATTTGAAAAAACAAAATGCAGAAAATACATCAATATATGGTACACACATCATTATTTTTTTTGGGTTAAGAGATATTGATACAAATAGCTTGAAAACTTGCATGAGTGATCTTCAAAAAAATTCCTAAATTAACCCATCATACATCTTGGGTTGGATAATTCTCTATATACATCTTGGGTTGGATAATTCTCTATTATACATCTTGAGTGTTTGACCAAAAAATAAGAAACAACCAAGTCTCTCATCAAAATCCATTTGATTAAAAATAATAATTTATTGAGCCATATGGGCCTGACTAAGCCCAATAAGTTCTTTATTTCTTCTTCTAGGGACTTGTACTAGCTTTCGTGCGTTTCTCGCAAACAAACACAAAATTCTACGTTTCTGGGACTCAAATCAAAATCGAGAATTCTCATTCACAAATCACAATGCTCTAGTTCCTCTACGACGATGAGTCCTTCGTAGTAGATTGTAAACGAAGACGAATCAAATGATGGTGCGAGATATGAACTATCGAAGGTTTGATCTATTGAATCCTGTTTTGTTTTTTGTGTTCTTCTTGATCATGTTTTTGTATTGATTATGTTCTTGAACTCTTTTTCGATCCAATTTCATCCTGATCTCTTTACAATCTTCAGATTCCTTCTTCCTGAAATTTAATTTTTTTGCATCACCGACACTCGTCACAGTTTCTGAATTCCCAATTCTAAAGTCATTGACCTAATTCAGAGTTGGAATTTGAGAAAAAAGGATCTGATTTAAGAAAAACCTAATTTTGCAGGGAGAATCGTGCTTCAAGAACGTCTCTATTTGATGGACTTGATGGACTTGAAGAAGGTCGTTTGAGAGACAATGATGAAGCTTTGGAAACTCTTCAAGACAGAGTTTCATTTCTCAAGAGAGTATGTTTTTTTAATCTCCTAGAAGAACGTAAACATTAGGATTTAGAGATGTTTTACACTTTGAAATTCTTGATTGTGAATTGGCTGGTGCTGTTCCTTTGGACATTGCTAAATACTAGACTCCAATTGAATCTAGATATGATCATAAAGACAATGCCTTTTTATGTTTTCAATTTTGATTATGTTACTCTCTTCTTACTTTTGTCAAATCTATAGCTTGCAATAACGCTTGAATGAGATGTAAGTTGGTAATAATATCTTATCAAGAGACTGGAACTATATGATCTAATGCTTTTTTTGAAAAGTCTGATTCATAAAGACAGTCCCTTTTTTGGTTTTCATTTTCCATTTTTGATGTTACTCTTTTCCTACTCTTGTCAAATCTATACTCGTGTCAAAGTCTAATTCATATTTATTATATCTTATCAGGTGACTGGAGACATACATGAAGAAGTTGAGAGTCATAACCGCTTGCTTGACAAAGTGGTATGCTCAAGTTTTGATTTCACAGTTTGTAGATCTCTGTCACATGCTTTTCTTCTAAGCTATTTGATGTTGTATTTTGTCTAGGGTAACAAAATGGACTCGGCGAGAGGAATAATGTCAGGAACTATCAACCGTTTCAAGTTGGTATGTAAAATAGATTCTATACTATACTAGTGTTCCTTATCATCCCTTTTCTGTTTCACTATCTAACTTGAATCTGAATCAATATCGATTTTAATACGAGACAGGTCTTTGAGAAGAAGTCTAATCGAAGAAGTTGCAAACTCATAGTGTATTTTGTGCTCTTGTTCTTGATCATGTATTACCTTATTAGGTAAAACTAAAATTGCACTTTCTTCATATAACGTGCTTCAAGAACATTGACAATAATCATTTGGATTTTGCAGGCTATTAAATTACATCAAAGGGTGAAATTGGATACAAGAAGAAAGTAGAGTGTTACATGAATACATGTTTCGTTTGGGAACCTGAAACAATTTCTTATTTTGGGTTTCTCCTGATGAATGAATGAATGAATGATTCAGACAAAGTGAACAAGTGAAGGGACCCATATTGAAAACAAGACAAAGGAAGAGATTGTGAAGAGACTGGTGAACCGAAAGAAAAATGTTAGATAGAGACTTGTTTGTCGGAAGCAAAATCATCTCATGTCATTTCATGTATTAGGAAAAGCTTCTTTATAATTTGTCAACTTTTTTATCACAAACAAACAAAGTCTTCAATCGTGTTAACATTTTTTGTCTACAAAAAGTTTAATTGATTGAATAAGCTTAATTATTAGGTGTCTATATGTCAATTAGTTTAGCACTTGTAATAAAACAATTCAAAACAAAACAATAATGGATTTGATAGTCTAAGGCCATGAATGTTTGTAGTTTTTAAAGTGGTTTTGCACTTATGATTTTTGGTTTTAGTATTTTTTTTTTTTGGTGTAGATTTTAGTTTATCAAAATGGTAACTTGTTTAGTTTTGCTTTTCATAAATAATTAGTTTGAAAACTTTATTTTAAGTTTTTATTTTTTGTTATATGTGATTGAGAATAACTAAAACAAAGATATTAAATTTTAATGATAAAGAAAAATCTTACAAAATTTTATAATACCAAAAACATACAGATTCTCTTGAAATAAAATCTTTCATAATTTTATTGTGAAAAATATCCCTAGGGTGTAAAAATAGAATATAATAGATTTGTTTATAGTAACATTGTGAAATTATCCTTCTAAAAATTATGAGTAAAATTTGCTCGTATGTAGAAAAAAATTGTATTTGGATTTATCGAAAATACATATTGTTAATAGTTTATTGAAAATTATTAAAATTCAAATTTCTTACTTTTTAGGAAAACTACTATTTCAAAATCATAGATATAAACTAGTTGTTTGGAAACGCTAAAACTAAAACCACTCCAAAAACTTAGCCATTCATGATTTTAAATTTTCAAAGTTTTCAGGCCGTCATGACTATTGATTTACGCGCGGCTTGACATTTGCTAAAAATCCAAATACGTAACCACATCATAAAAACAAGGAGTAAATTCCACAAGTTGACAAGACACAATTGCAAGAAGAGAGTTTGATTTTTCCCACTTTTGGTGACAAGTTGACAAAAAATCGACAAATACATTTTCTAAATGGTTTGGTTTTTTGGTCAAATCATCTTCCCATTTACGTAAATCAAGTGATTGAAAATTTGGATGTGAATGGTTATGAAGTATGAGAAGCAGTTCCTGCAGATAAGGTAGTACAACCGTGAGATTGTTTCGTTAACAACTACTGCATTTACTTTTATTTGTCTAGTAGTATTCGAAAATTTTAGATAATTAATATTGTATTTACTATTTAGTCTAGTTTTGGATTTTGAATGATGTATTATTAGTGTTTTAAGTCGAACCAAGCATTTTGTTAAATACAGTCTGAATTGTACGAAGGATATATAACAAATTAGTTTCATAAGTATTAGAAGAGTTTTTAGATAGAGGTCTCAAATACTGAATTTAAGAGTCAATAGTAGGTTAATTTGTTAAATAACTAAATTCTTGAAACTACTGTTTGGATAAATAGCATGAGTTTGAATATAGCTCCTAGTGGATATATAACTTGTGAGGTTTAGGCACAAAATATATAAACATACCATTATTTATTTTGTTATTTCACTAAATATATGCTAAATGCCGTGTTATTGTTATATGTGAATGTGATTTTTTATAACTATAGTAAATCACATCAATACATTTTATGCTAATAGTGTGATATATCATAAACAACCTTATTGTTTGTTTCAGACGAATAGTACAAAAATGTGTAGTTATTAGCGTTGATGTTAAAACAAAGTGGTATTTTGAATTATAAATTATAAATTATAAATGTCTTGTGATTCAAAAATAGTAAGCTACATGGTTATGTATCATGCTAGTGGTGGTAAATTTCCGGACACCAACTGGACTACGACGCATAGACAACGCTTAGTCAAAATTGTCTAACAAAACCTACGAAATATTCAGCCTTTACCGATAAATCCTAGCAACTAGGGGTGGGCACGGATCGGATATCCGGAAATTTTAAAGGATCCGGATCCGTCGGATCCGCCTTTTTATTATCCGAATCCGGATCCGTTCATCACGGATATCCGAAATTCGGGTATCCGAGAAAAATCTGGATATCCGCGGATATCCGGATCCGATCCGAAATATAATTATTGATTACATATGTAATTAAAAAAATTAAAATAAATAATTTAATAACAAAAACGCTTATAAATACTTATGTTTTCAGTATTAAAAATACCATGAAATGATCAAATAAAAGTATCATAGAAAAAAAAATTAAATAAGTCTTTAAAATTGATGTTAAAACATCATAGCAAATAAAAAAACAAGTCCTCGTCCACTCTCTTGACTGTTGTTGTTCCTGAAAAAGAAATATAATTCTTTAGTAAATTGAAAATAAACATCTAACACACAATAACACAAAGTCACAAAGTATTGTCACACATACTAGCATTGTAGCACTCATCCACATCATTACTAAGAAAAATTAATGGAAAGGAGATGATAAATGGTTTTAGCAATTGGCAAGTTAGTAACTTTTTTCTCTGGCTCACCTCTATAACTAATCTCATATGAAAAATGTGAAATAGATAACTAAAGTGTCTATATTCAGCCACTTAAAAAAGTGAATCATTTGGTTCGATGACTTAATTTTAAACATAATGGAGAGAAGCAAAAAAAAAAAAAAATATATATATATATATATAAAAAACGAAGATGTAACAATTAGATTTAATCATATCTTAATCTGAAAAGGTAGTAAAGCACAATACCTTACAAACTCAATGTATATCTGAATTAGACTTCACCTCTACAAAAAAACATTAGTGTATTGTATTAGTATATAAAAAAGACTTCATCAAATTAAAATAAAATAAGATATTGTACCTGATTCAATATTTTCAAGATCATACAAAGTTTCTTCCACTTTTAAATCTTCTTCATCATCACGATACCAATCTTGAGTACAAACTAAAGCTTCGACGATTCTCGGCGTTAGCGAACTTCGAAAAGGATCTAACAACCGACCTCCGGCACTAAAGGCAGATTCCGACGCTACAGTTGATACGGGTATAGCCAACAAATCCCTTGCCATCATTGATAAAATCTTGTACTTTGAACCCGTCGTCTTCCACCAAAACAAAATATCAAAAGCTGGATTTTTTCTATCTTCTCGGGCTTCATCCATATAGCATTCTAACTCTGATTTGATGGCAACAGTATCTTCACTTTCTTCAGCTTCATCAAACATTGAATCCATCAATGACTGTGCTTTTTCTTTCTCACAAGAACTTGTCATTGAAGTTCTTTTATCTTGGATAGTATTCTCCACATCTTTTGAGAGCAAAGACCCATAATACACAAATAATCTGTCCAAAGTGTCGTTGATCATTCCAAGTAGACATTCAGCATCTTCTTTCGGGTAAACTCCATTAATCACCCACTTTATCCATTTCATTTTGTAACGAGGATCAAGTACGGCAGCAACGTAAATCATCAAATTCATGTTATTGTAGTTTCCCCAATACTTGTTGAACTTTTCCTTCATTTTCTCAGCCATATCCTTCTTGGTTTTGTCACCCATTGTGTCCATCTTAATTATCATCAAGCCCACACCAAATATCTCTTTCATGTATGTGTTTCCCGTAACATATTTAGACCCAAAAATATTCAAAGTTGCATCGTAAAAGTATCTCAGGATTGGCAACAAAGCATTTGCGGTATCCCAATCTTTCTTACTTGGCGCACCTTTGCAAATTCTTGTAAGATCTTCATTATATTTATCAGCTTCCAACTCGAGCACGTCAAACCCCATTTTTAGCTTCAAAGCAGACTCTAACATCAAAAAGGTCGAGTTCCATCTCGTCTCCACATCTAAACAAAGACCAGATTTTGTTTCAACCTTGTGAAGCTCCAAGTATTGCTTAAAATTTTGTTGCCTACTTGGTGAAGCTCTGACATATCGAACAGCTGATCGAATCTTTAAAACTGAGGCATCTATATCTTTTAAACCTTCCTTCACAACCAAGCTTAAAATATGAGCACCACATCTCATATGAAGAAATTCCCCATCTAGTATCGTTGTTCCCCATGATGTAAGCTTTTTCTTCAAGTATTTTAGCCCTAAATCATTAGAGCTTGCATTATCCACTGTTATTGTGAAGACTTTACTGATTCCCCAAAAAACCAAACATTTCTCAACCATTCTTCTAATTGTTTCACCAGCATGATTATCAACTAAACAAAAATTGATAACTCGTTTGTGCAACTTCCAATCCTCATCAATATAATGAGCGGTTAGACACATGTAATTTAGATTTTGTATTGACGTCCAAGTGTCCGTAGTTAGACAAACACTACCTTTATAGTTCTAGAAAATTTTCTGAAGCTTGCACCTCTCTTCCTCAAAAATATTCAAGGTTTCTCTAGTCACTGTTCTTCGAGAAGGCATTTCAAATCTTGGCTGAGTAACACTCATGAAACGTATAAAACCTTTACGCTCAACAAAACTAAATGGCAGCTCATCCATTATTATCATTTCCACTAATGCTTTTCGAGACACAATTGGATCATAAACCAAGTAAGAAGGTACCATACTCCCAGAACTACCATATTTTTTGCTTTGATGATGTAAAGTTGACTGTTTCAACATTTTACCATCTCTTTCATCATCTGTCACCACTTCCCGATTTAAAACTCTACATACATTAATGTGTTTAAGCATCGCAGTAGTTGTGGAACCATCCTTAGTTTTGCAACTAATAGGTTGCGAACAATGATGGCACTTCGCCTTTAGACCATCTTTTTGCTTGGTAAAATGTTCCCAAACACGAGATTTTTGTACAGGTACCTTATCATTTGTTGAAGTCTCAGTTTCTGCATTTGAATCTGAAACGTTAACCCTCTCCGAGCTTTCCGTAGTGCAGTTGGTGGTGGCTTTTATAGAATCATTTGTAGATACCATCTAAAGTATATGAAAAATAGAAACATATAATGTTAGATATAATATTCTATCTAAAACAAGAAATTCACTAAATTTGAAAGAAAACTTTCAAAAAAGGTTTAATATTAGCAGAGCAATACACTTTAAATCCAAATAACCCAAAATCCAAATATAATGTAAAAGTAAGAGATCGTTCAACCCAAAATCTAAATATAAATTATCATAAAAATTTTAAGCAAAATAGAAAGCCAAATTACTTACAGTAAACCAGATTTGGTGAAATAATTTGGTGAAGATCTTTGAGAACTGAGAAGGAACGAAGTTGTAAGAGGGAAAGCAAAGAGACACTGAGACTCTTAAGCTTACAACGAGACTGCTTTAAAATAATTTTTCATTTTAATTAACATTTTTTTTTGTTATCAAATAAAAAGAGTGCATAAACAAAAGCTGGGAAGTGGGAACAGAACCGTCCGAAAGACACAAATTTATAAAACTAAAAATCTTTGTGTTCGTTTTATCATTATTTGAAAAAGAAATATGACAGAAAGTAAATGAAAAATTATGGCATATATTTATAGTTTAAGCAATTTTTAAATACAGTTCAAAATCTTGAGCCAATTAAAAGATAAATGGAATAAGCAACATAATTTAGATAATCAAAACGACATGAAAGTTTTAACTAAAAGTAGTAATACACTAATACTAACAAGATTTTTTTTGTTAAAACTAATAACAAGAAAATAAGAAATACAAACATTATTAATGCACGTTCAAATAACAATACTAATATTTCTTTTTGTTTTGTTATACAACGATAGTATTTAATATTTTTTCCTAATACAGAAACAGTATTCAATTCCAACATACATTATTAATGCACGTTCAAAACAGTATCGGATCCGGATCCGGATCCGCAGAACTATAAAAACAGTTATCTAATGTTATAAGGCGGATCGGATCGGATATCCGGGTAAGAACAAACTTATTATCCGGATCCGGATCCGGATCCGCGGATCCGAAAATATTATTATCCGGATCCGGATCCGTCTATGCCGGATATCCGAATTTTTGGGACGGATCAGAGCGGATATCGGATCGGATCTCGGATCCCGGATATTTTGCCCACCCCTACTAGCAACCTTCTTTTAAAATAACCCAAAAAAAAAGCCCGATCTTCTAATTCTATGGTTTAGCCTGGGTTTTGATATGCATGGGAACATCTATTTATACATTTTTTAACTGTCAAATTAGCTAGGTAGCATGAGAACTTGATCTGATATATGTTTTTATGTTTTAGAAACAAAACCTCTTGAAACACTTTTTCTTTAATAATTGGAAAACGCGATTGAAACATCTATTTTCGTTTTGAAAATGCATTAATAAATTATTACATATTTTATTTAGAAACTTAATAAGTTAGTTAATTGGAAGAATTAATCAAATAGTATGTGAATCTATTATAGAAGCAGGGAGAGAGTTGTCAAGAGTGGAGAGACGCCGGGCCACGGGAAAATGACGTGCTCCCCACCATCTCATTGCTCACGCGCACTATACCCCACTTAACCCTAATTCCCATTGCTAATTACATTTTTATTTTTATTTCTCAAATTTTTAGAAGATACTCAATATAATTAACAGTATGTACAAAGTTACCAGACAATACATATGAGATTACTACTAGAATTAACAAAAGAAAATGATCCTAGTTCCCCATTCCACAACATGATTCCAACACATTAATACATTTATCTCTTTCCAAATATTAAAAAAAAAAAACGAGCAACAATTTGGTCTTGTTCCCCCAAATCATTTTTTTTTTGTTTATGTTTACACTCTCTCTTAGTCTCTTGTGCTTTACAAGCTGTATCAGAGAATCAACAATATGTTTTCTAAAATTATTTTCCCCATGTGAATTATAAAAGTAACCGATGTTTCCTAAAAAATTACACCATATGATTTAAACAAAAAAGAAGTAATTGTTTAGCCAATATCAGTAATAGGAGTGTATACTTATTACTATTTTATTAATCTGAAGATGAGTTTCATTAAATACTTTATGGTCTTTCTGGAGAGTAGGACTTTGGCATAATCGGTATTCATTCAATTATACTGTTGGTTTATAATTCAATTCTGGACACATAAATGGGTCCAGAAGCAGTATTTATAAAAAGAGATTGCACATAGTATTGCGTTCTTGGATTCTTATATAAACCCTATATAAATAATACTACTTGTGGAAAAAAATTAATTATCACCCACTTTCTCTCTCTCTCTCCCTCTCTGTCTCTTCTTCGTGGGTAGAGAGATTGATTCTTGGAGAGAAAAACCAAAGTCTCAAATAGCTTTGCTTTGCTTTGATTCCAGTTCCATTCCACAAATTGCATCTAATTCTCCTACCTTAACCCTTTTCTTCTTTATTTATCAACAATTCCTAAACCTATACGAAGTAACAGAAACCAAAATGAAAAGAAAAAATTCCAAAAAATAGCTACATATATTAACCTTTTGACCTACATAAATTCCAACCCTAGAAGCCTTTCAAGCAAATAATCAGCAGGTGGTAACAATTTCTTGATCCATTTAGCAAACAAAGAAAAAGAAAAAACAATTTCTTGATTTTTCTTCTAGTGAATTTCCAAAATTTTGGTCAATTATGGCAAACGCTTGGTGGAACCAGAGTGGTTTAGCCAGCATGGTGGACCATTCAGCCTCCACAGGCCACCACCAAAACCATCACCACCACCAAAGTCTACTTACCAAAGGAGATCTTGGAATAACCATGAATCAGAGTCAAGAAAATGACCAAGATGAAGAAGACGACCCTAGAGAAGGAGCCGTCGAGGTGGTTAACCGTAGACCAAGAGGAAGACCACCAGGATCTAAAAACAAACCCAAGGCTCCAATCTTTGTGACAAGAGATAGTCCCAACGCTCTCCGTAGCCATGTCATGGAGATCTCCGACGGCAGCGACGTTGCTGACACAATCGCTCACTTCTCTAGACGCAGACAACGCGGCGTTTGTGTTCTAAGTGGCACAGGCTCAGTAGCTAACGTCACCCTCCGTCAATCCGCCGCACCAGGTGGTGTTGTCTCACTTCAAGGTAGGTTCGAGATCTTATCTTTAACCGGTGCTTTCCTCCCTGGACCTTCCCCACCCGGGTCAACCGGTTTAACGGTTTACTTAGCTGGGGTCCAGGGTCAAGTTGTTGGAGGTAGCGTCGTGGGGCCGCTTGTGGCTATAGGGCCGGTCATGGTGATTGCTGCCACTTTCTCTAATGCTACTTATGAGAGATTGCCTATGGAAGAGGAGGAAGATGGTGGCGGTGGTAGTGGTGGCTCAAGACAGATTCACGGAGGCGGTAACTCACCGCCCGGAATCGGGAGCAGCTTGCCTGATCCGTCTGGGATGGCCGGGCCGGGTTATAGTATGCCGCCGCATCTGATTCCAAATGGGGTTGGTCAGTTAGGGCACGAACCATATACATGGGTCCACGCACGACCACCATACTGACTCAGTGAGCTATTTCTATATTCTATATAAATAAAATTAAGTGATTTGAGGTAGTCTATTCCAAAGCTTTGCTTGTAGGAAAAAAAAGAAATACAATCAAGGCTTTGCTTGTTCTCGATGGAAAAACATAGGGAGAAACGAAGTTAAGGGACTTTCGGATTTCAATATTACTCCTTGAAATTGTTGAAATGAATAAACAATGTAATGTGCATTAGAATATTTGTCTCTTTTTTTGTTTGTTTAGTAGTATTTAATAACAAGATTTGTATGTGTTTTATTTCTTTACATTTTGATCTGCACAAAAGCATAGTAATTAAGTTTCTATATCTATTTGGTGTTGGTTCAACGATGAAGCAACATCGAGGGCATTGCCTATCTGTGCGTTTCGATATTGATTTATATTATAGTATTAGTTGCGAGCATTTGGAGTTAAGGTATACAGTCGCACCATTAGTGATTATACCATAGTGGTCGCTCTTTAATCCCTCGGGTAATGAATAATTGATGCAATTGGGAAGTTGTTTACCACTGACTTTACAAAACAAATAATGAGAGTGGATATTAACAATTTTGTTGACTACACTAAAAAGGATATTCTCTCTATAGGTATTAATTAAATAGTTAGAAAGTGTATAAAACTACTGAAAATGAGAGAAGATACAAGAAAATATGCACAAAACAAAATTGGTTCACGTTGTTGGCGAAAACGATGTGAGGATTGAGGAAGTTAGTTTGCTATTGTTTATTTATTATTCAAATCGCAAATCTATATGTTTATATTTAAGTTGTAAGATTTTACAAAAAAAAAAACTATTCACTTACGTTAGTTCACATGATATTTATAAAATATTATTTATTTGAACTCTTTTTCTGTTCTTTCAAATAGAACTTATAATAAAGTTAGATCAAACCTTCTAATAATTAATAAATGTTACGTTTAATGCATTCATTTTCCACCGTTTAATTGATCCATTCATTTAACTATAGTTATACATATCTTTGTTTTCAAAATATGAACCTATAATAGTACAAAACATACAAGTTAGACCAAATGAGTAACTGAGTCAAATTACTATGAAATAAGTAAGAAAAAGTACATGGGCCACAATTTTTACGTTTTAACAATTAGATATTTAAAAATATTCTCTCATGCGAAGGATACATATGATCTTGTACTGATTAACCATATAATTTTCAGTATAAACTTTCATATGAAGCACCCTCAGAAAATATGTCGGAAATACGAATTACATCTTCTGAAAAATTCTAGAAAATGATAGAAATGGAGACTAGTATATACCTATGTCTTCCCATAGATCATTTAGTATATTATATATATCGAAACCAAGAAAATGACAGACTCTTTAGTATCATTGATCAATCACTTCTGAACACACTTGATCTTGTACTAGGATGTGGCTTTGGTTCATAGCCAATTGTCTCGAGGTGCAACCGAATAAAGTTTTAGAACCCGTCATATCCATAGATCAAGATTGTCCAATCATTTTTTGTTGTTAAATAAAATAGAGATGTTTTGAAAAGTGATGTGTCAACCAACAATGTGAGATTGATGCTGGCATGCTGCAGCTCGAGGACGGGATGACATATTCTCTTTAGTGTACAAGGAAGTTGTAAGGAAACTTTTCTACTCCACTTAGAAGTTTTCCTTTTATAATTTGGGCTATGCCTTTCTTAATAAAGAAAAAATCGGTATGGTTCACTTTGTGACATAATCAATGGATTTGACACAAGTGGTGTCAAAGTGAGTAGATTGGTCGACATTTGCTTTCAAACTGAGGGAACTGGCAATGGTTTGTGAGTTATTCCTACATTTCATTTTCTTCACCAATTTTGAGCTAACATACTCCCTCCGTTTCATAATATAAAGTATTTTAGAAGTTATTTTTTTTGTTTCAAAATATAAGATGTTCTCATATTTTAATGTAATTTTTTACTTAATTGAATATTGTGTGACTAATAGTAATTTGCAGTTTTTTTATTAGCTAAACTTTTTTTTATATATTAAATAAAAAAATTTATTTAGAACAAAATTAACTTCTTAATATGCGTCTTTTTACCCATAATACCTTATTTTATGAAACGGAAAAAGTATTAATTTTATCTTTGCTTAGCACTTAAGCACTTTTACTGCTAATAAATTATTAGTGCGGCCTAATGTCATTACACTGTGTTAAGCCATGTTCCAAAAATTGTTAGGCGCTAGTCGGACGGCAAGGATGGCCTATCGCCTAATCAATAAATCGGAGATTAAACAGGAATTAATCAGAGATTAGTTAGGGATTAATCAGAGATTAATTTTAGGGTTTTAAGACTATTTAATGTTTTTAAATATATTAATCCATTATAGTTAAAATTTTTCTATAATATTATTTTAAAAATTACAGTAAACACATAAAAACGTATTTTTAAGACAAAATTTTATGATTTTCATTAAAATTTTGACATAAGTTATTGTAAAATATCACAAAAACTCCTAATACAAATATCTGAATAACAAAAAAAAATTATATAGTGGCGAAAGTGGACCTAGTGATTAGGCGCTAGTCGGACGGCGAAGATGGATCTAGCGACTAGACGGAGAGTAATCGGAGCTAGGCAAAGATTTTTAGAACAGAGGTGTTAAGTAATATTCGCTCTATCCCATATTGGCTAAAAATGTGTCTATTAAAAATATATATTTTTCTTTATAAAACTATATATCATTTACTATTTTACTTTAAATCGGTTCAACAAAGCATAATACAATTATTTTAATATATTAAATACTTTTTTAAAATTTGCATAAAAATTTTAAAAATATCTAATCAAACTAAACAAAAAAGGTCATTAAACATCTTATAAAATGGGAGAAGAAAATTTTATTTTATTATGTGGTCTTATAGTTATCGGTTTTCTATTGAGATATTGTTATTCTTTAATATATTGGGTAACAAGTATTAAATTAATTAAAATTTGGTCTTAATATATTTTCTAATCAATCTTTATTTTATGGACGGTTGAGATTAAATCGTAAGAAAATCCTAATGAAGAATTATGTTCTCACTTAACATATATATGTCTTAGTCCATCGTAAATGCATTCCAAAAAGAATCTCAAAAAGATAACACATAGAGGATAGTTTATAGTCAAATGGAGAAAAATATAATCTTCTAACTAAAAGACTAGAACTTTATGAGACCATTCACGAAGAAATATCTATTACAATGAATCGAAGAATTCTGCTAATCCTCTTTAAATTCATGTAATAAACTGATTTTTACAGCCAAACAGTGAAAATCTGTAAGTTTTTTAATTGTGAACCAAATAAAATTTTATAAAATCCTGTGTAAATAATACCTTTATATGGTATCGGAGAAAAAAAACAAATACCAAAATGTATCATGTCAAATCAAGTGGGGGATCCTAGAAATTGTACAACATGAAGGACCATCTTCACATGAATTCACGTGGCAAATGTCAAAGCCAATGGGACGTATACAATTATTCTATTAATATAGCATCATAATTATAATATCGTATAATTAACAAGAGATGGGGTCACATCATCCAAAAGCTTAAAGACAGCATTAGTTACTTGATCCGACCAATTTACTCCATTAGCTATAGTTGACAAGTGAAAACCCTCTCTTATTGCCCCAATGCCGCTATAACTGTCTAGTAGTGATTTAGCACTTCATTATTGAGTCTGTAAGCTAAAAGCTTTTTGAGCCCAGCCTCAAAAAAGCATTTCGGTGCCAAATATTCATTTTCCTGCGTCAAGTCTCGACAAAAACATTGATAGCTATTTGTCTATCTTATTAATCACTTGGATAATAATAATAAAATGCAGAAACCAGAATCAAAACACAAACTCTATGCAGTAATAAGCTTTCTCAAATCCAATAGCAAACTCGGGCCCTAATGCGTGACATGTATAGGAATGAAGATATAGATCATCCAGAACACTTGACTATTAGAATCATAGAATTAAAACTGAAATTTTGTTTTCTTATAGGGAGTATTGGTCATTTATACTCTTTCCGTGTTCAAAAGATTAATTTTTTAGTTTTACTCTTTTGTTTCTTAAAAATTGATTTTTAAAATTTTAAAATTTATTTTTATTAACAAATTGTAAAATTCAAGAAATATTAATTGAGAAGATTTGGGTTGTTTAAATTTTATTGGATAATATATATGGAAAATTGTTTAAAGTAAAAAAGTAATGTATTTATTACTAAGTATATATATATATTTTTTAATCTTGATGAAAACCTCAGAAAATCATTATTTCTAATACTGAGAGAGTATATAATCCAATGCACTTTGGGAGCTGGAAAAGCCGTAATCTCATTCCCACTAACTGTTGTGTACCATAGGCACCCACTAAACCTAATTAATGAAATCTAGACCACCTAATAAACAAACGAAATTAATATTGCTTTTTTTGGTACCTACTAACTATTTCTAAAATTTCTTCACACTTATTAAGAGAAGTATTATACTAAGTTCTAACATATATCCGTCACTGATAAAAATCATTGTTTAGTAAATGATTCACATCATCTATTTGCTATACCATTAATTCATTGGTATTAATCGTTCTTGTGTATTTTTGAAAAATTTCCCTCAAGAAATTAATTTATTAGCATCTTAATTCTTAAAAGTAAAAGACGGACTTACCCTAAAACCTTCACTCTTTTTTTTTGTTTTTTCTTACTGATGAGATTCCCTACCCACAAAAGAATCATTTGTTTACCGAAAATATTAGGTAACTTACAATTGGTTGGAATCTTAAAATGTCTACATAATTAGGTGATTCGTGTGATTGAACTGGACAAAAGATTTCCATCAAGTATTACATCACCTAATTGCCACTTCATAATTACTAATATATAATTATATATACTTGTTTCAAATATAAAGTAATTTCAAAATATTTATATTCATATATATGAAAAATCCAAATAAAGGTCTATATTCTATAGTTAACCCTAGTCACATCCCATTCTGTATGCTTACTTTAATTAGAAGAAACAAAATTAGAGTTGTCCTAACATGTATGTAAACTACATAGAAAATAACATATTATTATTATTGTATAACCCTATGAATATTATGCATACAACAATCAATCATTAAAAGTTAAAACCCAGCAATATTGTAAAATTTTAAATTCGATTCAACCTAAATCGTTATATAAGAATCTAAATAAACTATTTTAAATATTTACCACTTTGTGCTAGCTACTACACGAATTTTTCACGATAAACTAACATTACGCTAAGGTCCACCTAAACTTAGAAAAATTAGTTGTTTAGTCGTATATACATCATTTTGGAGTCGTGGACAGTCAGAGGATTTGGAGGAATATATATTGTAAGATATCCATCCCACTTGTTGATTTCTACTTATATGTTACATGTGATAAAGACAAAATTCAACTAATTTTTGTTGTTGGTTGGAAGAATGAGTTCCACGGGACTATTTTCTTATTTCCAATAAATCGTTGCTTGTCTCATTTTTGTTTCCACGATTTAATTTCTTAGGCCAAACATATTAGACCACCTACTAGAGCCAACGTATTTATAGTTTGACTATTCCGCTGATTAATTTACAAATATTTTGCCACCGAAATTTTAGTTGTTTTGTAACATAGTTCGGCAAATAAAATGTAGACAGTTTTTATACCGAAAAATGAAGAATTTATAGAAAAGAAAAGTTATAACATAAGGGTAGATTCTAATTAATTTACTCATAATTTATAAAAAAATATACACAACAAAAGAGAAGATTGCTGTTGTATTTCCAAGGAAAGGTGAAAAAGAAATATGGGAAAGGAGCAAAAGACTGAAACAAGAAACAGACAAAAGAGGAAACCGAAGTTTTGACCGATTCAACATCTCCCACGTGTACATGCTTTTCCTCCCGTAGAATCCGGGCAAGTCTCACCTCAATTGACTATAAATAAAAATGAAATACAATGTCGTTTCCGTCTTCATCATTTTTTTTAAATAGTATTTTATAATGTTTGGGAAATACTTTGTTATATATCAGCGTTCACTCTTCCTTTTTTTTTTTTTTTTTTTCTTGTATCTCAATTACTTTTTTCTTTTCCAAAAGTTAACTTTATTCAATAACCCATTATTACAAAGCCATAAAAAAAGTCCAAACTACATAAAGGGTTTAAAAAACAACGCAAGCCCAAGAAGAGCACCACAATTCATCGCTTTCTGAAGAAGAATCAATTAAGCATACCCAAAGAAACGTGTCATACACGTGTAAGATGAGTATGGGTGTTAAAATGGATAATCCGATCTAAATCTATTTGAGTTTTCTAATCCATTTATTTTATGGATGAAATTTAATATACTTAAACCCATAAATATTAAATTTATTGGTTCAATAGATTTTGTGGGTTATTTATATATATAACTAAAATATCTAAAACATACTATATAATTATAAAACTAACAAAAATTTTCAAGTAATAAATTAAATAAAAATATATAAATTTAAAATAAATAAAAGCATCATAAAATTCTAAAATCACAAATCCATAAAACGGATATTTGTCTTAAAGTTTAAATATTGTATATATTTATTATAAATTTATTATAAATTTATTAATTTTTATGGTTTAATAGTTGATCCATGTATAACCCATAATTCAAATGGGTGAACCCACTAAACTCATATATTCATTATTATTACCCATTTATTTTTATGAGTTTAAAAATTCAACCAAAACTTACTAAAATAATAGGTAAACTGGGTCTATTATGGATTTTGATCTATTTTAACACTTATATTAGATGAGTAAAAGAAAGATTCTCATTATCATCCTTTGCCATCAGAGACTTTGATATTCCGGTGATGGAACCACCGCCGAAACTACATCGTTGACAGAATCAATTGTTTTTCACCAGCAATAGCAAAACAACAACATAGAGATCCATCAAAGCAATTAAACTCAATCGATTTGCTAGAATCATCAAAAGATTTGAGATGCAACAAAGAACAGAAAAGAGAATAAGTGGCAATCATAATATGCTACGGAAAGTGCTTCATATGTTCAACTGATTTCGTAAAACGCATAGAAATTCCAGTAAACCATAAGCTCAAAGGATGAGCCGAAAGAATCTAAAGCTAGCCATCACCGCAAGTATCGATCGATGCTAGACGAAAAGCCATCCAACCACCGATATATGAGCCGATAGTTAATGGACATATGCTGTAATACAAACTGGACGGACAAAAAGAGAGCACAAATCACTCATGTCAAGAGTCTTTAAAAGACTAAACTTGAAGGAGAACTTCTTAAGCCTAAACATGGGATGGTTTTTTCAACTGCTTTTTTTAAGAAGATCCGATATTAGATCGGAGTTATGAACAACAACAAACGTAGTTTTCCTCTCTCTAAAGGATTTAAGAGAGAGAAGAGAGATAAAACTACATATTCCGATGGTTGTATCTCAAAATTCAAAATTTGGTGAGTTTAAAAAATTAGAGAATATATGACATGTAAACCTGAATTTGACATGGGTCTAGAACCTATTCGGTAAGTTAGTTAGACTTGTAGAAACAAGATAGATAATTTTGGATTTAGTAATTCCGGCCCAACATATTGATCTACTTTAGCCCATATGATCAAATTGCCATTTTAAATACATTTCATTGGAGACGTTCGAGACTTTGAGGTATTGCTGAATTGCATTATATTAATGTTAAAGTTTAATTATACTTTTTGTGTTACTTCGCTAAGAGCTATTTTTGGTATCTCAACACTAATATATTAATCATTTTATATAATTTAATTATATATTTAACTTTTAATTTTAAAATACAAAATGAATCAATTAAAATATAACACATGTCAAAAGAGTCTCTTAATTAGAGATTTGGGTCTTTCAAAATATAAAATGAACCAACTAAATTATAACAAATGTCAAAAGAGTCTCTTGATTAGAGACTTGGGTCTCTCAAATGAGAGACCAGCTCTACCTCTTTCCTTTACTTTTTAATTTTCTTAATCATTTTAATAAAGAGTATCTCATTGAGATACCTCATTGAGAATACTCTAATGATTTTACAATTTTAATTGAACATTATTTAGTAACTGATTTTAAGAAACAAATTATAATTTCTTGTTTTCGAATAATCTTAGATACAAAGTTAAAGATTTCCTATAGTTTTCAAAAATTATTGTAGAGGTACAATACAAAAAAAGAAAATTATAGGTTTAACTTGTGTTATTTGGAAATCTATATATTAAGATTTTTTTCTTTCAAGATGAAAATATTTTAAAATGCGTCATACAATCAAATTAGTACACTACTAAAGTAGTAAATTTGAGTCTAAGAACTATATCGAGAAATTTTTGTAGTTGTGCTTTAATTACTTTTACATTTTAAACTAGAGGTTATCATGCTCTATGTACGGGGCAGACATTAAAATTTGATTAATACTATTTATTTGATGTCAAAAACACCCATATGCCGGTAAAATCTACAGTGAAGTGAATCATGACAGGTACTGATGTCTCTCTTGCTAATTATGATCCACTTGAAGTTGTCAAAAAATTTCGTCATGAGAAGCTACTAGAATTCTTAAAGACTGATGAATAAGTAATCAATACCCTTATCACTTTTACTATTATCATTCTTTATCATTTTCAATATTAAGTCTTAATCATTTGTTTTGTAGGGAATGACTATATTTTGTAAATGCATATGCTTAATTCTATTTTCTACAGTTAGCGGATAACCTTCTTTGCTATCTTCGTCTCTCATATGGTGTGAGACTACAAGACTATATGGCTGATCTTAAAAATTTTGTATTCAAGAAAAGAAATAGGGACAACTTCAACATCTTCATCCTTTGGTGACTAACAAGAGGTAGTTGTTTGATATTGATCACTTGTATGTGTGCTTGTTTGTGGATGGTAATCATTGGGTAGCTCTTGATATTAACTTGCGGGAGAATAAGATATTTCTGTATGATAAGATCCCACCAAATGATGAGGAACAATTGCTTAAGATTCTTGGTGATAAGCCTTTAGATCCTCCCCTAGTATTGAGGAAAAGATTGAACTCACTTCCTTAATCATGTATTTCTTCATGTTTCTTTGCACTTTCGTTGTACTCATTCTGTATTTTCTTTGGGAACTTCTTTATAAGGTGTACTGAAATGTGTACATGTCTTCATATTTGATAGTTTAGTTATCTTTGAAGTCGATAGCTTATATTCTAATACCATTGGTATTTATGAAATACAGTTAAAATAAAAGATTTTATTCTTAGCTCAAATATTACAGGCTGTTATTGGATTAGGGTTTTACATGATTTTAATAGATTTAAAATTTCAGTTATTTTAAAATCCAATTAGTGGATTTTGATGAAATGACAAGACTCAAACGTGGGTTCTTAAATCCATTGCTAATACTTTTAGTATAGATTACTTGTATTTGGAAATCATTGAAAATAAAATAACTATCTAATATTTTTAAAATAGTTATAACAAAATAATATTCATCAAAACGTTTATAAAAAAATCCATAAATAAATATCTTTTCAAAAAATTAAACTAAATTTTTTTTATCTCAATATATATCTAGTTTTCATTATTAGTTGCATCTCTCCACATCGTCCGGACTATTGTTTCTCTCTATATGCTTGTAATTTCTCTTTCTCTCCATATGTTTACATGGTGGAACCACAGATTTATTAGTCCTCCTTGTTAATGCATCGTATAGAACTTTCAATCATGAATTGAACCCTCCCATCCACTAAGAACTTATATGAAATCTAAATTAAATTAGCAAACAACGAGTACATTTTGTGATATTACTCTTTTTCGACTTGCTTTCATATTATATAGAAAAACTTGTTAGATATTTTGAGATTAACTAAAGATTTGATTTGATATTTGTTAAAGAAATCTATGTAACAAAAATATTTGTTCAATCAACCAAAATTCTCGATCTTCTAATTGTTGAGCAAGTATCTTATTCATTGATAGAACATGTAGAATATCCGATTGGGATAAATTCAAAAAATTATAAAGAATAAGATAATTGTGAAGGGATTTCTAAAAGACCAATATATTACCTCTCGAGAAATTTGGTTTTATTGGATTGTGTGAGATTTGCATCATGCAAAAACAATAAAATGTAACTGGAAGAAAAAGGCACAATATAGTCACTCACATAGCTCATCGAAAACCACCTTGTCAGGCAACTATAATCATCGAGATTACAATAAAACGATAAAAATTTCAACCTTTAGTACTGCAATATTCCAAATGTTGTTCGAAATAGTATACAAATTATTTTTTTGATATATTTACAATGCATAATTTATTCTTAATTACCCATTTAATCAATTGATTCTCACATGAAACAAATACAAACATACAACTATCCGACCAATGAAGAGAGAGAACCTACAAACAACCGATAGCAAAATTAATAATTGATCAATTACAATTTTAAAATAGCTAGTTGAGGTTAATCATTCATACCACTCACATAACTACTAAGGAAACGGGTGTCAGATAACAAGAATCAAAAAGCTCGTAAAGATGGTTTAGATCGTGAAAGGTGAAAGTTGCTTATATCGAATATCAAAATGCTCAAAAAGACAGTTTCAAGAAGAGTATCAAGGGATTGATCTTCTTCCTTTGATCTTCTTCTTGTAACCGTCTTTTTGAGCTTTTGATTCTCGATATTTTCACCTTTTCTGATCTTGCCATGAATTTTACCAATTACTTCACTTGAAATTTGTTTATGTGTTATTTGTGATGTGAAAAGAGAAATCATGCACATGTGATCTTATATAGGGTGGGGAAAAGAAATAAGAATGTGAAAATGCAAATATTGTAATTTCAAATGCAAAATTTATTAATTTTCACTTTTATGGAAATACTTTAATTTCAAATAATTTAGTATGTACCATAAATTTATTAGGCAGCTACCATAATTTAGTCTATATAAATTTATTTGTATTCAAGGGTTGACTCAAAATTTGACAAAATAAGACTCTCCATAGGATCCTTTTGTTAATAAACTTATAGGCTATTTGATTTAAAGTCATCAAGTTTGACTGGATTATTTGTTTTAAATAATTAGGGCTGAAATTTTTGGTCGCTTATTCAATAAATATCTATACTATTAATCGCCGAACATATATATCTAATAACCATCCAAATTGAACTTATTTACAGCATTTGCCATTGTACTAATCAAATCTCTTTATATATTAATTAGATTTGAAAAGGGTGATTAATTCAAGTTGTTAGCAAACAAACCTAGATTTCCAGGCTAACCTTATTCGGATGTTAAATAATATATTCTGATCCATAATAGAAGGACGCGGATCTTTTAAACATAATTTAACTAGTCGATTCGATCCAGGTAACTTAACACTTAACTCTCTCTCTTTCCCGATTAGTTTTCCATTTTTTTAACTTAAATTATTTTATTTCTTTCCAATTATTATTTCCTTTAATAATTAATTTAGGCCAAAATAGAATGACACTAGAGAGTTTTATATAGAATTTTGGCAAATCTCGCATATGGGAACTGCAATTAAGTTAGACATTGAGCCGTTAAGACGATTATTCCGTTCTTTCCACAACAAATATAAGCAAATATAAGCAAGCTTGCATCGCAGTCATGAGAATATCCTATGGTATGTGAAAACTTATATTTAGGTTCTGGGTTACCCATGTACCAACCATTAAAATATAAAAATAATAAATTTATAATAAATATGTAAAATATCTAAATCCTAAGACAAATATTAGTTTTATGGATTTTTGGTTTTAGAATTTTATGATGCTTTTATTTATTTTAATAATTATATATATATTTGTTTAATTTGTTACTTGGGAATTCTTGTTAATTTTATAATTATATAGTATGTTTTGGATTTTTTTAATTATATTTAATTTATATGTGGGTAATCCATATAACCCATTTAACTAATGGGTTTGACGATTATAGGTTTGAGCATATAAAATTTCATCCATGAAATAAATGGGTTGAGTCAGGTAACCTATATAAATCTCGAACCCATATGGGTTTTACTCCGGTTGGGTCGAGTAACCATTTTGACACCCCTTAGAAAGGTATAGAGGAAGAAGATGCGGACTTAGGCACTCAAAGGTACAATTATTTGCAAGATGCTATTAACAACAAAAGAAGGAAAAACTTTTTAGAAAATTTGGTTGTTTTTTTCATTTAGATAAGCAACCTCTAATAGATATAATCTTTGGGATTAAAGTAATATATAATTTTTACTATTTTCAAAATTTGTTTACCGCATTTTATGAAATGTTAAGCCATAGAAATTAGTAGAGTGTTTGAGCTTCCAATCTGAATATTTCTCGAGCTACCTTTTATGGTTGTAGACTTTAGTGTTAGGTCACATGTGTAAAGAGGGAGAGCGGAGGAGGTGCAAGTAAAAAGTAACAATGGATGTGGTGAAGATGTAAATGGTGTCTAGCGGAATGCTTTTTAAAGTCAATGAAAGCCATAATAACTCATAGTCATAAACTTGAAAACTTCAAAAAGACTTGTAAATCTTACAGTGAGATGAGAGAGAGTTATACATTATACTTGTTCAGTTGTTTGGTTTGTAGAAAACAAAATAGTAAAAAGGAATAAAACAATATATATGCTGAGAGAGAGTATTGAGTTATACCCGCTTTTGACTATTCCAAACTAAATGGATGTGATTCATGCACCATTGAGTTTAACAAACTATAGTCATTGTGTAGGTGTGTTAATTTTCTTTTCTATTTGATATTAAGCTTTTTCAAGATGAAAATATTTAAAAATGCGTAGTACAGTCAAATTAGTACACTATTTATAGTTGTTAATCACTTTTACATTTTCAGTCGATTTTAATAATTTTTACATCGTTGTAGTGATTTTTTACTTTTTAATTTTCTGAAATTTATAGTTGGATATACGACGCTAATAAACATAACTCGTTTACCAAATTCTAATGGAATTTAGAAACACTATAACCTGAAAAAACGAAGAGAGAAATTTAAAACCATTGATCGTAATATCTTGTCAATGAGTTTAAGTGTTTAGCATATACATAGTTAACCCAAAACATTTTCTTTCTCAGCACGCAAGGTCTTCAGCTTCTCAGCTTCCAACTCAATCTTCAGTTTCTCCACCATCTCTAGGAGCTCTTCTTCTCTGCTCTTCTCTTCCTTATCTCCACTCAATGCTTCGATTATAACCGAGACTCTAGCTCTTTGATGCTCTAAGCTCTTCTTCAACACTTTCAGTTTCTCTAACACCAAATCTTTATCAAACCCTAAAACCTCACCTTCTTGGTTTTTAGCTTCTTCATTTGACAAACCTAAACCAAGATCATAGACAGTTATCGCAATGTTATCGCCTTCCAGTTTATCTCGAATTTGATCTTCTTCACTGTCTGATTCAGTACCTGGGAACACAGGACTAAGTTGAAGATCATCTTCACGAAAGTTCCACCCACTAATTCTCCTGTTCTTCACTATTTCTTCTTCTTCTTCATCTTCTTCTTCGTCACACTTGAGCAAACCCTGACTCTCTATAAACATATGTTCCGTGTTTGACAAGCCTTGTAACACATTCTTGACCACAAAGTCAACTCCTTTACAGTTCTTGAAAAACGGATGTTTCAACAACTTCTCAGCAGATGGTCTTTTAGCAGGATCTTGCTCTAAACACAAACCAACCATTTCTCTAAACGCTTTTGAGAATTTCTTGTTACCCTTTTTCCCACCTCCACCTCCAGCACTTGTATTGATCTCATAATCAGAAAAACGAAACCTTTTGGTGATCTTCATGAGCAGACTCTTTAACGGCGGTAAGTGAGACAACGGAGGTCTTCCATGTGCCAACTCTAACGCCGTTATCCCAAACGACCAAATATCTGCCTTGAAACCATACCCTGTGTGAGAGTGAACCACTTCAGGAGCCATCCAATAAGGTGTTCCAGCTATATCAGTTAGCCTTAAAGAAGACGATGTGGTTCCAGAGGATGAAGTCACTGGTTCATAGATCGAAGCAGATACTCCAAAATCAGCAAGCTTCACTGATCCATCAGAATCTACAAGAATGTTACCAGCTTTGATGTCACGGTGCAAGTGACCTTGATCATGAAGATATGAGACAGCGGTAAGAGTTTCCTTGAGGAACACGGAAATGCAATTTTCCGGTAAACCATTTGGAAAAGAAGAAGATACAATGGAATGAAGTGAGCCACACGACATGAATGGCATAACAACCCAAAGACATCGATCAACGGTGAAAGAACAATAAGCATTGAGGATATTAGGGTGAGAAAGTAGAGACATAGTCTTGGTTTCGCGACGAAGACTGTCAAAGTCAGCTCGAGACTGATCAAGATTGATGGCTTTGATGGCAACTACTGTTGAGTTCATTGGAATACATATGGCTTTGTAGACTGATGCACTAACACCAACACCTATCTTGCATATGATCTCGTATGCGTCAGAATCAAGAGGGAACTCGAGCTTGTTCCGAGCCATAGAGAAACAAGAGGAGAGTAGTAGTATTTGCTTGTTGAAGTATTAGGTTTTTAGTGGAATTTTGGTCTTTTTTAGAGGCTAATAGTAATATGAGGCTATTCATATAGGAGTGGAAAAAGTTGGTTAACCATGTGAACTTCCAAAAAAAATGGAGTCTTAAATGTAAAAAGCAGAAACCTTTATCTCTTGTTGATGAGATAATAAGATGAAGCATGTGAATGTGCTAACTAACTAACCCTTACTTAATGAGATTCTTACCTTTAGTCTTTTCAAGGATGCAAAAGGGCAAACAAAATCCTGACAACTTCAAACGGTTAAGTACTTCAAGGACTTATGTTAAGGAGTTATGTTAGGAGAAGAGTGTGATGTGGCCTATGAGCATTCCCGTGACAACAAAAACAATACAGGCTAGGATTAGAGACAAAGATGATGAAGCTATCATAGTGACATATTCAGATATTTTTTTCAACTTAAAAACACCTTTTCTTTTGCCCTTTCAGCTGCATTTAATTTTCACATGCAAAAATTAATATTTTAATAATATAAAATAAATTAAATGAAACTGAATTTTTTTCTTTTGAAAAAAGGTATGGTATATATTTACTGAATTAGCTACCAAAAAAATTATGCCTTAATTATTTAACATACTATCAAATAATCTAGTCAAACTTGTTGACTTTAAATTAAGTATTAACAAAAAGAACCTATGGAGAGTTTTATTCTGATAAAATTTTGAGTCAAACCCTTAAATACAAATAAATGTATGTAGACTAAATTATGGTAGCTGACTAATAAATTTATGGTACATACTAAATTTTATACTAAATTATATGAAATTCAAGTATTTCCATAAAAGTGAAAAATAATAAATTTTTCATTTCAAACTTACAATATTCACATTCTCACATTCTTATTTCTTTTCCATACCCTATATAAGATCCAATATGCATGATTCTCTTTTCACATGACAAAGAACACATAAACAAATTTCAAGTGAAAACTAATTGGTAAAAGTCATGGCAAGATCAAGAAAGGTGAAAAGTTGCTTATATCGAGAGTCAAAAGCTCGAAAAGACGGTTCCAAGAAGAAAATCAAAGGATTGATCCCTTGATCTTCTTCTTGAAACTGTTTTTTCGAGTGTTTTTATTTTTGATATAAGCAACTTTCACTTTTCCAGATCTAAACCATCTTTACAAGTTTTTTGATTCTCGTTATCCGACACCAGTGTACTTAGTAGTTATGTGAGTGATATGATTATCCTCGACTACCTGTTTTAAAATTGGAATTGATCAATTACTAATTTTGCTATTGGTTTTGTGTAGGTTCTCCCACTGCATTGGTCAAATAGTTACATGTTTATCTTTGTTTCATGGGAGAAAGAATTGGTTAAATGGGTAGTTAAGAATAAAAGATGCATTGTAAATATATCAAAAATAATTTGTATACTATTTAGAACAACATTTGGAATATTATTCTTATCGTTTTATTGTTCTCACTGATTAGAGTTTCTTGACAAGGTGGTGTTCGATGAGCTATGTGAGTGAATATATTGTGCCTTTTCTTCCAGTTACATTTCATTGTTTTTGCTAGATGCAAATCCCATGTTGTTTTGATTTGGACCATGATGAAAAAATTTATGGCATGTAATTTGTATTTTACTCCTCGGATCCCTTAGTAATGCTTATGATTAAACTAACAATCCTGATGTACCAGTTTGGATAAGTACTAACAATAATATCTTTAAACGACAAAGCTAAATCTTTTGAAAATTTTAGATGTTGTGCATCTAGACCAAGGTAGAATGACATTAGGGAGTTAGAGCAAATCTCGCATATCACTCATATAGACTCTGAGCCTTGAAGACGATGATTATGTTCTTTCCGAAACAAATAGAAGCAAGCTTACATCACAATCATAAGAATATGAGGCGATAATTTTGTTTACAGCAAACAAAAAGGGAACGAATTGTAAGACAACCCAAAATCACTTTTCCGATGTTATATATGTGGAAAACTTCTATTCATTCTCATGCTCAAATAAGTAGCATCCTATGGTATATGAAATTTTCTAACGGAACACATATTTGGAGTATATATTTTTGTTGATTTTTTAAATGGTGTTCCTCGCTTATGAGTGCATACCCATCATTTCCTACACCACCAAAATAATTTGTGTTCCAACAAAATAATTCAATAACACAGATCCATTTGTTTTTTCCTTTCAGAGTTTGATATATTTTAATTTTCAATGTTCCATTGTATCGCTTCCTCGGTGACAAACTTTGTTACCCTTTATTTTTCGACGAGTTCAGGATTTTTCCAAGTCCATTAGAAATTAATTGCTGCAATAAGATTCCAAATCATGAATGTCAAAACATAGTTTTGGAGATGAATGTGATGACTAACACCAGAACAAGGTTGGTAATTTTTCAAATTAATTTTTGAAATATCTTTCCCGTTTCTGCTTTTTTTTGCTTTTTTTAAAAACATATTTTGTTTTCCTGCAACATAGAACAATTCAAGAAGACAATTATCTTCTGAACTCGGATCCAATATATATAATGAAACCATTCAAGAAGATCATGTCACAATGGCGAGCAGGTCAAGAGAGTTCAACGACCAATACCATAGCTACCAAGAGATTTGGCTAATGATGTGCAGGCCCAGTATATCTGAGCTTGCATGGTCAAATTGGGTTTGCGGAAAAGCTTCAAATCTCAAAGATTTTGAAGGAATCATAAGCAAAGATAGTGGGCTATGAAATTTTCAGTTTGAAATTAGCAATTTTTGCATATCTAAAAAACAAAAAAAGGCATGTTTTCAAAAAGGATGTATGTAATAGATATTAGTTTTACCTATAAAATCGAAAAGTGGAGAAGATCTACTCCAATAAAAATATAGATATGAAAACAAATAAAAGGATGGATGAAAAACTACCGACCGAAGATATAAAAGAGATTGTACCTCTGGTAGATAAGTTTTACAGCAGACTTTTAAGAGAAAGAAGATGAAATGTGAGACATATCGCTGGGGTAAGATGAGCATTTGAGAGAGAAATAAGATTTTATGGTGGATTACATAACCAACATCCATTATGTCTGGGTCTTATCTGTTTAATGCAATTGTTGAATGAGAAATGGATTTGCATATGAGGATATTATGATCCATAAATGTGACAAAATATTTTGTTGAAAATCTTGCTCATCACCCAATTATCTCTAAGTATTATCAACAACTCAACTAGACTAATGGCATCGTATTTCACTTAAAACTCCTTTTCTTTTGCCCTTTCAGCTGCATTTAATTTTTTCACATGCAAAAATAAATATTTTAATAATAAGAAATAAATTAACGAAACTGAATTTTCTTTTTTTTTTGAAAAAAGGTACAACAGAATTATGGTATATATTTACTGAATTAGCTAAAAAAGAAAATTATGCCTTAACTATTTAACATACTATCAAATAATCCAGTTAAACTTGTTGACTTTAAATTAAGTATTAACAAAAAGAACCTATGGAGAGTTTTATTCTGTAAAATTTTAAGCCAAACCCTTAAATACAAATAAATGTATGTGGACTAAATTATGGTAGCTGACTAATAAATTTATGGTACATACTAAATTTTATACTAAATTATATGAAATTAGAGTATTTCCATAAAAGTGAAAAAATAATAAATTTTTTCATTTGAAACTTACGATATTCACATTCTTATTTCTTTTCCTTGCCCTATATAAGATCACATTCTTATTTCTTTTCACATCACAAAGAACACATAAACAAATTTCAAATGAAAACTAATTGGTAAAAGTCATGGCAAGATCAGGAAAGGTGAAAAGTTGCTTATATCGAGAATCAAAAGCTTGAAAAGACGGTTTCATGAAGAAAATCAAAGGATTGATCCTTTTATCTTCTTTTGGAACTGTCTTTTCGAGTGTTTTCATTCTTGATATAAGCAATTTTCACTTTTCCAGATCTAAACCATCTTTACAAGCTTTTTGATTCTCGTTATCTGACACCAGTGTCCTTAGTAGTTATGTGAGTGATATGATTAACCTCGACTACCTGTTTTAAAACTGGAATTGATCAGTTACTAACTTTGCTATTGGTTTTGTGTAGGTTCTCCCACTGCATTGGTCAAATAGTTACCTTTGTTTTATGGGAGAATGAATTGGTTAAATGGGTAGTTAAGAATAAAAGATGCATTGTAAATATATCAAAAATAATTTGTCTACTATTTAGAGCAACATTTGGAATATTATAGTACTAAAGGTTGAACTTTTTATCATTTTATTGTAATCTCAATGACTAGAGTTGCTTGAAAAATGTTCTTTCCACAACAAATAGAAGCAAGCTTACATCACAATCATGAGAATATGAGGTGATAGTTTTGTTTACAGTAAACAAAAAGAGAAAGAGTTGTAAGACAACCCAATATCACTTTTCTGATGTTATATATATGGAAAACTTATATTCATTATCATGCTCATAAATATATTAAAAAACTATCCAAAATATATCCTTTTGAAAATTTATTTTTAAATGGGATCTCCTACTATTTCAAAAATCATTTACATGGGATCCCGTTTGAAATAAATTATCAAAGGGTGCAAAATAAAAAAATTTCCCTAAATATATTGCATGCTATGGTATATGGAATTTTCTTAGGGAACACGGATTTTGAATAGATCATTTTGTTGCACACTTATCAATTCAACACACATGCTTGAGCCTAAACGTTTCTAAGCTCTGCAATATACGTGCAGAGTCTCTGAGTTTTACTTCTCATAGGCTCAATATCGTACTTTCTGTCTCGTGATTTATCTGCTTTGGAAGATAAACCTCCAGAAAACCGAACAATGTCATCTTTCCTAGATCCATCTTCACCACGGTTCCAACTTCATTCTTCATATGTTCTTCAACAGGTCAGCTTGGATCATCATTATCCTCATAATCTTCAAAGCTCTTCAACGGCTTCTGCTCTGCTTTATTGTTCTTCCCACAGCCCTTTCTAGCTCGGTTTAAACCCATCTCCAAATCTAAATAACAATCTCCAACATTTTCACTTTTTTTGCATCTAGTAGCCCTTGTAATCCTCTTCTCCTTTGAAGTATCTTCCTACTTTACATTAACCAGTCCCAAACACGATTCTTCTACAATTTCAATGTTCTTGCTCCTTGTAGCCTTATTTTTTGCTCTCTTCTTAGCTCCGCCATCTGTATTTTCCTCTGCCACTGTAACGTCCTCTTCTACTTTGATTGAGTCCACACATGAACTCTTGATACTTTCATCATTCGATTCATTCCTAGTAATTCCTAATTTCTCAAATTTCCTAACTTTCCTAACCCTAGAACTTGATGGCGAGTTCATTGCCACGAATGATTCGACCAATTTGAATAGTAGATCCAGGAGTGTAGTCTAGAGATTTGACCTTTGACGAAGGCTAGTCTCAGCGATGGCGTGACCATAACTCAACGATTTACACTCTATTGCTAATTTGCTATACACATCTAACACTGTCACTAAAATAAATGAATTGTAGATTCTAGTTAGTGTTGAGAGTTGGTAGTTATGATACTAATACTCTCCATAGTTCTTTTTTTTTTTTAATTAATTCAGATAAAATTTACCAAAATTTAATAAGAAAAAAAAAACCTCAAAATAAAATCGTCAATCCAAGTAAAAAGATAGTTGAACCAACATGTAGAATCGATAATTAAATTTGTGTCATAAGATTCATAGTATTTGAATACTCTGAATGATTATTTTGTACGCAATGAAATATATCGAACATATTAAAAACGAAGATGTATTTTATACATTTTGTAGCAAATACAAAATAACTTTTCAGAGCCTAAGTTATGTATTTTGCATGCTATATTAGTTATATTATGTAAAATTTGCTAAAACAAAACATGTTTGAAGGGTAAATATAACCTAAATAATACTCAATGGATGAAGCTTATTGGAAAGAGCCATAGAAATTCCAATATCCGATATTAATTTATCAATTTTAAAAAGTTTGTGTTTAAAAAATCTCACGTTTATAAGAGCTAACAAAAATTATACATGGACATGGTATAAATGGGCCTAAAAAGGCTAAACAGTTTGGTGATGAAACATATAATGGCTAAAAGCGATTTGTTGAACATCTGCCATATTACCCAACTTCCAGCAACACACGTGAATCTCTTTCATCTAACAGATCTCTCCTTATCCACTTCCATTTTCTACCTTTTCTCACTCACGCTCCCTCACACTCGCCTTATAAGATCAAACTTGTTTCTAATCGTAAGTTCCTAACGCAAATAATTGAGATTCATTACAGCATATTCCTATATTCCTCTATGTAGTGAATACCACGCGCTTATATCTGACGCGTGGACTATCTATTTGTCGGTCAACAAAAATCGCCACGTCATCTCACCTTACTGTTCCTTATCATTTCTTATCACCCGCAACGTCGTTTCAATACAGCAAAATATTATACACTTTTATTATTTGTCTGATTAATAAATCAAATTAATCACCAAACTCAAATAAAATAAAATAAATAAACAGAGGATATTGCTCTTCTTCTTCTTCTTCTTCGATTCTCCTGAATCTGTATTTGGTTCATGTCGTTCGAATTTTTGGCGTTTCCTCCGGGAATCTAAAATTATCCAAACCGGAGGAAATAGCCAGTTCGTCCGCCATGGATGAAGCCTATAACGATCTCATGTTATTCATGAAGAATCCCTCTTTTACAGAGACATTCGTCGACATTTTACTCTGCGCAGTTCCGATTTGGCTCGCTGTTATGATCGGATTATTAATCGGATGGTCTTGGCGTCCAAGATGGACCGGTTTGATCTACTTAGGGTTCCGATCTAAGCTTCGGTTTCTATGGACTGCGCCGCCTGGATTTGGTGCTCGTAGGCTTTGGCTTGCTTTCACCGCTCTCTCTGCTTTCTCCGTTTGTCGAACCATCTGGTCAAGAGCTAACAAATCGGTGACCGGTTCAGCTTCGTCGCAGACGACACCTGTAGAAGAGAGTATTCAAAGTGATGAATCAGGAGTAGTCTCAAGGTTAGTGTATATAGCAGAAACTATATTTTTAGTTCTCTGTTTTAAAACGTAACGTTACTTACATTTAGGGTTTAGTTTTCAAAAAGGTATTATATAGTTTGTATAGCAATGACATTGGCGAAAGCAATGATTTTTACATTTATTGATTTATGATGGATTTGTAGACCTAGCGATGATAATACGACGGTGAGAGAGGAGGAGATTGTGACAGAGAATGATCTAGAGCATTTGTTACAGCTTCTTGAAGTTGGAAATGCAGCTATGGAATGGCAAAATATGATGGATAAGACTACTCCTAATATGACTTATCAAGCTTGGCGACATGAGCCTTTGGTAAACTATATTTAGAAATCTTGCTTTGTATTTGTTTCCTTATGTATGGTACACCTGAATATGTAACTCAAGGTATTAGCTAAGTTATCGCATGAACTAGTGAAAAAAGAGTTCTTTAGAGAAATTTGAATGATAATATTAATGATCTATCCATTGTGGGTTCGAGTAGTATTTCATTGTGCTTTCTTGTTTCGCTTTGGTTCCTCTCTGCTACATTTTGTGTGGTATTTTCATGACATTTTACTTGATACTGATTTTTGCTATATAGAACACTAGAATGAAAGAGTATTTTACCAAACCCTTTTTTTAGCCTGAAAGGTTGTATTTGTTTATCAGACAGGTCCTGTTGTTTATCGCAGTCGAACTGTGTTTGAGGATGCAACTCCAGATATTGTTAGGGATTTCTTCTGGGATGATGAATTTAGACCTAAATGGGATTTTATGCTTGCCAACTTCAAAACTTTGGAGGAGGACACTCAGACAGGAACAATGATTGTTCAGTGGAGAAAAAAGGTCTCTGGACTTTTTTGATACTTTAGTCTTCTAAATAAACAACTCCCACATTAATAAAATGTTGTCATTACTAATTTCTTTTGCCTGCAGTTTCCTTTTTTCTGTAGTGACCGAGAGTATATCATTGGTCGGAGAATTTGGGAGTCTGGAAAGAAATATTATTGTGTGACAAAGGTAATGTCATGCTTCTATAACTTACTTTTGCCTTCCATGGATCCAAGTGTTTAGCGTTTATCTGTAGGGGCAAGAACACCTATGTTTATCTTTAAGAGTTTTGAATGCCTCTTAGCTCTCAGTTCTATTAAGTTGATTAAATACATATAAATCCAACTTTTGTTTTACCTAAACGTCATGCAAAGATCAAAGCTCAGAACTAAGGCATTTATCTCCTTCCATTTTGCATGGAACCTGCTTCTACATAACCTGACACTTGTCAATATTGTAGGGAGTTCCTTATCCAGCTCTACCAAAGCGTGATAAGCCGAGGCGTGTTGAACTTTATTTCTCCAGTTGGGTTATCAGAGCGGGTAAGCTTTTTGAAATGCAAGTCTTTGATTTATTTTTAAGCGGGTATATTTTTTTGATTTTGAGGAAAATACAAAATAAGTGCAGTTGAATCCCGAAAAGGAGATGGACAGCTTACGGCTTGTGAAGTATCCCTAGTCCACTATGAAGACATGGGAATTCCAAAAGATGTAGCAAAGTTAGGTGTCCGTCATGGCATGTGGGGAGCCGTCAAGAAGCTAAACTCCGGTTTACGGGCCTACCAAACCGCCAGAAAATCAGACTCATCTCTATCCCGGATCGCCCAAATGGCAAGAATCACCACAGAGCTGAACATGGAGTCTATAGAATCATCAACAAGAGATGGAGATAGAAGCAGAGCAATGGACTATGCAAGGAGACAACGGGACCATTTAAGAATGGACTGGAAATGGGTCGTTATAGGAGGTGTCGCATTGGCTTGTGGCCTTCATACAGGGATCATTGGTAAGGCTTTACTGGCTGGAGCTGGCCAGAGACTTGC
The DNA here is from genome assembly GCA_028015245.1 of Cardamine occulta. Lineage (NCBI taxonomy): Eukaryota > Viridiplantae > Streptophyta > Magnoliopsida > Brassicales > Brassicaceae > Cardamine > Cardamine occulta. The sequence continues at coordinate 8,884,540 of CM051387.1, forward strand.
TCGTAGGTGAAAAACCGTGTCGTATTCTTATTATTATATCTTCTTCCCTTGACAGAAAAAGAGAAACATATATACCTATAACTAAGGGAAATGTATAATTCTTGTAACTCCGAAGAGAAGGTCATGTGGTTTTGATGGTGAACTATGTAGAGTAAGTAGCTTTTAAGCTATGGAGTCTAAAATTATTTGAGTCCTATCTTGTTACACATGACAGTGAGATCTGTATTTTATATACATTAATCTCTACATAGTTCCTTAAAGCTTAACAGACAGCAAGATGTCAAAACTTATCTCCTGCATCAAATCACTGCACAGTGCAGAGCACACAAGCCATTCGTTGTTACCTCTTATGGCTGCATATGAAGTTCCTCGTTCTACAGATCTATAAAGTTTGATTTTAGTGTTGACGTGTTGTGGAGACTTAAGTGTTAGCGGTTGGGGTGTGGTAGTACTCAAGTGTTGGTCATAAAACAGATGTTAATGACAAGTTTGAAGATTTTGAGATCAACAAACGTTGTTGGATATTATTTAATCACGAACCTCGCGTCTTTGGAGCTCAAGAGAACGCGCCAAAGCTTTCCTCTTTGTCAAGAGATTTTTAGGCCTTAACGTGGAAGGACGCTTATAGTTTTTTCCTCTATACAAGATAATAGCATAGCCTTTGGAAATCTTGTCGACAGAAACCAGGATACCTCCACTCTCGGCTTCAAGAGCCATTGCCACTTTCTTCGCACCATCAAATTTTAGCCTGTACAAGAATCTTGATCAGCTCTCTCCACAGTCCCATCAAACACCCCTCTTCGACCTGAAAGCAATCAATTCAAGTTTCTCAGACGAGTCCACATTCCAGAGAACACAGGTCAAGCAGACTTGACCACATCAGCCTACACAATGGTATATATATTTGCATGTTACTCAGCTGTGAAACCATATTAAATTAGCCTACACTAGTTTTGTTTGGTTTTGGTAGAGGCTTACAATATTTGCGGGTTCGCTAATCATTAAATTTAATTAGTAAAGGCTTACAATATTGGGCCAGGGTCTTTTCCGCTAATTCAATCGTGAAGTTGACCGAAAAAAAAGAGAGCTTACAGTTTAACTTTCCTTTTCCAACGCAACCAATACAGTTTAAATTTCTGTGTTAGTTTAACTTCTGATTATCGAATTTTCTTTTTCTTATAGAACGAAGTTGCTTCTGGAGATTTTTTTATCTGTTCATCAACTAAAGGCTTTTGAATTTCAAGCCAGAAATGTAAGAGGGGAAAAACGTGACCAATGAAATAAAAAAGGTATTCGCATCGTGATAAAATGAAACTAAATTAGACATTAAGCACAGTCAATGAAATAAATAAAAATTCGGTTTACTTGCGCAGTAAGTTACCTGAACATGTAATGATTTGTGATATTATAGTAAACGAGGCAAATGAGAGTATATCAAATTGTTGGAGGAATGGACTTATAGCTGTGCTGTTTTTATAAATCCTCGGTGCTATTAACCACACTGTAACTATAAATTGACTCTTCTCAATATTTTTTCGTGGTTTAGCATTTTTGTAGTATATATAAATGAAAATGATGTTGGCCGATAGCCGGAAACAAACAAAATCCATCTACACAACACAAACAAATTTAACTCGACCAAGTGCAATTGACGGAACACATATACATGATCTTTGGCATTTTTCTAAGTTTGAGACCTATGTAATATATTGACGGAATAGCATGAAACATCATTCACGTTTTCTTGCTTATTTTTTGGAGAAAAAAAAAATCGAAACAATTTTATGGCCACCACGTCAAAATCCTCTGAAATTCTTATGTACACAGAGTAGTTAATTGGTTTTTTTAATATATATTGAACTTACTAACTAGAAAGAAACAAATTTCACTACACATTCAAAGAGAAATAGAAACAACCGGAAAATGGAAAAATGTATATATATTGACATTTTTAACTATTGATGCTACATAGTTGTATCATTTGTTTATAATTGATGTTATAACTGCATCGATTATAAACAATCGATGTTAAAATTTGTTGAATTTTATAATATGTAAATTTATTGAAAAAGTCTCACATATTATTTAGTATTTAATTAAAATATGTTAAAATATTTCTGGTGATGAAATATTTTTCATCTAAACCCTTATTAAGTTTATTCTAAAATAATGAATTTATTTATAGAGTAGTATTTTATCCTCTCAACTTATTTTGACAATGTGGGATAAATGTAAGAAATTAAAATACATCATTCTTCAAATGATACAAATTTTCTATCATTTAAAGAATTGATGTTAATTTTTCTTTTGTGTATATATATTTTTAAGTGATACAAATTAAGATAAATTAGTATTAATCTTATCTAATTGATACCAAATAACTATTAATGACAACATTTATTATAATTGATGTTAATTCATAAATTTTGTATCGATTATTAATAAATAATTTAAATTAATATCATTTATTTGATTGACGCAATTTAACTAATGCAACAAACTTTTTTTTTGTAGTGGTGCAAAGCAAGTACGCTGTCATCCGTTTCAAGAAGAAAGAAGTGCTACTTAAGATGGCAAAGCTAGATCCTTACAGATCGTGAATTCAGAGTGGCGTTCGCTTTATTAAATTGGAACGAATATCAATAAAAATTTACTTTCCTTTAAATTAATTTCAGAAAATATCTTAAATTAACTTTTAACCAAATTAATTTCAGAAAATACCTTAAATTGACTTTTAACCGCTTTTATGAGTTCCATTACAACACTGTTATTAACGCATTTGATAATTAATTTGGCTCCTATGCGCTCCCGTTTGTCTCATAGCTTTACTCGACACAAGATGACATTTAATTGTGACAAGGTATAGTTTTTTTTATTCCTTATTCATAGTTTCTTGTATTATGGAACTTGCATCTCCTAATGAGATTATTTTTTGTTAGGATGATACCATGGTGAAATAAGATATATGTTCGCTCAATGAGCTTGACAAAGAATGGAATATGTCAGTGAGCTCAACATAATGAGTATCCAGGAACTCTGTCTCGAGATTATTCGTCTTACTGATTAAAGAGATGAGCTTGACGAATACATGAATGGAAAAATGAACGCTACAGCTCCTAATCTCTCGCAGCTTGCAAGGAGGTTTGGAAATGAGGGTTAAACCGTTAAAGAGTGGACTTAGTGTCGGCTCTGATATTTATAAGGCTACAAGTGAGGACAAACAAAAAATCAGTATCATTTGTTGGGCAAGCATCATTATGTTTCTTTAAAAAAAATCAGCATCATTATGTTTCTCATTCTTTAACAAGGATCACACTTGGAGATGAAATCTTGAACATCTTTGAACATGTTTTCGACATTTTTATAATTTAAAAAAAAAAATATTTATTAAATTAAACGTTGATTTATGTCTAACAAAAAATACTTAAAATTTAATTTTACTTTTTTTGATGATCTAAGGTCATCTTGGAGATAATGCCAGAGGAGAAAGATGAAACAATTGATAATAGTATAGGTAATTAGATTTACTTGAGAGAAAAAAAAAATTGGCAATTGTAAGAATCGAACCATGCGCTGGGAAGGTAGATGGCGTCTACATTTACCACTAGGAAACTTTCTCTACCGACTTTATCTCTTGAGTATGGTGAAGAGGATACGCATTTTCGACTTTGTTTGTGTAGCTGGAAGAGGTTCATCAAAACTCCAAATTGTAGAATTTGCTCATACAGTTAGTGAGTCATACTTAATCTCTCTGTGTTGGCATTCAAAGACTTGCAATTGCAACTTATAGTAATTTAAACCAAAAGAATGACACTAACCACGTACGCGTTTGATTTCTAGTATTAAGAGTTTCTCCTCTGCTTTTATAGGGTTGTTATTCCAACTCTTTAACTTTAGTGCACTGATTCTTGACACTGTCGTGAGTACTAGCGCTCATATTTGCCAAGGCTGCAACCTTAGAGAATAATGGATTATAATCTTGAATCTACTAGGGAATGTTCATTGCTTTTGGATCATATAGTAGCTTTTTAAGCTATGGAGTCTAAAACTTCTATCTTTTTACACATGAGAGTGATATCTGTATTTTATACATTATATGAATCTCTACATAGCTCCTAAAAGCTTAACACAGAGCAACATGTCAAAACTTATCCCCTGCATCAATTCACAAGCCGTTCTTTGTTAACTCTTATGGTTGCAGATGAAGTTCCTCGTCCTGCACATCTACAAAGGTAGCTTCTGGTGTTGTGGAGGATGCAGACTCATCACCAAACTCTGTGTCTGATTCATCTAAATCCCAATGTTCATCATCTGAACCAAACTCAACATCACTTTCTGACAGTGAACCCTTGACCTGAATCTCACCTTCTTCACCATCTTCTCCTTCCTCGGCGTGTGTATCTAAATACATGTCATCTCCTTCTCCCTACAACATCACGGAATGTGAGGCCTCAAACACACAAAAATCATGAAATACAAGACCGTAAAGAGATTATAAGGCAAACACATCACACATCTGTTTCTTCGGTCTCCTCGTCGCTAGAAGAATAAGCCATGTCTAGCTTGTCGTATAACGCTTCATCTCCCTTGTCCTTTACAAGTTCCACTTGTTCCTGACAGAATGCGTGTTTCGGGTTAGAGCATTGCAGAACAAAAAAAAACGCATTCTTTGTTGGATCAGCAAATGATAGAAAATAGATCCATACGATTTCTGCTCTCAGCTGCTCTGATCTCGCGTGTACCGCTCCAATGTGTTTTATAAGAGCCTGTTGTGTACAAAGTATACACATAAGAAAGCGAACCAAGTGTTAGCGGTTGATTAGGCTCAAGTGTTGGTCATAAAGAAGAAATGAATCATAAGTTTGAAGCTTTTGAGATCAACAACGTGGTTGCATATTTTTAATCACATACCTCGCGTCTTTGGAGCTCAAGAGAACGCGCCAAAGCTTTCCTCTTTGTTAAGAGATTTTTAGGCCTTAACGTGGAAGGACGCTTATAGTCTTTTCCTCTATACACGATAATGGCATAGCCTTTGGAAATTTTGTCAACAGAAACCAGTATACCTCCACTCTCGGCTTCAAGAGCCATTGCCACTTTCTTCGCACCCTCTAAATTTTTAGCATGTACAAGAATCTTGATCAGCTCTCTATATTTCCAGTGCAAGTGCATGTTCTCCACAGTCCCATCAAACACCCCTCTTCGACCTGAAAGCAATCAATTCAAGTTTCTCAGAGTCAACATTCCAGAGAACACAGGTCAAACATACTTGACTACATCAGCCTACACGATGGTAAATAATAGTTTACCAAGAAGTAAGAAAGCTTTCATCCTCAGTCCGAGCTTTTGGAACATAAATCTTTCTTCCTCAGTTATGCCCTCAAGGTCTGTTCTCTGCTCTGCTGGCTTCAGAAATTCCTCCACCTTATCCAAAGCCCGTTCAGCTTTCAGCAGCTTTTTCTCAGCCTAGAAGGGTTTATTGAAAAAAAACACTCCATTTAATTCGAGGGCCAAACTTATAACTCAATATGTGAAATATAACTTGACAGATAGGAAGTAAAGGATCAAGTGAGGGACTCACAAAAGCAAGTTTCCTTTCCAACTTCCTGACAAGTTTTGCAGACCTAACTTTCTCAACCTCTTGTTTCATTTTCTCCACATTATCATCATCATCCAGATTCTTTCCCCATTTACCAGTTGCATCGAGAGTTTCTCCAAGAGTACCAGCAGAAACAAGGTTTTGATTAGCTTTAATACTTGGGAACACCAGAGCTGATGATGCTCTTAGACGTGCCTGTTCCTCCCCGTCTTGCAAAGTCCTTGCAAGGTTTTGATTAGCTTTTATACTTTGGACAACCAGAGCCGATGATGCTCTTAGACGTGCTTGTTCCTCTGCATCTTGGAAAGTACTTGCAAGTTTCTCCTTCTCCAGCAATGCTTCAGCTACTTCTAGTGACAAAAAACTCTTTCCTCTGTAGAAAACCAAGAAGTCTTTGTTCCGAGACAACAGCATACCTCCCGTCAATCTCTGCAGTCACTTACCAAGATCATGATATCAAACATTCAGCATAAAATAGAGACACCTCCTAATTTGTTCTAATGATAACTACATTAATATAGAAACGACTACAATATATTTGACTGTTACTCGGCTGTGAAATTTTCTTACCTTAATGTCCTCAGCCATTCTCTCACTGGTAGTCAATTGTACACCACGTTTAAGAGCAACCTTGGCAATCAAACTCTTTTGCCATAACTTAGCCATGGCTGTTGCCAACCCTTGCAGCTGTCTGCTTCGACCTGTAGATCAAAAGAAAATCTCACTCTTCAAAGACCTTATTAATCTCTACAAAAATTCACAAAGGAAACCCAATACCTAAAGCAAAGTGTGGAGGAAGAACTGTGGCAAGTCTCCTTAAAGCGGTTGCCTCCTTTGTTCCCAGAGTTGATCTCACTCCATAAGGAAGTACCCTGAAAGGAGGTTCGTAACCAGGAACGATCCCAGGAAGCAAATCAGCATCAACAGGTAATGGATAACCTCCCTGCCAGTCCGTGTACCGAGGACCAAGATCCTCTAACAGTTCGTTTATTTCATCTTCATATTCTACTTCTTGTTGAGGTGTCCTGTCTTTATTTCCCACAATGATTGCCTCCTTCTCTAGCTGAGGAAGATGCACTAGTTGAACACTATGATCCATTGTACTTGTACTTGCAGATGTCTCTGCTCTTCTATATATTTGCTTGTTCAAGTTCCCTGATGCATCCCTGTTGCTGTCAGCTTTGTATTTGTACAAGGCGATGGAAGTTCCTGATCTCCAAATCACCAAACCACCAGTTTTTCTCTGCCACATTGAAGATACAACAAGTATTAAACTTGACCATGAAAAAGAAAGGATATTAGAAACAAAATTTACTAATTATCATTTCAAAACTCCAAAGATTAAGCCTAAGTAAACACAACTGTGGGATTATAAGAAGAAAAACCTCCAAAATCTCGTGCATCCTTCTCATGTTGAGTGCACTTGTTCCTTCAATCTTGAGTCTCACAATCTCTGAGCTCTTCCACTTCTCGTGAATAGCATCTACAACAGCCTGAGTAACACCAGCACCCCTAACTCTCATCTTACTCTTTGTTCTAAACATCACATTCCTCAACCGATTCAGTTCATATTCCGAAAGAGTCATCTCCGCTAGCGAATATCTACTCTCCGTCTTAGCTGTCCACTCTCCATTTACCAACTCCTTCTTATAACTCACCTTTTCCCAAGGAAACTTCACTTCTTCACTACTTCCATATACACCAAATGGTGATTCCTCAGAGAATCCACCTCTTCCTTCTTCCACATTGAATCTATCCACCCTAGACACTTTCTCAATCTCTCTCTCTTGTTCAATTTCCTTATCTTGAAACTGATCATCATCCACAAATCCATACTTTTTCAATCTCTCCACAATCTTCTCCATTGTACTACTACTACTACTACTACTACTACTACTACTACTCCTACTCCCACCACCATCACTTCGACAACTCTTCCCACCACTCCTAACACCAAAATCCAAAAATTTCTCTTCTTTTCGGTGATTCAACACTACTTTCGTATTTCTGAACTGATTCTGCTTCTGAGTTCTGTTCCATTTCTCATTCCTACTGCTACTACTACTACTATCACAAGACAATCTTTTAACCTTTTTCACAGTAGAGAAACCGAATCTACTCGATGCAACACCGTTATAAGACCTTAGTGAAAATGATGAACTGAAATTGCAGAAAGATTTTCCTAAAGAATCGAAAATTTTCGCCGTAGTAGTCGTCGTTACAGCTGTTGAGCAGAAATGGCAATTTGAATTCATTATTGGGTATTCACAGAATAACGATTCCGTGTAGATTCAAATAAAAAAATTTTGAGCTTTGATTGCTTCTTTATCCATGGTGGGGAAAGAAGAAGAAGATGGTGGAGATATTTAGAGGAGTGTTTGGACACGTGGATTATCGTAAACCAGGCTAAAAACACTCTTTTAATGAGCGTATTATAGAAAATTATCAGTGAGTTTAGCTAACCTAGGCCTATATCTATCGTATCAGAAATAAAGAGAGTTTGATAACATGCGCCTTCTGACCCGATCCAGTTTTGTTCAGTCAAAAACAGTTATGCAGAAACTAGAAATCTTTTCCGTGTGACTCTCTTTGCTCATACGATCCTCCTTCGGCTTCTTTCTTCTATGAGATATCGAATTTTCTTTTCAAGGTTAGATTTTTTCGATTACTAAATTTATCAAAAATTCTCCTTTGTTTTGTTGAAAATTTCGTTACGCGTTCAAATTTCGTGGTAATGAAACAGGAACTTGTAAAAACCTCGATAATTAACTGATGTCTGATTTTGTTTATGAAGAGGGAACACAAAAAGGGGAAAGATTTGGTGATAATAGGAATCGAATTGATATGGGTTTATCATATTTTTGAAAAACAGAGGGAAAAATTCAGACTTTTTGATATTCTTACTCATTTGCTGTTATAGTTTTTTCGAATTGACGTTTACTCAAGGAAGAGAAATTTCTTAAAATACTTTTGAGATCAGCCAGTGATTTATGTTTCTGTAACTAGTTGGTGTCGGAATTATGGGTCGATGCTTATTTATCTGGAAGTTTCTTTGAGAATTGTTGAGTGAATCTTCTTGTATCTTTGTTAAGATAGTGTGATTGGGGCTAATCAGTATCTGTTAGCCATCATATAATTTGGTATCTGCGATTGATTTAAACGTTATGTTTTCTCTATGATTTAAGCTTTACTGCTTTGTAATTTGTATTGAGGCTATGTAAGCGAGTCATGAGTAGCTTTGTGGTTCTCATTTGCACTTTAGGACTCATATTGGGTTGTGGTTTGTATGAACCTGGAAAAGAAAAGTCTAAATAGTATGTGATATGGTTTATCCTTGAACTTAGAATATCCTGCGTTTCCTCAGGTAACAGATGAACCGTCAAATGTTTTCAGAAGTAGAAATGGCTCGGAATGTGGTTATATGTGCCAAACACTTGAATGGCCAAGCTCCACACCAACAGATTCTATGCAGACTACTTCAAGATCTAGTACGCGAGAAAGCATGCGAGGAACACGGGTTCTACCTTGGAATCACCTCCCTAAAAAGCATTGGTAACAGCATTAACAACAACAGCAACGACAGCGAGCATCAAGCGCACATCCTCACATTCCCGGTCTCCTTCACATGCCGCACATTCTTGCCTGCAAAAGGAGATATCTTGCAAGGGATTGTAAGCAAAGTATTGTGGAATGGAGCTTTTATCAGGTCAGGACCACTAAGATACGCATACCTCTCGTTCTTGAAAATGCCGGATTATCAATATGTTCACACAGTGTCGGAAGACGAGAAGCCGTATTTTCAGAAAGATGATCTTTCCAAGATAGCTGTTGGAGTTGTTTTGCGGTTTGTGGTGTTGGCCGTGCGGTTTAAGGAGAAACCACACAAAAGAAGAAACGATTTTTACGTTCTTGCGACTCTGGAAGGCAATGATACACTTGGTCCTATCTCTCTCACAGGGTTGGATGACCCATACATGTGATTTGTTGTAACCCAAACCGTTAAAGTCAAAGTTGAAGTCTTTACATACTTTTTGGTTTTTAGGTTAATCTCAGTTTCATTGGATCTTGTTTTAGTCCTTTGGTATAGGTGAATGAACTCATCTCTCTAAAAAATTTTACACATGTTCTTAAGTTACTGATATAAAATCTTGGGATATTTTGGCTACTTTATCCACATATTCTTATCATATTCTCTATGGAAGTTTATTGAGACTGAGAGAACAAATTTGCAGTAAAATAGAGACGAGAGATAAGAATTTCAAGGAACAAAATTTGATATTTGCAAACATATAGTGTAATAACATACTCATTACTCAGCCATCAAGTATCAAGAAGATAAGAAGAGATAATGATGATGGTTACCACAAGCTCATTTCTTTTGCAACTATTGCAAATAGGCTTTTGACAGAGAACTAAATCTTAATTGGTCTTGTAGGGATGGTCATGATCGGATATCCGGCATTTTCATGGTATCCAAATCCATCGGATGCATAATTTTACTATCTGGATCCGATCGAAGATAAATTTTTAAACTTATGACTAATAGATGAAATCGTAAAATGGTGCAAAATTATTTTAGAACCGAAGTAACTGAATAAAATATCTCAATTTTGCATTTTTATCTAGAATTTTGGAGATCGTTTATAAAAAAATGTTAGAAAAAAAATATTTGAGCTGAACATTGAAAAATCTTACAAAATATTTTTGCATCTAAATGGAATTATTTTATATTTTTAAAATCACCAGTGTAACGCATCATCTCGAATTTGGATATCCGTTCGAAAAAATTATTATCCAAATCTGGATGTGTTACCAACCCCGGTAGTGAATTTTTTTGCTTTCAAATGAGTAATTAAACCAAACCGAAAACAGAACTCAAGTTTAGTCATAAAAGCCAAACCGAAAAAACAAAACCGGTTAGTAAAGTATCTATCTCTTTCTATCCAATAAAATCCACGTGTAACAAATCTTATCGACAAACAAACGACCAATAACTACCCACGTGTCATCACGATACGATTATTATCCACTCTGATCCAACGGACCCAAAACATTCTCTTTCTTCACTTTTGTCTCTCGATTTCGATCTGAACAAAAAAAAATGGCGGATTCGGACAACGATTCAGGAGGTCACAAAGACGGAGGAAATGCTTCAACTCGTGAGCAAGATAGGTTTCTCCCAATCGCTAACGTGAGCCGGATCATGAAGAAAGCACTTCCGGCGAACGCTAAAATCTCAAAGGACGCCAAAGAAACTGTACAAGAGTGCGTATCGGAATTCATAAGTTTCATCACCGGAGAAGCATCTGATAAGTGTCAGAGAGAGAAGAGGAAGACAATTAACGGTGATGATCTTCTTTGGGCGATGACTACGCTAGGGTTTGAGGATTACGTTGAGCCGCTTAAGATCTACCTGCAAAAGTATAGAGAGGTGGAAGGAGAGAAGACTACTACGGCGGGGAGACAAGGTGATAATAAGGATGGTGGTGGAGGAGGTGGAAGTGGAAGCGGAGGAGCTACGACGGGTGGTGGAGGGATGTACGGTGGTGGTATGGTGACGATGGGGCATCAATTTTCGCATCATTTTTCTTAAAAAATAATTTTAATTTTGTAAAATGATTAATAACAAATTTTCATTTTTCTAATTTAAAAAAATGATCTCATATTATCATCACCCCTGGCTACATATGTATTAATCATGTATATGTGTTTAACTCTTAAAGCTTTGTTTTTTATCATCATAAAATTATTGATAAAACGTTTACATGTATAGACAAGCAGAAATAGTCAATTTTACAGTGTATAAAGCCGGTGATACATAGAACTTCAAAATCAAAAACCCAAAAAGGAGAAACTACAAAAGAATTTTCTTAAATCACGATCTAATCCAAAAGAAAACATATCTAGAAATTGAGCCTAAAAAGAAATCCAACTTCGCCCAATGTATTAACGAAAGAAAATACCAGAACCAAATTTTGTGTATTGCTACAACAAAGAAATTGTGGAGTCACAAACTACATACCCCCAACAAAAAAAAACAATTTTATTTTCTTTTCTTTTCAGAACCAAATTATGAGTCTATATTGAGATTCATCCTTAATTTCGCAATTTCATGACCAATTTAATAAAAAAAGATTTTGATCAACACAAAAACCGCTATCTGAACGAAACCAAAACATCGAGTAACAAAGTAACCAGAGCCGGCATTGAGTTCAAGCAAGGTAACTTGAGCTTGAGAACCGTGAATAATATATATATATGTGTATATATATATATATTTATATATATTTAATCGGCTGCATATTTAGTTATAAACATGTAATAAGCTAGTGGTTAAACCTATTACCTCTTGACATTCAAGTCATGGGTTCGAGTGTCAATGAATCATTTCATTATTTTCTAAACCATCTCTAATTTTGTGTGTGGCTTGTAGCCTCCCATTTTTCTAGCACCGGCCCTGAAAGTAACACAAGACGTTAGAACTAGAAATCTTAAGCAACTACAACAAAGCTAAAGCATATGCATTATCCGGAGAAGGAGCCACAAAACCTTAATGGACTCAAACACACCGTTGGAAATCTGCTAATACCACGGCTCTTCAACGCTTCATCACTACGAGACTACCAAAACCGAACTCATCACTAGTCATTCCGCTTTAAGTCAAGACGAAAAACACCGGTCCTCTTCAAGCAACGTGAAGAAAAAGTTTTTCTAATATAAATTTCTAGATTTTTTTTAATTTAAGCAAAGTAAATCATCCACTCGCAAAATCAAAGGACTGACCAAAAAAAATAAAAAATTTTGAACTTCACGAGCCGATGGGCCTGCGAAATGGCAAGCTCGGTCATCGAGCTTCCTGGCGTATGTCACTTCGAATGGGCTTACGATAAAGGACTTTTTCCGGGTTGGACCAAGGTGTGACTCTTGCAATCAGAAAATAAATGATTTAACTTTCTTAACGTGCGTGATACACAAAAAGAAAAAGAAATTTTCTTTGAAAAGGAAAATAAGAATTAATTATATCCTTTTTTCTTTGACCAAAACGAATTATACTTTTCCTCGTGATCGGGGAAAATAAAAACAGTACATTAACATGATGGGGATGAATTGAAAACCCCATGAACATGCACATGCTAGTGTTCCCTTCGCCTTTCATGGGTCCTGAATTTAATAAATTCTTAATTTGAGAACAAAAAAGTCAAATGTGTTAGGATGTGGATCCTAAATATCACCATTAAGATAACGAAAAACAAGAAAATAAATTTCACACAATTTACATTAGTTCACTTTCAAGGTTATGTCAATTTATCGTTGTTAATTTTATTTTGATTTAAAAAAAATAGAGTATAACATTTTATTTTATTTTTGGTAAACATAGAGTATAACTATCTAAATGATGAGAAAATACTGCCAAAACAAGAAAAATTGTTTAAATTATTTGAGATTCTTTATAAAAAAAATGTCCCCCGCGATCCTTGGGGGGTTTACCACCTTTCCACCCCTACCACCACGTTGACTTGACTCGTTTAGTCGATCAGTATTCAATAATCATCTTGAAATTTTAGATGTAACTGGTTATTTAGTAGAGTAAATAGGCTGAAAATTATTTCAACTATTTTTGTTTTTTTTTATAAACCATGAGAGTTCTAGGCCAATTTCTCTCGGTACCCGAAACCATCATTTAATGTATTTCTACTTAAATAATATTTCTCTATACCAAGTATAGTTTGAACCCAGGACATAAATGAACCAATTCTTTTGTACTATCAGTAGATCACCACCTCTTTGGTATTATTTAAAAATTTGAAAATAGAGAATTTGAAATTTAAGATTCAAAGAATCTGCCGGTAGTTATTTTTCTGCCTCAATTGGATCGATAGAGTAAAAGTTTACTATGTTTGTTTTGTTTTCTAGCAGAAAGTTTTACTTCATGTTTTGTAATTGATTGATGTATATATATATATAAATTGTGGGAGTAATTATATTTCCATCTTATTTTTCTACTCTAACTTGTAAATATTTGTAATTGTAATAATGTGCATATTTTTAGATTCGTTTTTTATTACTTGATAATGAAAATAGTTACTAAGTTGTAAGGAAAACATAAAGTAATAGGTATTATTAGAAAAGCAGAAACTATAGAGATAAATGATTTCAACGCAAATTTGAACTAATATAAATTTGATATAACACTGTGTTAGCATTTCAAATAGAAAACAATAAAATTTCCATAGAATCACTATCACAGTTACACATTAAAAATTGATTTCTACTTAAGAGATGAAACAAAAACACAGACATATTTAAAGTTTTCGATCTTCTGGTCAAACACAAATTCGTGACTTCTTTTACGTAAACAATTCTATTTTCCTATATACCCTCCAACATTAAAAATTACAAACACATATGATCATCACAATACAAAATAAACATCAAGAATATTCCATTATGCATATTGTCTTCATTTTGTTTTTCAAGATCTGTTCTTGCGCTTCTCCATTGCTCTTGGAGCTGAACCCCAATTGGGTATAACAAAGAGATTTTATGAATGAAAAATTTTTAGAGAGAAGAAAAAAAGAGCCATTTAAAGAAACAAACAATGAACAAAACGTACCAAGTCCAATTGCTTCGGATCCTTTCATTAGGCGCAAACGTTTACATGACTCGACAAACATCCTGAAATCGAAATTTGAGTTTTTATTAGGACATGTATCTAGGTTAGTGACTAAATTACAAATCTATTGAAAGTAATACATATCTTTTAATGATAATGGTGAAAAGAAATAGATGTGCCACTGCCAGCTACAAATGACCTAACATGTTGGTATATATATATTTAATTTAAATATATTATATGAGTTCTGTCCCATGCCAACCAAAGAATGGCTGTGCGTATATAACACATGGATTTCGATTATCTTGTCTAATAATTGATACCAATATTATTGGTTTTCTCAAGTTATAGAGAATAGTTTTTTATTTGTTTAGTTGGAACTTAGAGAATAGTTTTGGTCGAATTTTATTGATGAAAAATAATTATTGGAAAGAAAAAAAAAAGAGAGGGAGGAAACTCACGGCCAGGGAACATCACCAACGAGCATCCAGTCACCATCTTTGTCCTCGTAGCTTGGAACATACTCAGAACTGTTCAATAGATCCATCACTTTACTCTCGTTCATGAAATCTATCATCCCTTGTCCTCCATAACTCCCTTTAATTCATCAAAACCCCCAACTTTAACATATTAGTCTAATACCTTATATAATAAAATAAAGTTATATTTTGCCTAGTTCTGAGACGCTGCCACATGTCCACTTCGAAAATGACACTTTTGCTATTTAAATTTTTTTGGGTTTTCTCCTTAAATTAGAATATTGCTTACAAATAAAACCAAATTGATTCAAACTTTTAATCTCTATACAAAATTTAAAAATAGAGTTTCAATTCAAATTATTTTAATTTCTTTAAAACATATACTCCAAAAAAATAACTACCATAATGAATCTAATATAAATTAAAAATATGATATTCTTTTTAAATTTTCTTCTGGAAAATCAAACACATAGTAGGTATATTTATATATTTCCACTATGTATAATTTTTTATATTATATTTCTTTAAATATAGTAGGTATCTAATCTTTTTTATAATTTCTTTCTTTTATAGTTTTTAGAAAAATATACTCCAAAAAACTAACTAGCACAATGAATCTAATATAAATTAAAAATATGTTATTCCTTTGAAAATTGCTTCCAAAAAATCAAACTACATAATAGGTATATTTATATATTTCCACTATGTATACATTTTATACTATATTTCTGTAAATATAGAAGGTATCTAATCCTTTTTATAATTTAATTATTTTATATTATTTTCCTTTCTAAGTATTAATCTTTTTTTCCAACAACTATTAATCTTACACAATATAAATTAAAAATTACTTCAGAATTAAGATAAAAATAAATAAAATAAAACATATAATAAAAACCAGAGCAGCACAACTCAAACCATAATTAGTGCATTAAAAATATTTAAAAAATAAATGGTCAATATAAAACAAACAAAGAACTGATCAGATGCAAACAGTAAAATATAATCAAGACTAATAATGATGGACAATTAACCAAAATATTCAAACTAATTAAATGTGAACAATAAATTAGCGAAAGAAACTGAAATAATGATACAAACCACACAAACAAGACCAATGAATAAAAACCTCAAAAAAAAAAACACTAAACAAGAAAAACAAGGGATAATATCGAATACACAAATTACTATCAAAGGACCTCACATGTAGAAAACAACATCAACTATACAACTTTTGTTTCAAATGACCAAATACTACAAACAAATAACAGCAGCTTTACCGTTAGTACCTACTCATATTATCCTTGATTATTGTATCTCAATTTGTTTTCTCTCAGTTTTTTGTTGTTTACACAATAAAAAAAAAAAAGAGAATATGTTGACCAAGTTCAGACTAAAAGAGTTTATGGAAGATGGTATTATTTCTTATCTAAAAAAAGTCTAATTCTTTGTCATTTTTTCTTTTAATATATATCTTTGCATAGTAAAAACTAAATATCTATATATATATATATTATTTGATACTAGTTATCTAATTAAAACCCATCATTAAATCGATTCAAACATATATAACATTATTCGAAAATATGTAATGATATAACTATTATCATTAGCATCATTTTTGATGTTAGTATAGTAGCTTCCCAATTGGGTAGCTTCCCAATGTTAGTATAGTAGTATATGTAATGATGGATATTGAAACTTTGAATTGATTCAAACATCTACTCGATTTGTGCATTAAGTAAAGACATATTAAATTAAATCTAAATAAATAAATAAAACTAATTCTACTTCTATATAATTAAAAAAAATATTCTTTGGCCACATTCAACTATTAATTCCTAATATATATTATTTGTGTAGCTGCAAACATATGTTTAATTTGTTTTTGGTCAATTTGTTTTTAATCATTTATGTTTTTTTTTTGGTAATGCATGATTTATATTCTAATTCTCACAAAAATTTAATAACCAAATGCAGAAAAGAAGAAAACAAAATGATCATTGAAAATATAGGATCTCAATCAACATGTGTTGCAGTTTTTTTATGTTCACATTTTCTTTAAACTTACAAATCTAATGGAAATTGTTTTTTTGTAAATTTTTATTTATTTATTTTGTATACTATTAAATAAAACAAAAAAATCTTTAATTTTAATCCTACAGGTTGCTAAGCATCTCCATTGAGATTTTGTTTTTAAAACACACATTATTGTGAGCACAACACTTTTCTTAATGAGTGAAGGTATATTATTACCCCATGATTATTTTATGTTTAGTTTAATTATATTAAAATATAATAAATTATTATTTTCAGATAGAGATAGCGTTTCTTAATAAATACAAAATATTTATTTTTAAAAATTATTTTCTGTTTGATACTACACACAAATCTACAATTCTGTTTTTATATAGATTAGATTGAAAAACTCGATTTTCAATTACAACAGTTTTGAATGGGAGTATGCTTGCATTTTTAATTTTGGGTAAATGGTACAAATAGTCAATTCTCACCTTCTTCCATCATATATTTAAATTTACTTTCATTTTGTTCTTCATAAGGTGTTTTATAATTAAAAATTATATATAACAAATAGTTTGATGGCTACTAAAATATTTTACTTATGATCAATTGAGTTTGAAAAACTTTCAAGTTTCAACATCCTCACAACAAGTTAAAAATGAAAGCTCTGAGTATGATATAAGATTGAGAGTTTGAATTATAAAAGCATTATAATAGATATTCTCAAATATTTTCTTCAAATTATTGTCAAATATTTTTTTTAGAGATAGAAAGAGAAATAAAGAGAGAAAGGACAAAAGATGGGCATATATAAATTTCTTTACAATAAATTAATTTAATTAAAAGGGCCTATGAGGTTAAAAGAACGTTGTAACTTTTTAACTTTTAAAAGCAAAAAAAAAATTCAGAATTTACTAAATATATTATTAATTATGAAAGCAAAATTGCAACTAATTAATAATATATTATCTATTCAACAATAATTAGCATTATATGGATTCAAAAATATAAAAAACAATCTATGTAAAAAAAAAGAATTCATTGAATTTAAAATCATGCGAAACATTTATTTATAAGCTACCAACATTGTAAGAGATAAAATATTTATATAACTACTTTGCATTAATAAAATTAAAATTTATGTTACAAAGAAGAATAAATTTATTTTCTCAAATTCATGATTAATTCTATATACTAATAAACACTATCATTCATATTACACCTCGAAAAAATTGTTTAGTCTTTGAAATTATATAAATTACTTACTTTACAATTTTGAGTTTTAAATAGAAATAAAAATTAAAACAAAACATATTTCTAAATATATTTATTTATAAAAAATTATATATTTCAAAATATTAAATCCAAACCCATGCAACACATGTGACATTCTTTAGTTATATATAAATTAAAGAGTATATACGACCTCATGAGTGTCACCAAGAAAACAAAATGACTTCAATTTTTGTTTATGTATTGAGGTTTGCGTTTACATGTAAAAACAAATTTACGAGAATAAATAAAAACCTCACGTTTCTGATTTTAAAATATTTTTACTTCTAAAAAAAATTCAAACGCAAACACGAAATATGTCATTAAATTGTTTTTACGTAGATGCATGGATCATAAACGCAAAAGCAAATAAACAGTCGAAGCCTAGTACTGTGTGTAAATACTAGATACGTACCCATGGTAAAAGAGCTGAACATTTTGGCCAAGGCATCAGAGAGATCCTTGTAGCTTTTGTACATCTTGAGGTCAACCTTTCGAAGATAAGGAGCTCCATCCATGGAAACCTTCACAAAGGCTCCTCCTCCACCGCCACTCATTGCCTCCTCCGTTTCACTATTCTTCTGATTAGCCATAACATTTTTCCGGTAGTTCCTAACCGGTGGCCAACCCACTACTTGTGCTCTACATACAATATAAACACACCCCATAATTGTTATTATTTGTGGACATATGTATATTATTTAAATCTTTCATATATTTATCCAAAAAAATGTTTTGAGGAATTGTGTAAATATAACTTACTTAGCTGCAGGAGGCTTAGCCGGGTCTTTGAGGAGGGTCTTCTCCTTAGGAGCTCCGGCAACGTTGAGATCCACAGGTCCTTGTTTGTTAGAGTGAAGATTGAGTTTGAGATCAACGGTCTCAGAGAAGCCTCTCTTGTTTCCTATACACGACTTGGCCGGACTCTCCATGGCTTCATCGCCTCCGGGGAGGCCAAGGCAGAGCTCCGTCTCTTTATGATTCATCAATGGTGCCATCATCTCTTTTTTCTTTCTCTTTTTGTTTTGTTTATTTGTTCTAACCACAAAAATTGTCTTTCTTTCTTGTTCTTGTTGGGTTGAAGTTCGATAAGTGGGAAAGAGGAAAGGGCAGGATAGAGGAGTCGATGATATAAGGGAAGAGAGACTATAGTGGTAACAAAAATATGTTTGATTTTTTATATATTTTATTTATATATTTTTTAAATCGGTCAATCGGAGATTGGTCTAACTTTCTTTTCTATAAGCAATTCTTTAGGTTAGAAAAAAAAATCAATAGAGCAAACATTGGCCTATTGTAATATTAATGTGAATTTGATGTGCATGCAATCCCTACATTTTATTGATATGTGGGTTCTCAACACGTGTCCTTCTCTTAGAAGTTGGTAGGTTTGAGTAAGCCTCACTATTTCATGTCCAACAACCAGAAAACTCTAAATTATACTACGTAGGGGTGATAGAAGATACTATTTTATTTATTTATTAATTTATTCAAGTTTTAAAAATAAAATTTTGTTGTTTTTTTTATTATTCACAATATTCATTAATTTTTCTGTTGATAAGTTATTATTCACAATTTTGTTGAATTAAGGGATATATTAGATAACCCGATTTTTTTGCGAAGAATGGGAGAAACTATTAATACTGTATTTTCCTTTCTAAGCAAATGTTAATGTATTATAATTTAAGTATTTAACCAATAGCCGAAGTATTGTTTGTGACCCAAAAAGAAGAAGACGTAATTATGCTATTAACTATGTATATTGTAAAATTGTAACTAAGAAATGAAAAGTCATTAATCTATAAAGACTAGCTTCTACCGTTTTGTTCATTAGAAGAAGTAAAAATATATTATCATTCAGAGTTATATATTTACGTAAAATATATTGTTCTAAAAATACATTGAGATTCTGAGTAATAAAAACGAAGTTCTACAAAGAAAATAAAACATGTGTATGTCTACCAACATGTCTAATAATGTTTGTATTGATCACTTCTATCATTAATGTGTTTTTTTAATTGCCTACCAATTTGTTAGACGTTGCCTCCACTGGTCAACTGTTCACATGTGTTACAGCAAGTAATTAATATTGGACGGTAAAAAAATTCCATTAATCGTATTTGGTCAACATTATTATATGATTAATCGTATTTGGTCCTAATGGCGTCCACATTAAATTCGATTTCCCAAACTTTCGAAGTCAGCATCCGTGATAATTAATACTAAAATAGTTATGACCAAAGTTCAATCCTATAATTAAGACGTACAACAAATAATCAATGATAACAATCTTTGTAAATACTAGTATTTTACTTCAATATGGAGACCATCTTCTCTCAACATCGTCCTGAATTTGCGTGAAATGATGGGATAATTTTCAGAAAATATGCTTATTCAGTAATCATTATTAAAGTGTATAATAATTTAAAGTAAGCTTATTTTCCGAACCTTCTAATCATGTGGTTCAACTATAACCCACATGAACGTATAATTTGTCCGACGGAAAGGCCGGGTTAGTGACTATATTTATTTGCATCCTCAATTACATTTCCTTAGTTTAGGGGTTATTATAATCAAATTTCACATCATTGATATTAGTTAATCATTGGATACCAAAAAGAATCAGAATAAATAAAGATATAATGGGCCGTTCAGATCTTAAACTAAATTAAAGAGCACATGGATTTTACGGATACCTCTATTTATAGCTATACCACCCGTTGTTTTGTGGTGAGGGGATGATTATTATTTCTTGGAAATAAAGTGATGATCTTTATTTCTTAGATACATTATAAAATATAAAATTCCAACGATACCTAACACTTTTATAACCCAATAAAAAGATACTTTGCTTAACCATATCCTGCAAAAACTGATATTCAAATCTGATGAACATATTATAAATTAAGTTACAGTATAATTAGGTATTCAAAAATCAAAGTGACGTCAACTTAATGTTCTCCATCTATATACCGTGGTACTAATTTATTATTTTTGTATTAATTTGTTGTGATTATTACGATCATTATTACTACTACTTCCTATGTTTCAATATATAAGATGTTTATGATTTTTTTATATTTTAGGTTAAAATTTGAATGTATTTAACTGTTAATATCATATTTATTATGCGGTATATTTTATCATTGACAAAATCATATTTAATATCTTGGTTTTAGCAAATAAAAATTTAAAATACAATTTATATAATCTTAAATCTCATGTTTTTAACTAAAACTGTAAAACATATAAAAATGGAAACAAAGAGAGTATTATTCAAACATTTATTAATAGAAATAATTAGGGTTTATAATTTATTTATTTATGGATTGATGATGATATAGTCTAACAAAAATACATCACTCTTTTGGATAGCCATAACAATATGAAAACCAAAAACAGTACTAATTTTCAAATTCTGTTTTTAAAAATTGGTTTTGCTTATCGTTTATTTTTTTTTTGAATTTGATGTTAAATTATATTCAAAGAAAAAATGTCATTTTTACAACTAGTGCAACATTTTTTTTGATAGAAATTAAAGCTGAAACTTTAAACTATTTAAAACATTAAGCTTTATCTTCTAGATTTAAACCAAAGTTGGAATCCGAATTGTATCTGGAATCTCCCGAAGCTCGAATTGCTGAATGTTGATTTCTAACTTGCTTATCTATCCAGCTTATGATGGACGTTGTTGTGTTAAATTGTTTATCGTTTAATGCGTGAAAAAATGGCTAAAAACACAAACAGTAGAAAATTCATTGATGGGTAACTCGATCTCCGACCTATATCCACAACAAAACACATCTTCCCTAGTCAAAGAACTCTTTCAATTGAATCAGGTGAAGATAGTGAGACAAGTCACATCCAATGGGAGAAGAAAGAAAACATACCAAACCCCTCGAGGGCTATGTTTTTGCCTTGTCAACATCCTTCACACTCCTCATTAATTAACCCATTGTTTCTATCACTACCATCCTTCAAATTCTCATTCATTTTAGACTTCCCAAAAACGTTTCTAAGCCAAGAAATAAATAATAATAATAAGATGAAGATAGTTTTTTTTTTTCTCTCTCTTGGAGCATCTTTCATACTTATCATCTTATTCGTTGGCCATCTTCCTAACCACAAATTCCTGTCTGCATATATATACACCTTTCAATAGATGGAACAACATATGCACTTGTCCCTCGAATTTATTTCCTCATCAAATCCTCTTGTTTTCTTCTTAATTGATTTAACTAATGTGTTCAATCGATCAATTATTTCCATGCATATATGAATTGGGTTTGAGTATCTTATCTATTTCAAGTTCTAAAACATTTTGTGGATGCTAATTATTGCTTGAAAGAGATGAAGAGTGGATATAATTCGATTACGTGGGACAGTTTTGAATTATTCATTATGGATTATATCTATGAAAGACTTCCCCTTGGATCTTATCAAAAAAAAAAAAGTTCCCTTAGTCATAATATATATATATATATGTATATTTTTTTAATTAGTCGTTCTAATGGATAGGGTGGAGAATTTATTTGATTCTCATCGTTGCAAATATTCACGTTGTTTTTTTTTTTTCACTTACGTACGATGTGTAAAAGTAAAATATATGCGATTATTCCTAAAAAAAACACTTTGTGGCTCACCCTTTAAATTCCAAAAAGCCAAAAAGGATAAAGGTCCGCTACTTGGTATGTAGAACTATATAATACCCAAAACTTAATGTCGACGATACTATTCAAATTATAATTTCGATTATTTATATGTGTAATTATTGAATATATATTATTTTTAATCAGAAAAAGCTTGCTCTAGTGTTTACGCACATCATCAAGACCGTCCTATAATAGCTTTTTTTTTTTTTTTGCCACACGACAACTACTAACCGATCGATAAGATTAGACAAGTTTCAAAATACAAATCGAACCATTTCCAAGCAAATAAATATAAGATTTGAATGGGATAATTTCAGCGTCAAACAATTTAAGGTTCTACAAACTTTCAATGCGTTAGCACATGTAAATAAGAAATGTTTTACCACAAGTACATATTGTTTCTTAAAATTTGATATTACCGGGGTAAAAATGCATCAAAAACTACTATTTTTGATGCCTCATCGATTTGGTTAACAAAAACGTGTAAACCATCTAAAATGATTGTAACCGCAATTATATTATTGTTTATTGAACTAAGATATTCCATCTCAAATCAATGGAACAAGTGGACTAAAACAGGGATAAGCGGACTATATATGAGCTATCAAAACAAAGGAGTGATGATGAGCAAAATCATCTTTGTTGATGATCTTAGAAGTGAAAAATGATAATAATGTACATATAACTAAGATAATATGACATATATTATACCACTCGTACTCTCGTAGATAGGTCCAAAAAATAGTTTTTCAGTATATTTAGCATTGATGAAGCAAGACTAGACAAGACGAGACGGATCCAAACAAAATAGTGAATGATTGGTATAGAAGGAGATTTATGAGATGGTCCGGGTTATAATGTTAAGCCCTTTTCACAACTTAGATATGTTGGTTTTATATGATAAATTTCGTGTGGTCTCTCTAGTGACCACAACATGTTGCACTTGACCACGTGATCCTATATTACCAATCAATTTGCGTTTGGTCTACAAAAACTCTTATATGTATGCCAAACAAAGCAATTAATTCTTCAGACAGACAGTAGATTTTAATCCCAGTTCAGACTATTTGAAGACTCTACAACCATTATGTGGTCATACTTCATAGTGGCCACGTTGTGGACCAAGTAAGGTAGTTCCTAGGTGTAGACCAAACAGTCAAACTTATAGTAGATAAAGATGGTATGAGACCTAAATGAATTCATTATTAGGTATATCATAGTGATAATAATGAGACATGTATGTATACCGTCTAGTGGTTGAGTAGTCCCGATTTTAAAGTTACATGATTCGACTTAGGTACGTGACATCTATGTAACAAAGTAAAAACTATACGGCATATTAGTCGTCATACCAATGCAAATAACTTGTTCAAAGTTGTAAATAACTAACACCAAAAGTCAGCCGAACTAAGAAAAAAGATTTAAAACATCTTCCCCCAAAATTGATCATCAAATGATCTTCGTCACACAAACAAAACCGAACACATTTTTAATCTTTCTGTTACCAATATTACTATTACGATATATCCTATGAAATTTATGTGAATATTTTTTTTGTATATTTTAGGATCTTTTTCTTATTGTGTATAATCTCTTATATATATCTAGCTTTTGAGCTGAATGAATAACACAAGAAAACCTTTATACAAATCCTAAGTTTCTTGACATGGTATCAAAGCCCTAAAAACACAAAATTTTCGGCTTGCTTTCTTTTATTCAATTTTTTTGTTATTTTTTTTTCCGTTTTGATCTCTTCTTTTTCTTCTTCATCTTTAAGTTGTCTTGTTGTACGAATCAATCATAACTGGTATTGAGGATAGTACTGGCTCCGTCACAGGCAAACAACCACAAGAAACCGGCGTAGGGAAGTCGTGAGTGGAGGTCCAACAGCGGACTATTTCTCCATACGATCTCTCCTCTACTGATAACCCTGGATCTTTGATATTACAACCTCTTCTTCGTGGTCCAAATTACAATTAATGGGCTGCTAATGTTCGGATGGCTCTTAAGGCACGTAAGTCGTGAAGAATATAGAGACTTGGAAGATTGGTGGACTAACAACGTTTTGGTTATGTCTTGAATCAAGCTCAGAGTTGTTGAATCAGTTCACTCAACTGTCGCATCTTGAGGTTACTAGCGACTTATGGGAACATATTCGGCATCGCTATTGTGTCCAGAACGGACAACGCGTACATCGTCTTAAAGTCGAGTTTGCAACTTGTCGTCAACACGGCCTTACCATTGAAGTTTACTATGGAAAGTTAATACAACTCTGGACTTCATTGACTGAACACCGTCAGTCAAAGTATTATGGATGTCCAATTGGTGATGAGCTTCAACGTGAACTCGAAGAGGATTTCCTTCATGAGTTTCTCAAAGGACTTGATGACTCTGTTTTTGGGTCTGTTAAATCAAATCTCTTATCTCGTGATCTCTTACCCTCCGTTGATGAAGCATATACCATTTTAATGCAAGAAGAAGATTCGAAGACTGCTTCACACGCACTTGAATCGTGAAGTGATGCTATGGCTTATGCGATTCAACATCCATCATCTTTTGCATCTTATCGTCCTCCACAATCTCGAGAAGATAGGTCACAACTTCATTGTAACAGTTGTGGTCGTAGTGGGCATCTTGCAGAAAATTGCTTTCGCACTCTTGGTTACCCAAATTGGTGGGAATCACGTCCTCATGGTCGTAATGTCTCGGTCCATGGTTATGGATCTTCATCTGGACGTGGTAATGGTGCTGT
The DNA here is from genome assembly GCA_028015245.1 of Cardamine occulta. Taxonomy (NCBI): domain Eukaryota; kingdom Viridiplantae; phylum Streptophyta; class Magnoliopsida; order Brassicales; family Brassicaceae; genus Cardamine; species Cardamine occulta. The sequence continues at coordinate 8,909,927 of CM051387.1, forward strand.
TGGTTCTTCCACCACTCCTGTTCCACCTCATGTCAATGCGGTAGCCACTTCTAATGTGGTTACAGCAGCTGATCATTTTGGTTTAGTTGGTCTCAATGATGATCAATGGCGTACTTTGATTACCATGTTGAATGAGCGTAAACCACCAACCTCATAAGCTCTTACTGGTATGTTTTTCTTGGTTCTTGGATTGTTGATTCTGGAGCTACTAATCATATGACCGGCTCTATTAATTTTCTTTATGATCTTCAAGTCTCTTCTCCCTTACCCTTTAAATTACCTGATGGGAGAATCACTGTTGCAACATGCCAAGGTACAATGACTTTGAGTTTGACACTTACACTAAAGAATGTGTTGCTAGTTGATGGCTTACAATGTCATATTGTCTCTGTTTCACAATTGAATCAGGACAGTTGGTGTGTTTTTCAGATCACTGATAGACTTTGCGTTATTCAGGGCCGCATTATCAGGATGCTGATTAGAGTGGCTAAGGAGTTGCATGGGCTGTACTTTATAAGGAGACTTGAAGCGGCTGGTGCAGTATATCAAACAGAAGTCGTGTCTAGAGATGTATGACATCAACGTTTAGGACATCTCTCATATACTATTTTAGATTTATCATCTATTTCTGGTGTTTCTAAGGATAATGTTTTGAAGAATTGTATTAGTGCTAAACAAACTCGATGTTCTTTTCCTACAAGTTTTAATAAAACTACGGATTTATTTAAAATGGTGCATTGTGATTTATGAAAACCCTATCGAACAATATCTCACTGCAGGGCTCGGTATTTTCTGACAATCATTGATGATTATTCACGGAGTGTATGGTTATATCTCCTACGCACAAAACAAAAAGTGTCACAAATAATTCAGAATTTTTTTGCTTTTGTCGAATGCCAGTTCTAAAATCATGTGAAAACTGTCTGCAGTGACAATGGTACATAATTTATGTGTCTCGGATCTTTCTTTCATATGCAAGGGATTGTTCATGAGATTTTTTGTGTTGGTACTCCGCAACAAAATGTACGTGTTAAACGTAAATATAGGCATATATTGAATGTGGCTAGAGCTCTTCGTTTTCAAGCTTCACTTCTGCTAGAATTTTGGGGTGAATGTATTTTGACCGCTGTGTATCTTATTAATCGCACCCCCTACACCAATACTCTCGGAAAAGTCACCATTTGAGATTCGATATGCACGGCCACCACCACTACAACATCTCTGAGTTTTTGGATCTTTGTGTTATGTTCACAATTAAAATCATAAAGGTGATAAGTTTGCTACTCGCAGCATCAAATGTGTCTTCATTAGGTATTCCTTTGGCAAGAAAGATGATGAGTTCTTAATTTTGATACTAAGAAAATATTTACTTCAAGAGATGTTGTATTTTGTGAAACAACTTATCCCTTTGCAGCACCAGATACTACCTTGTCACAACCTAGTGACTCTTCTACACTAGTTTTACCGTATAATACTTCGCCTTGTGCTGACGATGAGGCATGCTTACCATCATCATCTCCTAACGTCACTGTTAACTTCAGAGATGATCTCTCTCCTATCAGATTGATATCTCCTACTACAGTCTTAGAGATGCCTCTATCTCCAATCTGGATTACAGAAACAGAGTATTCTCCTTTGATCTTACTGATAATGACCTTGAATCATCTCCTATTATACCCGTGAGTGATCTTGAATCATCTCCTATCACACCGGTGAGTGATCTTGAATCATCTCTTATTACATCGGTGAGTGAAAAATTATCGCTAGATTCTACTGATGTCACTACTCCTACTCACTTACTTGCGGATTAACCTGAGCCATAAGAGACTTCTCCTGAGATGCCTAATACTCATGTGCCTCCTCTTCGACAAAGCACTCGGCCTACCGTCATGCCAGTCAAATACAATGATTATATTCTTCACACTTTATCATTGGACTCTCCGGCTGAGAACTCATATCCTCATTCTATTGATTTTTCTGTGGATTGTGCTAACTTTAGTGTTTCCCATCGCTTATTTCTTGTAGCTTTGTCTACATATGTTGAGCCACAAATATATGCTCAAGCCGTTACTGATCAACGCTGGCGTGATGCTATGAGATTTGAAATTGATGCTCTTGAGGAGAATCTTACTTGGATTATTGAGTCATTGCCTAAAGGTAAACATGCCATTGGAAGTAAATGAGTATTCAAGGTCAAATTACGCGCTGATGGTAATATTGAACGATACAAACCACGACTTATTGCTCTGAACAATACATAGATAGTTGGGGCTGACTTTAATGAAATTTTTCTCCAGTGGCTAAGATGACAACGGTTCGATCATTTCTCCAAGTTGCATCTTCTCGTAATTGGGAGGTTCATCAAATAGATGTTCATAACGCATTTCTTTATGGTGATTTAAAGGAAGAAGTATACATGAGATTGCCTACTGGATTTCGTGGATCTGATCAAACTAAGGTATGTAAGCTTCAAAAATCTTTGTATAGTCTACGACAAGCTCCGCGGTGCTGGTTTGAAAAATTACAAGGTGCTTTACTAGAGTATGGATTCATTAAGTATATTCCTAATTACTCATTATTCATGCTTGAGAAGGGAGATACTCGTTTACATGTTTTGGTTTATGTTGATGACGATTATTTTGGAAAGTTCGATTCTCATTATTTCCACTTTCAAGGATTATTTGAGTAAATACTCACATGAAGGATCTCGGATTGTTGAAATATTTTCTGGGTTTTGAAGTTGCTCATAGTCCAAAAGGGATTTAGTTATCTCAACGTAAGTATGCGCTAGACATTCTTTCTGAAACTGGACTTCTAGGCGCCAAACCAACTAATTTTCCAATAGAACAGAACCATTAACTTACTTTAAACGATACTGAAGATCTTGTGGATGCAATTAACTACAGAAGATTGGTTGGACGATTGATATATTTGGTTAATACACATCCAGACATTGCTTATTTGGTGCATGTATTATCTCAGTTTATGCAGGCTCCTAAGAATGCTCATTGGGAGTCGGCTCTTCGGGTTGTTCGATACTTAAAAACGAAACCCGGGACAAGGCATATTACTTCAATCTAATTACGATCTCTCTCTTATCGCCTGGTGCGATTCTGATTATGCAGGGTGTCCTATCACTCAAAATTCTCTCGTCGGATGGTTTATCCAATTAGGTGGCTCTCCTATATCTTTGAGGACCAAGAAACAAGATGTCGTCTCTCATTCTTCTGCTGAAGCATAATACCGTGCCATGAGTCTCACCATCCGAGAACTTAAATGGTTGAAGGCTCTCTTACTTGATCTTAGGGTTGATCATTCTGCATATATTCCTCTTTTTTGTGATAATCAGGCTGCCCTACACATTGTTGTGAATCCCGTGTTGCACGAAAGGACGAAACTTTCACGAAAAGACAAAATACATAGAGAAAGATTGTCACTCTATTCGCGATGAACTTCTCAAAGGCACTATTATCACTCGACATGTTTCTACTAAAAACCAATTGACGGATATATTTACAAAAGCTCTTGAAAAACATAAGTTTGATATATTTTTAGGTAAATTGGGCGTTCGTGATCTACACGCTCCAACTTGAGGGAGGATATTATAATATATTCTATGAAATTTATGTGAATATTTTTTTTGTTTATTTTAGGATATTTCATTATCTCTTGTGTATAACCTCTTGTATATATATTTTGAACTGAATGAATAACACAAGAAAACCTTTCAACAAACCCTAGGTTTCTTGACAATTATTGAAGAATAATATTAACAAAAATAAATGCTCACTATATACATATATATATATATATATATGTACATGTATATGAACAGATACGAATTTGACGATTGAATAATTAATGCATAACTTTATGGATTAGCTATATATATACTTCCTTAGCGGAGATTGATAATTTTTCTGCAAAGCAAACATTTTTAAATAGTTGAATAGCGACATAATTACGAATTACAACATTTGAAAGAATAAAAATATTAATATACTGCTAATCTGTCACATTATGAGTTGTACTCAAGGTGTTATTTATTTAGTGTTTAGCTAGTGATTCAGTTAGAAACTTAGAATCACCTGTTAAATGAATATATATATATAGAGAACATCAATAATAGAGTTATTGTAAGTGAAGTAAAGTCCTGACCAGCAGTTTTAAGTTTTTTGGATCTTAATGTGTGAATGATGACTTCCCATTATTACATTCAAAGTTTATATGGTTTGGATCTGATCTTAAGCTATCTGTAGATATCGTACATATAGTTTCATTAAATTTTTAGTCAAAATTATTTTGTATCCTATAGTGGTTAAATTTCTATAACTTGATGATTAGTAGTACAAAGTTATAATGAGAGATTTATAAACAAGGTCCTACAATACAAAGCATTGACATAAATAAGAGAATCTGGCACTGATAATATGATTCTTAATGTTGGTGGAACCAGATACATGGTTAGGACCCTGTTGTAGGGCTAGCCACAGATAGGCACCTCCCTTTGCTTAAAAATGTTTCAACGTACTGTATGATTTTTAAGTTAAAATTCATATATCTTTTGTGACGCGGTAAAGTAAACAGTACGTAATCTATATATATATATATTCTTTTATGTGGACATAACAAATATAAAAACATAAATAACGAAGTCGTCCGAGGGAAAGAAAAACGCAATAAAGAAAAATCATATCGACCTTGTTTGCCTAATTAATCATTGCACTAAGCCTAAACATGATCTAATAAATTTTATAGGCTTTCTTCCTCTTATTTTTAATGAAAATATATACCCTTTGAGAAAAACTTCTACTATACAAATATACAAAAATATATGTGTGTATATATATATATATTTATGTATGTATTCCCTAAAATTAAATTTTGATGTAATTTTCAATAATTCCCTAAAATTTCATACATTTATAAAATAAGAGGAGTAATTTGATTAGATTGATGAAAATGTGTACCCTCTACTGAAATCTTGGACTCGGGAACAAAGCCCAAATGTTCATATCGCTTCCCAGTGGTGATCATGGGTGTGGTTGTGTGGATGCTTATAAAAATTATTTACATGAACTCATATTATGATATTTTACTAATACGTTTTGTAAGTGTACGTATGCTCAGTCATTCCAAAACTTGTTTAGCTTATGAAAACATTGTATGAGATGGCTTTTATAAATTATAATCGTGTTAATTTAAACTTTAAAATCCTTTATATAGAATACAGATTACATACACATTGAAAATAAAATAAAGAGAAACCTCTAAAGCATACCGGAAAAAAATGGTTGGCATATATCTCTCGGCTTTAAGATTGGGTTTCCGAGCTGTCCAAAATTGATTTGGCCCATTCTAATACGGCGGAATGCTCAATCTAAGATACGCATGAAGGCCCATTACATGCAATGTGGAAAATATACACAATGTCATCTTATTTTTCATACATAGTGTACATATAGACTCTTTTTTTGATATGAAAAACATATAGACACTTTGTTTAGACTTTAGAGAACATATGTCAACATTAATTGCTATACATATATAAAGAAATGTATAGAGGATATATGTATAGCAATAATTTTCTCAGAGCTAATACTATAAACTAGCTGCACTTTTTTTGAAATCTCGACATTAAATCAGTATAAAAACATAAATACAACTTAAAGAAAAACATATTTGGATTTATACTTGTAATAAAAGGGGTCTTTTAAAAATAAACTCACATGAGTAACCAGCACTCTTTTTTCTAGCATTGAACCCTCTTAACTCTGAGTCGAGCAAAGGTGAAATACTTGGTCAAGAAAGCATTCTTGTATTCTTCTCACTTCTTGCTTGAACCTAGTAGTGTTGTTTTCACCATTTGTGAATCTTGTCACTTAAAAAGAACGAGATCAACTTTACAACTTATACTCTGTAAAGTTTTTTCTTCTTACGAAAACTCCCTCTTATTTAATATGAATGTACTGTAAACTTTCTCGAATTTACCTAGATGGTAGACTGGCTTCTCAAATGAGGACCCATGAAACTGAAACTGTTTTACCAATGGCTAAGATTCATGGTTTGATTTCAAAATCTTGTCTCACGATAGGGAACGGATTAATTCATACTCAATCCCGTAAGCATTTGGGGTGTCCTATTCACTTGTATATATTCTATGTTTTGTTGTTGAATGGAAAAGAAACATTTGAAAAATAACCAAAAAAGCTTCAATAGTTTATACTCAGCAATCTTTAAATTAGGAGTTGGCGGCAGTCAAACTGAGTATATAATAAGAGGTTTAAAGATGGCACACGTGCATTTCTTAAGTTATTATGGTGTGTGGATGATTTGAGTTATGACTTGGATCTTTGTGGCTCAGCTGTTTTGTTCATTCTATACCATTTGATTTTGGACCATACCTTTTCAAATACGTTCCAAATTTTGTCGGGAAACCACACGAGTGTAAAGTGTACCTACATTGTAACATATCACATGCATAGTTTTCCATAAATTAAATGCACACGCTTATACATCTGTTATTCTACATTTGTGTAGTTGTATAGCTTTAATGAATATTCATTTTCGAAAAATATTTTAAAATAATTTGAAAAGGTAGCACTAAAAACCAAATTACACTTTGTAAGCAAATATTTTTTAGAAAAATGGTTAAAGAACTAATATTTTTTTAATACTGATTTATCGAGAATTGGTGAATAGTTGAACGTATATAAGTTTTGTATATTGATATATTTATTTTATAAAGGGCTTTATATTTAAATTGCATTGAAAAAAATTACAAGCCTATGTCTTATAAAGGTTGTAAAGCTGAAACAAGTAAAATAAGAAAATGATGCTTAAGCATAGAAAAAGCTAGAGATTTGGAATAACAATAGGTAAACATAAAAGAGAGATGAGATAAAGCACAACTCACTCGAATTCTCTAGCTATGATCGAGCTTCACGATCACCTCGGCCTCCACGACCGCGGTTACCGCGTCCTCTAACAGTGGTCCATTGCATTTCTTGAACCTTTAGAGTTGGTTCGATGTATCTTCCTCCTCAGATGGATATAGTTTTGCATACTAATACACGTTCAGGGATACTATACAACTATCACCACAACAACAAGAGCTTCTTGCAGTTGATAAGCGACCCTCCCAAGGCCCATCTCAGGTTAGATCGGCTACAAATCAAGAGTCGTACCTCTCCACTGGTTCCGCTACATTCAATGCTCATAGCTTTCATTCTTCATCGGAGCACTTATTGATCACTACTCTCACACAGTCACACATAATACACTCCTTTACTTCTCTCATATTTGAAGCTTTGATGTATCTTACTTTACCACCTCTGACTCACTTGATCTGTTTCTCAAGTAGGAGCTGAAAAATACATTCCTTAAAGGGAAAATCCAAAAAACATAACTGAAAATTGGTTCTATTTCAAAAAAAAATGTATTTTGGAAAAGAGCTAGATTTAACTAAAAAAAAAACGACATGATATTCTATATGTTTTCCTTAAGGTGAAAATGTTCGTATTAAAAAAAGTGAATTTTTTTTTGACAACTTTCTAACCATAGTCTTCTAAATTTTAACCAAATTATAAAGATAGGGAGATAAGACTACTTTCATTGTCCCTTTCTCAACCCAACTATATTCAAATCTGTCATTATTTCAATTGGCTCAAATCTGTTTTGGTTATGTCCAGCCCATTAACCACCTAGCTCGTGGAGATAATATTGTCACCAATTTTTTCTTGTTTGGAAAAACCATTTTCATTATCCTATTCCATTGGAGACACTTTTAAGTCCAAATCCTTATACTAAATACTAAACAACAGATTTTAAATCATAACCCATAAAACTTAATTTAACAACTAAAATCTTAATATACTAGTCATTTCATTTCCTTAATTTTAAAATGCCTAACCTATTCTAAATTTAGATTTCAAAAAATCCTTTTCCCAACTATTCTTTTAGTCAATTCAAATCTTATCTACAAACATCAAGACAAGAAAAAAGAAAAAAAAAAGAGAGAACACGTAAGAGAATGAGAACCAAGTGAGTGCATTTCACATCAAAGTTGAGAGAAAGCATTGGCATGTTCATTGTTTGCCCAACCCGAAAAATGTCCACCGGTGAATCGTGTCCCCATTCCTCTTGACTTTTGCATGCTCCCAAGTTTAACATATCATGTGCATGATGTTTCTATTAATTTCTTACAAAATATAATTGCAATGAAATTTTAGATATGTCTGATGGTGATTAATGTTTTGGCGGTGTGATTATTCTATTCAAACAATTAGGAGACGACAGTGTCTTTGAAATCGTTCAAAAGACACTGTTTAGAAAAACAAATTACAAAAAGTTCATGAATTACAGTTCATTGTTGGGACTGAATTGTTCCTTTTTAAAACAAATGAATCAGAATGTAACATACAAAAATGTTGTCGGATAAGATACTTCTCGCATGAATCTCACTCTAACACCTTAAAGAGTTTCTTAACATGGACTCTTAAAATGCCTAAAATGCTCTCTGCATGGATCTCTTTGAGTTGTCATCTTCTGAAAACTCTCCAACAAGATCTTCCCACATATTTCTCTCTCAAAGATACTTCTTATTAGAGGAACATCTCTAGATGTTTTACACTTAAAACGACAAACATTCCACACAAAATGCTTGTACTTGTTGGCCATTGATATGTATTGTCTGATCATTAAATCCAGTTAGAGCAAACTACATGCCCACCGCTAGACTAATCCCGAGAAGAGGTTATTTTAAGATACTCAATGTATCTCGACCATACCATCACCATGTAGGCTGTGTCCCCGCAGGCCCATTTAAAACGATAATTTCTTTGTGGACGTGCCCATCTAAAACAATAATACAAAAAAAAAAAAAAAAAAAAAAGAAAAGCATAAAGAAAAAGTATATTTGAGACGGCACTTCACATGGCCTTGCCATTTTCTGTATCTATTACTAACACTCTTCGCCCTTATCCACATGCATCACAATCCCATATTGATTATAATTGTACAAACGTATAATTATATATGTCTACGATAAAAATAAATTATATCTTCTACAATGAGTTTTTAATCTATTTTTAATATTCTTAGTACGTTTTGAAGTTTCTTACAGACAAAATATTTATTTTTCACCTAAAACAGTTTAATTATGTATGCAAAAACTGTTAATCCTTTACTAACCAGTTGACAATTATTATTTTATCATCTATCATACCAAATTGTTTAGCATATTATATTGGACAACCACTAGTTTCATGATATTTTCCCATGATATCCGTTGCAGAATATTTTCATGCTATCCAAATCCGAACATTATACAAAATATATAGTTTCACATGCTAGAATAAGTGACGTATGTTCGACCTTCAATATATATATATATATTTCAATATTGGAACACCAAATTTTAAACACGCAAAATACATGATCAAAAGTAAGTTAACAAAAAAAAAAACGATCACAAGTAACCAAAATATAATTCAGGAAATGGATATAATCAACCTATACCTATATTATATATATATATATATATAAAAGATTTTTCTTGAATCAAACCGAAGAACAACGAATAGTAGCAAACCAAAAACCTAACGTGATATTGTGGTGTAGATTGTAGATGTTGAGAATTTCTCTTTACTCTCGTTTGACCATAAGAGAAAGAAACGGCTACGATCTCGCATTCGCAACCGGCGATGACAAATCTAGACCGTTGAAAATGAGAAAGAAGCCGCGTCCAAAATCTGTGTCCCACCTTTGTCCCCTTGCCTCACACTTGCCTCCTCATGCTCCCCGACAACATCATAATTCCCATCGCTCTCTCTTTAACCCTAATTTCAATGCAACTTCCTTATATAAATCTCTCTCTCTCCCTCACCTTTTCTCAAACTCAATCTCATTTCAAGAATCTTATCACAAAATCAAGAAGAGCAATAACAAGAGGAAGAAGAAGAAGAGATTCTAATTCGTTGAAACAACAAATATAGTGAGGGGAAATGGCGTATGAGGAAGTTAACATCGATGAGCTTAACCTTAAGGACACAGAGCTTCGTTTGGGATTGCCCGGAACAGAAGAAGAACAACAAAAACTAGATGTTTCTTGCGTCAAAAGCAACAAGCGTAAGAACAACGACTCAAATGAAGAATCTGCTCCTCCTCCTCCTCCTACCAAGTAAGTTGAGATCTGAAGTTATATTTTTATCCAAATCTCTTTATATCTATAGATCAATATACTAATTATGAATCTTGTTTTGTAAACTTCAGAACACAGATCGTTGGTTGGCCTCCAGTTAGATCAAACCGTAAGATCAACAACAAAAACGTGAGCTATGTTAAAGTGAGTATGGACGGAGCTCCATACCTTCGTAAAATAGATCTCAAGATGTACCAAAACTACACTGAGCTTCTCAAGGCACTTGAGAACATGTTCAAGTTCACAATAGGTACATATTCTGAGAGAGAAGGATACAAAAAAGGATCTGGATTTGTACCAACTTATGAAGATAAAGATGGAGATTGGATGTTGGTTGGTGATGTTCCATGGGACTTGTTCTCTTCATCTTGCCAAAAACTCAGAATCATGAAAGGATCTGAAGCTCCTTCTTCCTTATGATCTTGTCTCTCAAATAAAATTTAAAAACTTTTGGTTTGTGGCAAAAGTTATGTACAATAGAGGAAACACATATACTTTATAGATGTAATATTAGTCTGTTAATTCTGTAGATTTCAAGCTCAAATTTTGAATACATATGTAATCGAAATAAACCAAAACATTATTTATGCTTTTCAAATCCGTTTCCTAACTTTTTCCATCTCAAATTATTTGGAAATACTAGTGTGTAAGGATTCTAAATATTTTGTATTGGTTTATTTTTATTTTTACTTAACATAACCAATAAGGTTTGGTTCATAGTGAAAGATATAAACTTTTGCATTCAGAAATGGGAAAAGAAAATGGATATGACATCGAAAGTTTTCAACTTTATTTAGATGGCGAGAATCTTGACTCATCCAATCACTTGCTCCACTAAATTGGGATTTGACTTGAGCGCATCACATCGTCGTTACCTTCTTCATATTTTTTTCCGCCCTGCTTTCATCACTGTTTCATTGACTCAATCGCCGTAAGCTCTGCTTCTAGTTGTTCTCTGTTTCTATGTCGATCTTTGTCCTTGGTGTTTGTGTTAGCACGAATTGAGAACTTGTTGGTATTGATTTGATGTGTATAGTTTTTCAGTCTGAAAGTTTGAGTCTTTGATTGGTTTCTGTTTGTTCTGTTCTAATGAATCTGAAGTAAATCGTATCTATTAACGAAATGAGACTTTTGTTTTCGTTTGATTGTATTGGTTGGTTTAAAATTAGAGATTTATGAGTTACTTGTGTTTCAGTTGCAAGAATTGGATTCGAAGATTTGTAGCTATGGATTCTTCTGGAACAGATTCAGCTAAAGAATTGCATGTTGGATTGGATCCAACTATTGAGGAAGAGTATGCTACACAGTCAAAGTTACTTAAAGAGTTCATAAATATTCCCAGCATTGATAAAGCTTGGATTTTTAACTCTGATTCTGGTAAATTACTTTGGCATATCCAAGTTGGGACTTTAGAATCAAGATTTTTCAAGTCTCTTGTTGTCGATAATCATATGACGAAATGATCTGATGATTTCACTTTAATGTTTTGGTGCAGGTCCTCAGGCAATGTTTACCATGAGTCAAGCTAACCTTTTGGCTAATAAAAGGAAGAAGTTTATGTTATCGGGTCATATCTCGAAAGAAAGTAACCAGTCTGTGAACTTTCACTGGGTGCCATTTCCTATTGAGATGACTGGTGCATCAGCTTTTGTCCCATCTCCATCGGGTTTGAAGCTCCTTGTGATTCGAAATCCAGAAAACGAATCTCCTACAAAGTTTGAGATATGGAACTCATCTCAGCTTGAGAAGGAGTTCCATATTCCACAGAAAGTTCATGGCTCTGTTTATGTTGATGGATGGTACCACATTTCTTTTGGCTGATTTTAGAGAAATGTTCTTGTAGAAGTAGAAAAATGATTAAGGTTTGTCTATGATTCAGGTTTGAAGGGATCTCTTGGAATTCAGATGAGACTCGTGTTGCGTATGTCGCTGAGGAACCATCTCTTCCCAAGCCTACATTTGACCATTTAGGTTATTACAAGAAAGGGAACTCTTTGGACAAGGATATTGGAAGCTGGAAAGGTCAAGGAGATTGGGAAGAGGAATGGGGAGAAGCATATGCTGGAAAAAGGCAGCCTGCGTTGTTTGTTATCGATGTCGACAGGTTTCCATCAATCTCTCCATAAGAAAAGAACAATTACTCTTACTTTTTCTGATTGTTGGTTCTCTTTATCTGTCAACAGTGGAGAGGTCGAGCCAGTCAAAGGCATTCCAAGATCGATAAGCGTTGGACAGGTTGTTTGGAGTCCAAAGAGTAACGGTTCAGCTCAGTATTTGGTTTTTGCCGGGTGGTTAGGAGATAAAAGAAAGTTTGGTATTAAGTACTGCTACAACAGACCTTGTGCCATATATGCAATTAAGTTTAAATCGGATGAAACAAAGTGAGTTTGTGGCTTCTTTAACTAGCTATAACACAACTTGACCATTTCTAATTTCCGAAAAATATCTTATAGTGTTTGTGTTTACTTGTGTTCCAGAGATGATGCAGATGAATTCCCTATTCAGAACTTGACTAAGAGCATAAGCAGCGGTTTTTCCCCTCGGTTCAGGTTTACATCTAATGAAAGTTTTAACTTGCTTTTTGAAATCATGTATTTACTAAGATCATTTTTTAACAGCAAAGATGGCAAGTTTCTTCTGTTTTTATCTGCAAAGAGCGCTGTTGATTCTGGGGCACATTGGGCAACTGAGACACTTCACAGGATTGACTGGCCAAGTGATGGAAAACTTCCTGAGCCAACAAGTATCGTTGATGTGGTAAGAATACAGCTTAGTCTCTCTATATATCCCTATCCCTATCCCTATAGAGGCTTCAAACTTTATCTTCACAAAACATAAATCTTTCTACACAAAAATATTTGTCTTCTCAGAATGGTAGTAGATATGGTAAACCAATTAAATATCTCTTAAATTTTATTTGATATATTCAAATATATCTTAAAATTCAGACTCAAGTTGTGAATTGTCCTGACGACGGTTGTTTCCCTGGACTCTATGTTACCGGCCTTCTATCTGATCCGTGGCTGTCAGATGGACATAGCTTTATGTTATCTACCTACTGGCGCAGTTGTCGAGTAATCCTAACCGTAAATCTTCTAAGGTGACTGATGAATAGATATGAAAAGTTTCCGAAATTTCTTCTTGCTACTGTGCTAACTGATGAATTAATCTTGAGAATATTACAGCGGTGAAGTGTCATGTGTCAGTCCTAGTGATTCAGATTATTCGTGGAGTGTTCTTGCGCTAGATGGTGATAATATTGTTGCTGGTAAAATGTTTGAGCAAATTCGTAATCTCTACAATTAGCTTTCACAATGTCATCTTAAAACAGTTCAGACTTGAAACAACATTATATTTTCTTTTTCTGAGTATAGCAGTCCTGTGAGTGTTCCTGAAATTAAGTATGGAAAGAAAGTTCTAGATTCAGCTAGGAAGCCTTCATGGAAGTGGTCTAATATCCAAAGCCCGATTAGATGCTCCCAGAAGGTAAAGCATATATTGCTAGACCGTTATGAACTCATGATTCAAATGATGTTAGACTTGTTCCTTATCTAACTTTTGTTTTAATTGTGGCAGGTTATGTCAGGGCTCTCATCTCTTCAGTTTAAAATTTTAAAAGTTCCAATCAGTGATGTTTCTGAAGGACTTGCCGAGGGTAATTTACACTTAATTTTGTTCTTGACAAAACTAATAGTTTACTAAACTTTGGCCCTGGATATACTCTGTTGTTGACAGGGGCCAAAAAGCCTATTGAAGCTATATATGTATCGTCATCCAACTCTAAGGAGAATGCGAAATGTAATCCCTTAATTGCTGTTCTTCATGGAGGTCCTCATTCTGTTTCACCATGCAGCTTCTCAAAGGATTTGGCGTATCTCTCCTCAATTGGATATAGTCTACTGATTATAAATTACAAGTTTACTTACGAGCTCCGCATTCCACTAGTTTATCAACCTTATGGAGTTCCTAACTTGGTTTTTGGTGATTCATTTGAAAGGGGTTCATTGGGATTTGGGGAAGATGCTTTGCAGTCCCTACCTGGGAAAGTTGGATCGCAGGTACTTCGAATATGTTTCTATTGTGTCATTTCTCTTCCTTGTGACCTGCATTTTGCTTAATCTATTAAGTTTACCTGCCACAGGACGTGAAAGATTGTCTCTCGGCTATAGATCATGCCATCGAAATGGGACTTGAAGATCCGTCTAGAATAACCGTGCTAGGTGGTTCTCATGGTGGGTTTCTGACCACTCACTTGATTGGCCAGGTACTACAATTATGAATTATCTCCTGAGAGTATTAGTCACTGGATTAGAAATCATCATCCTTATACCGTAATTTTTCTATAGGCCCCAGATAAATTTGTGGCAGCAGCTGCAAGGAATCCTGTTTGCAATATTGCATCAATGGTTGGATCTCAGATATACCTGATTGGTGTTTCTTTGAAGCCTATGGGGACCAGACTCACTATACAGAAGCCCCCTCACCTGAAGATCTTTCTCGGTTTCATCAAATGTCCCCTATATCACACATTTCAAAGGTCAAGCCAACCGGGTTTATTATCCGTTTCTTCAAGACGTTTGAAGACATTTTAATGATTCTTCTTGTGTATTGTTTGTTCTTCTGTAGGTGAAAACACCCACTTTGTTTCTTTTGGGAACTCAGGATCTCCGTGTTCCCATATCAAACGGATTTCAAGTAAGATATTTTTTCGGTATTCGCAAAAAAGAATCTAAAAACTTGTTCTTGGTGATAGTGTTTAATCCTGTATTCTTGATTTGTATAGTATGCTAGGGCGTTAAAGGAGAAAGGAGTTGAGGTTAAAGTTCTTGTCTTTCCCAATGATAATCATCCCCTAGACAGGTACAAACACAAAGCTGCCATTTTTTGTGTGGTCTCTGTGAGAAAGGTTTGGATTTTAAAACATGTTTTGCGTCTTGTGATTGTTTATGCAGACCACAGACGGATTGTGAAAGCTTTCTCAACATTGCTGTCTGGTTTAACAAGTTCTGCAAGCTGTGAACAAGTAAAAAAAAAAAAGCAAAAATTGTAGTGCTATAATCTCCAAAAAATTCACTACAAAATGAAACCAAATACAAAATTGTGGATTCATATTGACCTTTATAAATATTGTAATGTTTCTTCAATAAATATCTCAATGAATTTTTGCGGATGGCCAAGTCAGATGAACCTCAAATTGATCATTATAGATTCTTACAAATTATTGTTATATGTGTATGTATAAATATAAGAATTAAATACAACTTACAAGTACATTATTATTTTTTTAACTAAAATATGTTTGGTTTGATCATAAGTTGATATCAATGAGAGAGTGCAAATATATTTTGTTATTTTTTTTCTGTCAACAACATGAATTATATGTGGGTTTGATTTCCATGGTGATGGAGGGATGGCAATAGTTAAGTGTGGATGTTTTGGTTTAAGTTCGGGTTTGGATAATTCAGTTTTAAGGAAACTCTAACCAGTTTAAACCAAAGATTATTTGGTTTAAATTGTGTTTGATTTGGTTTATGTTCAGTTAGGTTTGGTTCTAGTTCTGTTTGTTTTTTTTTGTTTTATTTTACGACAAAAACATTTCAATTAAATAACAAAGTACAAAGAGTATTACAAAGTCGAATACAAAACATCGAATTACAAATTATTACATAAGCTATGCGCCATACACTGAAGACAAAATATTAGAAAAAACGAAATTGAACGCTGCTTCCTTTCGAGATAAGTCTTACACGCTAACAACCATTGTATGTTGTTATCTTCTTTCTTTCCTATTTGTCTCACTCTGATACGATGAGTATCCATATTGGCATTACTTCTTTTGCTTTCCAAATCATACCAAAAAAGCCCATTGCATCCGTTACATATTTTGAATTGTTGACACGAGACCAATTAGTCTGTACTCGCATCCATAATAATAATGTAAACTTCATATTTATGCCGCTTTGACTCCGTATATCCTTGCATTTGTCGAAAGCTTCTTTCAATGACATTGACCTGATCATGAGTCTTGATGATGTACTCTTTGATCGAGGATGAACTTTTTCGGAAACACCGTTAAAATGAATATCATCATCGATCAACACCAACACTGGATATATGAGAGGACCGACCTCACCGAAAATAGTTAACCGTTTCCGGACAGAGAGATACGAGCCCATAACTGTTAAGTACAGTATTAAGCGACTGACGTTAATAAGATCTGGCCACAGTTTCGCTCCACCATCTCCAATCTCAAAATTTGATATTCCCGGATCCCATATCTGGTTTTGAGAAATCTTCCGAGAGCATCCTTTCATTCTCAAATCAAGTAAATGGTTGAGAGACAAATTGGAAATACAATCGGAGACAAAACACCAACAATACCATCGTGGTGGCTGTTGGACAAAGACTCTACGGAAGAGAGAAAAAATGATGTCAATGCCAACGAGTTTTGTTTCATTGGTAATAAATACTATGTAGTACAACAATCCAACTGGTGGTGTGAGAATGGAGAGAACATTCATCATTAGTAAAAGCATGGTGAGATCGTCGGCAAAACACATGAACTGTCACGACGTGTTGAAGAGAATAATGGTTCTCATAGGCGATATCACAAACAGATCGCTGGTGACAAACATGAACCTGCATGAAACTGTGAAGAAGAGATAGAGCAATCGCCCTAAGAGTCACCCACAAGAGCATCATAATCGATTTATTGAATAAATATAAACATAATAGTAATATCAGAATGAAGGAATGGGAAGAGGAATGGGGACCAACCGATGAGGCCAAAGCCGGCCAGAGATGCAGAATCGCCGGTATTGGTTTGACGAAAACTGAGTGTCGCCCCTTTTCGTAGAGAGAAAAAACGGTTACTCGTAAAACTGATCTTTTATTGATTTTAATTTGGTTGAAAGACAACAAATCAATTGATATAATTTGGGTTTAATTGATATAAATTACTGTCTCTAATATATATAGAAAGCATATGTAATGAGAAATTGCAAAATAAAGAGTTCAAATAAAACATTTGAATAAACCATGAAAATTAACAGAAACTAACAAAAATAAACATCAAGCATATTAATAATAAATAAAAACCAAATTATTTATTTGGTTTGAGGTTGGGTATATATCCCAGTTGTGGTAGTATCCCAGTGACTTGAGATTGGGTATGTGTCTGTCTTGAGATCTGGGTTCGATTCTACTTGGCCACCCAACCCACAGTGAAGTTGTTGGAAAAGGAAGCTGAGCCTGAGAAGGATTAGCATGGGCCGAAGGCACGGAGAAACCTCCGGATTAAAAGAATAAAAATAATAAATAAATAAAAACCAAACTTAGTTAGAAGAAAAAGAAGATTAAAAAACTAACAAGAACAATTTCTTCTATCGATATTATCAAGAAGACTTGCAACAAATACAAATCTGCATATAATTGTTTTACACAGGTGATTATTCATATCTTCACTACGAACTAATCAACCCATTACACATAAACTAATATGCATATGATTTTTCACTAAATAATATGGGGAACAGAATATCTGAAAAAAAAACATTTAACTTGCCTATTCTCAAAATATTTGACGAGAATAACCACTGATATCAAGAATGTTCAGCCATTCAATCACTGGCAGTGAACCACAATGGAAATTTTGTAAATTACAAGCAACTGAAAACGAAAGATAAAACTGAAAATATACGATGATTGATGAGCATAAACAAAACTAGATGACGAAAACCTCTCAAAGTGAACCAGTAGAACTCAACTACAACTGAAGAACAAAAGACTGGTTTGAAGGCGAGTATGATGGGGAAACTGAATGAATAATGATCCTCTCCTCTGGGGAAAACCGGAAAACTAACTCTTATAGAAACATGAGATTATCAACCTGACTAGAGGAGACCGAGTCATAATCACAACGTATACACTGATTTGTGGTTCTTTCTATTTCAAAACTTCTCACACTATTTTTCCTCAGATCAAAATAGAGAGCAAAGGTAGTGATGCATTCAGATAACATGGTGTAAAAATAATCTTACCAGTGTCAGGGTCAGTGGTGCAAAATACTTGAAACAAGAAATAATGAAACTGCTGGAAATGAGGCAAAACAAAAGTCTTCTTCAACCATTGCTCCTTAGAAGCATCTTCTAGAACCCACAAAGCAATAATGCCAGTGGATGTATTTTCAAAGAAGACAACAGCTAGCTTTCCCTCATAGTTTGTCAACTTTGAAAAACTGTGAAAGTTGCAAGGTCCTTTGATAAGTTCAAGTTTTACAGAACTATATAACCTCAAAACTCATGATTGCAAAATCATTTACTTTTGTGCCAGTCAAAGCTTGATAATACAAAACTCCGTTGATGCAAATTTCAACACTTTTAGGAAAATGAGGAACAATATCTTGAATCATCCTCCATGAATCCCGAGTTGATCCCAATGTCAAAACCCATATCTCCTCAGCTAAACCGCATATGTTGTTCAGGTTAGGCTCTCCCATCATGATGCACAACACTTTATAATCATTGTCGATGGGATCATAGCCTATGTACTGGTTAATGAGAGTCTCCTCCCATCATTCATCTTGGGAAAGGTAATGGATCGTCTAGTGCAAGGATTATATATCACAAGCCTAGAAGCTGGTCCATTACAAATCAAACCATAGATGGAAGGAGCGATTGTATTGGTCGTACACTGTCGGTTGTGGATAGTCACATGGTAAGTGGGTGAAGAAGTGGAGGAGGAAGGTGATGATGATTCTCGAATACTTTTAACGTCAACGGATGAGAAGGCTAAACCCTCATATTTTATTCTAAATACGAATATGAGACGTTTTGGTCTAGTCAAAAACTCATTAAGAAATATAGTTTCATGAAATATCGACTACGGATTGTGGAAGCCTATACCTTAGATAAGCAAAGAAATCTTATCAGGGTTTTAACAGGCAGTCGCTTAAATATTTCCATCATGAGATCAAGCGAAAACGAGTTTGAGTTCATGATTCCTTTCTATATCTCTAGCAACAGCACTTTCGTTTAGCCTTATTTAGGGAAAAACCTTAAATCACTAATTGGTTAGTCTATTTAAACCGAGGAGCAAGCCCAAAACGACACTCCATTACTAAAACATTGAAATGACAATAACAACCAAATCAACTTGTTTTTACTAAAAACAAAATTAGTAAATACCATCTTACCATGTTTTCACATCATGTTCTATTTTATAATTTATTTTGGATACAATCATTCTAATAATTTATTTAAGTAATTGTTGACAAAAAAAAATTATAAAGAAGTTTTAAAATATATTTTAGTGAGAATTGCTTAGAATAACACATATTTTATAGAAAATAACTAGAATAACACTCCTGTGATAGTGGTGAGTAAAGGAAGAGATAAAAGACTATCTAAACTATTTTTGTAAAACATAAAAAAAATGCCATTATAATTTATAAAAAAAATAACTACGAAATATATTTAAAAATAATAAATTATTAAAAAATCTAAAAAAACAAAAAAAAAATTATTAAAAAATAAATAATTATAAAATATAACATATTTAACAAATATAAAAATAACAAATTCAAAAAAAGATTAATTTTTTTAAAAAAATATGAAAAATGAAAAAAAAATAAAATAAGGAAAAAATTTAAAAATCTAACTTAATTCAAAAATATCTTACATAATTCAAAATAAAATAAACATAAAATTTTTAATATCTTATTTATAATAAATTCAAAAATAAATAAATTATTAATATAATTTAAAAATATCTTACATACAATTTAAAATAATTTTAAAACTGTATTAAAAATATACAAAAAATTAAAAATAAAAACAAGCATTAACATAATTCAAAAATAAAATTTATTAACATAATTTCATAATATCTAACATAATTAAAAATATATATAAATAATTAAAAAATCTAACATAATTCAAAAATATTACAATAAGTATGTGGTAACGTTTTCAAAAATAAATTTGCCATGACATAAAAAAAAAATTTGGTAACTAATTTATTCAAATAATGATGCGGTAACATAAAATAATCATGTATGTAGAAACAAACCTGTCACAACGTTAAACAATCCTTCGGTAACTAAAACAATCCTACGGTAACAGAAAATAATCATGTAAATAGAAACAAACATGCCACAATGTTAAACAATCATGCGGTAACTAATTTATTAAAATAATGCTACGGTAACAGAAAATAATCTTGTAAATAGAAACAAACCTGCCACAACGTTAAACAATCCTGCGATAACTAAAACAATTATGCGGTAACAGAAAATAATTCTGTAGGTAGAAACAAACCTGCCACAATGTTAAACAATCATGCGGTAACTAATTTACTGAAATAATGTTGCGGTAACAGAACATAATCCTATAAGTAGAAACAAACATGCCACAATGTTAAATAATCATGCGGTAACTAATTTACAGAAATAATATTGCGGTAACAGAATATAATCATGTAAGTAGAAACAAACATGCCACAACGTTAAACAATCATGCAGTTACTAAAATAATGTTGCGGTAACAGAAAATAATCATGTACGTAGAAACAAACTTGTCACAACGTTAAACAATCATACGGTAACTAATTTACAGAAATAATGCTGCGGTAATAGAAAATAATCTTGTACCTAGAAACAAACCTGCCACAACGTTAAATAATCCTGCGGTAACTAATTTACAGAAATAATGCTGCAGTGTCAGAAAATAATCCTGTAAGTAAAAACAACCTTGTCACAACGTTAAACAATTATGCGGTAACTAATTTACAGAAATAATGTTGCAGTGTCAGAAAATAATCATGTAAGTAGAAACAAACCTGCCACAACGTTAAACAATCATGCGGTAACTAATTTATTGAAATAATATTACGGTAATATAAAATAATCCTGCACAAAAGAAGTCTGTCATAACTAAGACGGAATGACATTTTTGTAAATATAAGGGACGTTGGATTTAAATATTAATGGCATTTTTGTAATTTAGTTTTTTCTTATCAAAGCTTACAAGGGTACTTTAGGATTGAAAAATATTCTATTAATTAAAATAAAATATGAGTTATTCTAGTTATTAACACACTTTTGTAGGTCAAATTAGTAATCCTCTCTATATTTTATCCAACTTTAGTGAAATATTCTTAATAGAATTTTTTGTTATATTTAAAACCTTTTATGTAATAAATTTGAAATTTATTTCTGTCCACAATTTTTGCATTTTCATTTCTGTTCACAATTAAAAGAAAAACTTTTCTTAAATCTGAGATAAGTAGAATATAATATCTATTTCATGTAAAATTCCTAAGCCCCAATATCTTTGACATTAATAGATACACAACTTATGGTTACTTTTGACTTTTGAGAAGTTATTGGATGTAAACAAGGTTTATAATGATTACTTCTTGGCAACTGAAGAGAACTGGCAGAAAATAGTTAGACCTTCAATTTAGAATAAAGTCCAAAGGTTAGTCAAGTTTCTCAAGATCTTCTTCAGTAGTACCTTAGCATGTTCAGATTGTGATAACTGGAAGGAATTTGATCTCATTAAGCAACCATAGTAATAAGCTATTAAGGACGAAAGAAACATCTATGAGGATCAAGTTTGAGAAGTATTAGGGTGGGCTTCTTAATATGAATCCACTTGTGATCATTGCAAGTGTGTTTGATCCAAGGAACAGAATGTACTTTGCTGGTATATGTTTTGATAAGTTATATGGAAAAAAGAGTGTGAAAAGTAATCATCTTAGAGCATCAATTAGGATTTTGATGCATGTGTTGTATGTGATGAAGCTGAGCAGCCACTCTCAACGTGAAAGTGGTGGAGCCAAAAGTGATCATGGAGATTCTGAGAAAGCAATTGCTTTTTATTTATTTGTAAAGTGTACAGTTTGTTCTCTAATTCTCTTCTTAATTTTCAATTAATTTTTATGTACTGCCTAATCCTTTTCTTTTGATAGGCTTCGTGGGCTTTTTCCTACCTCTCAGAATGGGCCTTGATGAATTTGGGTTGAGCTCGGGCCACCTCCAACATTGATACAAAGCAAAGAGGAGGCTTAATTGTGCATGTTTATTGCGTGGTGAAATCTTCAAAGCTTTCGCCAGCAAAAATGCATAGTGGATTTGACTTGAGAAAATTGCACGCATTCACCAAATCGTCGTGCGTGCCTTGAGCTCCTCACATCGTCGTGCCTTCGTAGTCTTTTTTTCCCGCCCTACTTTCATCACTCTTTCACACACTATAAGCTCTTCCTCTTCTGTATTCCTCTCTCTGTCTTTCTTGTTTATGTGAACACGAATTGAGAATAATTGATGGTGTTGCTTTGATGGGTACCTTCCATTTGATAGTTTTCAATCCAAAAGTTTCATTCTTTTGATCGTATACACTAAAGAATTGAGAATTTTGTTTGAATGGTTTAAAATTATAGATGATGAATTTGATTACTGGAATAGTTTTGCAATTCATTAGAGATTTATGAGCTACACAGTCAAAGTTACTTAAAGAGTTCGTAAATATTGCCAGCATTGTCAAAGCTTAGGTTTTCATAATATTTTGTTAAACAATTAGTGCATACAATAAACACATATAATTCCTCGTTTGATCAATCTACGACGGATTACCTTTGGACGAGAATCTATCACCAAGATCACACGGAACTTTTTCCTAAGTTCATGTGCATGTAATAATACCATTTCAATAGTAATTGGAGATCCATATAGTCAGAAAGACATCACCGTGTATGAATTGAACGGGCTTGATTGGTTTCTTGATTAAGATAACAAAATTTTTTAAATTTTATTAAAACACCAAAAACATATTATTGCAGTATAAAAATAATCAAAATAACACTATATATAAATTTTAAAAATACCAAAAGCGTATTATTATATTTAAAAAAAAAAGGTTCAAATGTAAAGATTTAAGCTTTGGAAGATAGTGATTAATCAAAATGTAATCCAAATTTCAAATCATTTTTGGTGTTTGTTAGCAAAATGATTTAAAACTCATCAACAAAATTGATATGTGATTTGGAAGATGGTGATAATCACAAATCGTCTTGAAGTTAGCAAGATGATTTAAACCTCTTCAACAAAATTGATATCTGATTTGGAAGATGGTGAAAATCACAATCTTATTTTGTTAATGCCTTGAAGTTGTGGAAGAAATCCTTTTTGAGTGAGAAAAACCTAGGATGTAGGACCTTTGTGTAATGAACATCTCGACCTTTTTTCTCGACTTTTTTTTTTGTGGCTAATTATTGTGATGAAATGATGGGTCTATCGATTTTTTTTTTGCTTTAATTTATGGTTGTAATTTTCTGACTTTTTCCAGATTTCAATAATAATAAATGATATAAAAAAAATTTACGATTTGAGATTACCAATTACAGTTGTAATATTTTTCTTTTAAAACTTAAATATGGTTGATTTGATCATCAAGCTGATATCAATTAGAAAGTGCAAATATATATTTTTATCTTTCTATCAACATCATGAATTGTATGAGTAATTTGAATTCGAGGGATGCGTGGACAATGATAATATCAGAGTTTACTAGCTTAAATGGAAAGTCATTGGTGTAATCCAAGAGGTCACATGATCGAGTAATAGCTGATACATGTAGATTATTAAACGTGCAACTTAAAACACACAAAAAAAAGAGTAAATCTTCGGTAACATCTAAACTGATTTATACCCGAAAAAACATATATTTAATTAAAGTTTGATATTAAACGAAAAATTTATACGTGGGAAAAACCTTAATGCTGTTAGTAACTCTTAACTATTTTACGTGGGAAGAAATCGCAAGTTTAAATTTTTATATTATATGTAGAACTTTACGCGAGAGAACCAATCAAGCTCTTAGTCTTGACCATTTTATCTGTTACTTTGGTATCACAATTAAGAAGAGAGGTGTATCAAAATTAAGAAAAGACTTGAAGCTCAAGCTCAAGTAACATTAATTAAGAGAGTTTACTAATTTTCATATTTTACGAAGTTAAACATTGAGTGCATGAGCTAATGTTATTTTTAAACTAAAGAAGCAATTTTTAGATGATATCATTGTGCCATGAAAGCACAATCTCCCTCAAGCTCTTTTAGATGTCCTCATTTTGCAATTCGAGCACAATCTTCTCAAGCTCTCCAATTAGCTCCAACCAATGAGATTCCTCCTCCTCCTCCACACCCTCCACCACTTTCACATAGGCCAACACCAACCCTTCTACCAGCTCCACCGCCTCCACAACCACCACAGTTCTTCCTTTTCCCAATCCCACCACCCTCGCTTCTTCCTTTTTCTCAACTCTAAACCCTAACTTTTCCCCTATCATCTCCATCTTCTCCACCACTTCCTTTGTCGAAACCTTAACCGCAAACCTCTTCTCCTTCCTCTTCCTCCTCCCGAACATCCTCGATAGATCCCATCCCGATGACATCGTGATCAAATCAAACGCAGTAATAGGATTGCTCGGTTTCACCTCTTTCACAAGAAACCTATCCAATTCAAACAAACTAGATTTGAAATCAGAAGTTTTTAGGGATTTTTTGAACCAGCTAGTTCCCATTACAGTCTCTATACTCATCCTCGTTGTCGGATTCGGATCAAGCAACTTGTAGATGATTGCTCGAACCGGTCTTGAGATCCTGCTCGAGAAACGATACTCTCTCCGGTTCATCTTTCTGGACATAGTAACAATGTTGGAATCATCGAAAGGAAGATAACCAGCGAGAATAACAAAGAGAACCACTCCACACGACCATGCATCAGCTTTAGCACCGTCGTAAGCTCTCATAGCAATAACCTCCGGCGCTGTGTAAGCCGGAGTGCCACAATATGTACGAAGCAATCCCTGACTAGTACGATGCTCCGGTAAAGCAGATAAGCCAAAGTCACAGACCTTTAGGTTTCCTTCTTTATCAAGAAGCAGATTCTGTGGCTTCACGTCACGATGAGCGATTCCGTCGCGGTGGCAGAAGCTAAGCGCGGAGAGAAGCTGCTGGAAGTAGCGACGCGCCACAGATTCGCTAGGGCGGCTGGAGCGGAGGAGTTTTTCAAAGAGCTCTCCTCCAGTGGCGAGCTCCATGATGAGATAGATCTTAGATTTAGTGGCCATGACTTCGTAGATTTTGAGGATGTTTGGGTGGTTTTGGAGGCGGCGCATCGCTTCGATCTCTCGGATTATCCTTGGTTCCAAATGGGCTTCACTGGTTTTTTTCTTGTCGATGATTTTGACGGCTACGAATTCGCCGGATTCGATGGAACGAGCTAAATGGACTTTGGCAAAGCTTCCGCTACCAAGTTTACGGCCGAGTTCGTATTTACCGAGAAGAACGGTCCCTGAGGTTTTTTGAGGTGGTTTTAGGTTAAAAAGACCCATTTTTGTGGTGGTGGTTGCTACGGCGGAGAAGGTGCTGGGGAGTGACTGTGTGTTTTTTTTAGATGTTTCAGGGACGTTAGAGTGTATAGTGACTGGTTTTACTTTTATAAGGGAAAAAATCTACTTTTAAGTTTATTTTATTTCCGAAACTGCCCTTTTCTCTTTATGCTATATATCTACTATAATAATAAATCCCATTTCTACCGAAAAGAGAAAACATATATAATAGCATTTCTAAGACATTGAGAATTTCGGGAAAAGAAAAAAAAAAGTAGGAAAGAAACGTTGATATTGTTTTAATTTTGAAAATTCATACTTAACGCTAAAATACAACTACAATACCAGAAATTGAACTTGATGTGAAAAAGTATATTTGTTAAAACGGTAAAACATTTAAGACGTTACAAGAAACATTAGAGGTAATAATAATATTTGGATTTTGTTTCAGTCATGTGTGCGTTAATAACTATGCACATTCTTTTGATTGATGTATATAAATCTATGCAAACTATACTTTGTAATTTATGTCTGTATGGCATGGCACTATTAGTTTGACATTTATTGCATTAGTTTATGAAAGATGTCTACAAATGTTAATTAAGAAAATGAATTAAGCTAAAAAGGATAATTTTCATTCGTTTTGTGCAAACTAATAGATACGTGTATCTAAATTTTTTTTTAAGATATTGGTAATGCAAATTTTATTTTAGATAAAATCTAATAATACCTTTTTTAATTCTACTAAAGATTATATTAGTGTATTACATGGCTATTAAGAATGATAAGTAGAGTATTTTTTGTATGGCTTTATATTTAATAGCTAAGTTTTTACTTGAATTGATTGACTTATATCAACAAAGTATATATCATTGTTAAGATTTTGTTAGCTTAATTTTTTCTGGATAAATAAAAACTAAGAACTAATTTAATATAACAAAAATCTAATGATCGTCGGCTACCGAAAATGTCTAAAATATCTTTTTCAAAAATTTACGTATTATATAAATTAACATATAAAATTTTTAAAGTTTGTTATTTAACGAACAATTTTATATAATTTCACGCGGTAAAGTTGACATTAAACAAACAGTTCTATAATATTTTAAAACAGATTGTACGAGGAAAAACCAATCAATTTTATAATATTTTATTCATTTCTGTTGGGTAAGAATCCTATATTTAAAGTTTATATTAAACGAATATCTACACGGTAAACCTAATAATAATATTTTAAACATTTATGAGGGAAAAGTATTATGTTTAAAATGTTTTTTTTTGGGATAAAATGTGAATTATACCAAATGGAACAGTTACTTTACAAAAGCTTGGCCAAACTAATGGTTTCAATTATACCCAATATTTAAAAGATTAAAAACTAATCATGTTTAAAGTTTTTTTTTTGAATTAAGTGTTAAATTTATTCAACTCGAAAATACATTTTTACAACTTGGTGCTAATCATTTTTTTAAATTAAACACTCAATTCAAAAAAAAAAAACTTTAAACATGAGACAAAAAAAACTTTTCGTTGACTCAGAATTTTCATTTCTAAACCATGTAGTTTCCATTACAGTCTCAATACTGATCCTCGTTGCCGGATTCGGATCAAGCATCCTATAGATGAGTGCTCGAACCGGTTTCGAGATCCAGCTCGGCAAATGATAGTCTCTTCGTTGGATCTTCCTTACATAGTAACAACGTTGCCATCATCAAAAGGAAGGTGACCAGTGATAATACCGAAGAGAACCACTCCACACGACCACACATCAGCTTTAGCACCGTCGTAAGCTCTATAACCAAAAACCTCCGGCGCTGTGTAAGCCAGAGTGCCACAAGTTGTTCGAAGCAATCCCTTACTATTACGAATCTCCGGTAAAGCAGATAAGCCAAAGTCACAAAGCTTTAGGTTTCCATACTTATCAAGAAGCAGATTTTGTGGCTTCACGTCACGATGAGCGATTCCTTCGCTGTGGCAGAAGGTAAGAGCAGAGAGGAGCTGCTGGAAGTAGCGACGAGCCACCGGTTCAGTAAAGCGTCCGGAGGCAATGAGTTTATCAAAGAGATCTCCTCCAGGGGCAAGCTCAATGATGAGATACATGTTGGATTTAGTGGCCATGACTTCGTAGATTTTGAGAATGTGTGGATGGTCGTGGAGACGGCGCATGGCTTCGATCTCACGGATTATTCTTGTTTCCATGCCGGCTTCAAAGTTCTTCTTCTTGTCGATGATTTTGACAGCTACGAGTTCGCCGGTTTCGATGGAACGAGCTACATGGACTTTAGCAAAGCTTCCGCTTCCGATTTTACGACCGAGTTCGTATTTACCGAGAAGAACGGTCGCTGAGGTGATTTCAGATGATTTTGATTCCATTGTTGGTTAGTGGTGGCTGCGGCGGAGAAGGTGCCGGAGCGTGACTGTGGTTTTTTTTTTTTCTAAGGGACCGTTTTTTAAGAGTATGTATGGTCACTGTTTGTTTTTAGAGTAGAGTTTTTTAGTTCACTGTTTTATCCTTTTATAGGGAAAGAAATGGGACACAATTCTTTTATTTCCGAAACTGCCCTTATTTTGTACTTCAGGTGTAATTGCATTTCGGGAAAAAGGAAAAAAAAAAACCGTCCATTGTTTTCTTATTTAAAAACCACCTAAAAACAACTATAATTCATTTCGTAATATTTGCCTATTTGGACCTGAAATTGATATTGTTGTGAAATATCCATTTTTAAACGGTAAGACATTTTAAGACGTTACAACAATCATTAGAGTGTTTTTTTTTTTTTTTTTTTTTGGTTAAAAGGCTTAAAATTCATTAGACTTAACAATGATAACTGGATTTTATTCGGTAATGTGTACTTTAATAACTATGCAGATTTTATAGTCTTTTGACAGATATATATACATATAAGTGTAATGTGTAAATGTGTAATGAGTGAATATTTATTATTTTAACATTTATGCATTAGTTATTAAAGATTTCTATGAATGTTGATTAAGAAAACTAATAATCTCGTTTCCACCGGTTTAGATTTCTAAACGGTTTCAATTAATATACAGTTGTTGACAAAAAAAAATATAAAAAATAAGTTGTACAATTTTTTAACTGAAATAGTTTTCCCATAAATTTTAATCGATCAGCTTTTGTAAAAGGATAATATATTATTACCGAATACGAATATAAAAAATATTGAAAATTTTAATTTTGTCTGTTTTATAAATAAATTTCTATCAATAATTAAGATCAAACCGATCCAAAAATTTTGGAGGTGTAAAGTAAACTGGTGAATATGTGCAAACAAATGAGATAACTAGAGTTTATGTGTTCGCAATCTAAGTAGCATGAAAACGGAAACGGATATGTGGAAGCGAAAAGTGTGGAAACAAAAAAATTTCAAAAATTAGGGCACATGTTGGAAACGTGAACACCTACACACACACACATATATATATATAATATAAAATTAAAAATTAAAAATATATACTGAAACAACAAATACATATATAAAATAAATATTTGAAGCAACACAAATCTAACATATATATTACGTAGTTTAATTAGAGAAAAAGATCATAAGCATCAAAACATCTTCATTCATATTTTTAAAATATTTTAATAAGTATGAGATATTTTATGTTCTTCAAATTAGTTAAGATGTTTGGAAGTAAAAATAATAATAAATACCATATATATCTCATATTTTCAAATTGTCCAGTTAATAAGTTTCCAAATAAAAACACAAGTTTCCATTGCGTTTCCGAAATATAAACGAAATGTAAACAGACGTTTTCATCGTGTTTCTATATTGTAATTTTTAGGAAACGCGTTTCCATCAATTTTTCTAGAGTTTCAGCTTCTGAAACGGGAAACGAATATCAGAGAGTGTTTTCATGCTACCTAGGTTCGCATATTCGCATATTTGTATGTATAAATGGTTGGTTTCAATAAATATATTATAATGTTTATGTGTTTAACTATTCTTGTTTCCTGAATTTTTTTAGTTTTATATTATAAATGAGATTTTTTATTTGATTTAATTGTTTTGTTGCAAAAAATGGGAAAAATAAAAAACCTATGCTGACAAAACTTGAGCCTTGTAAAAATATGAACAAACTAGCCCAAAAATAATTTTTAAAGGTTGAAGGCCGTAAATTTTCTTATAGTATCGGCCGCAAGTTTAAATTTGGTCCACTTGGCCCATGCCAAAACATGTTATCATATATATGTATTCACTGCAAGTTTAAATTTGGTCCACTTAGCCC
Organism: Cardamine occulta; assembly: GCA_028015245.1. NCBI lineage: Eukaryota > Viridiplantae > Streptophyta > Magnoliopsida > Brassicales > Brassicaceae > Cardamine > Cardamine occulta. The sequence goes on from CM051387.1 coordinate 8,939,772, forward strand.
AAATACCGGTTTTGGGCGAAACACAATATAATTTTATGTCAATATATTTTATCTTATAAATATATCGGCCGCAAATTTAAATTTGGTCCACTTGGCCCAAAAATCGGTTCTGGGCGAAACACAATATAATTGTATGCCAAGACATGTTATCCATTAGCAAGCCTAAGACCAATTTGGATAAAATAAAATTATGAAGTCTTTTGTGTTGAAATAAAAAATCAAGGGTGGAATGAATTATACAAATGCAGAAGATTGTCTTTTGCGATATAATATGACTATTTTAAGGGTTTTCTTTTAACAAATAAAACGGAATGTGGAAGCTTGATTTAAACAATGCATTAAACATAGTGTCACCCTTTCGAGACACTCTGCAAACGATTCTTGTCTAGATTTCTCATCTTATCACACTTGGGACCAGATCAGAAGAAGAAGAGAAAAGGTAAAATGGGTTCAGGTTGTTTTGTTTTGTTTTATTACATGGTTAGCAATATTGAATCACCTCGCTAATGGTTCTAGAATGCATAATTGGGGTTGTTTTCAACCTTGCCTATCATGCGATGAACCAAATGAGACACGACACCATTTGTTCTTTTTTTGGTGTCGGGCTACCAAATGAGACACGACACTTTAAAACCCCACTCTCTACTCATCAGCTAATTCGGGCTACTGATAAAATGGTCTGAAACAGGATCACCTCATTGGGCCATCAATATATACAAACTAGAGTTCATTATAGGAAATATCACTTAATCTGTGACAGCCTATAACAAAATCTCTTCCAATCTCTCTCATTTTCTTTCACGTTCCTTTCATTTTAAATTTTAATTGTAGTTGTTATGTTCTTTATTTTTTTATTTTTGGTTCGTAACTGTTTCCAAATTTTACAATACATTTGTTTCCTTTTACAATCACTTTAACTTATAATTTTAGTTTTTATGTTTTTTCTGTTTCGTATTATTTTTTAGGTTTGTAAAACAATATTTTGAACTTTACTCGGTTTAAGTTTTTTTAAAAAGATCTTCATGAGATATTTTGTCGATAAAAAAAATATTTTATTTTATTTTATTTAGAATTATCAGTAATTGGTAAGATTGTTTTGACGATTTATTTCCTAAGAATGTGCTAATCAAAAAAAATTCGACAAATTTTGTTTCCGTCACTTGAGTTTCGTCGGAATTGTGTGTCAAAATTCTGTTGGAATTAGTTATTTCAACAAATTTCTACACAATTTTAGTTGTCAAAAATACCTATATTTTCTTGTAATAATAAACTAATGCTACAAATAGGCAACATCATGTTCATTGGGGGTTTTTTTTTTCGGGGTCAAAAAGGTTCATCGGATTATAAAGAGAAAGGAAATCATAAATGGATCGTAATATATTTTAAAAGCAACTTTGGCTTTACAATGGACATGTTGAATCTATTATTCAACAGTTGAATAGCGGCAATAAGGATGTTGAATTAGTGTGTTTAAATGAGGTGGAGTTTTGGGTCTTGAATAAATTCAACCGGTTGGAAAATGAGAAGTGGAGAGAGTTGGAACCAAATGGACCAATCAGAGATAGAAGTGTGTTGTCCAAATTTATGCAGCGCGAGTTAATGAGAGAGACAATAATACCAGCCATGTATCTTTTTATGATTTGTTGTTTTGATTTTTAGATTTTTATTTCATCCTAAATTTTTAAAACCAATGATTTCATAGTAGTTATATTTATTAAAAATAAAAATTATATCAAAATTCATCACTATTTTATTTTATAAATAGATACTTTTTCATTTAATTTGGATATAGAAAAAAAAGAATTTGTTTTTTTATTTGAAAAATAAAATTATTTGAAAACCCTTGTTTAAATAATGACTATCTCTATTTTTCTTTTTCTTTTAAAAAAATAAGAATCTAAAAAAAGAATTAAAAATACATTTAATTTCAATAGCTAATTGTTATTTATAAATAATCACAAAAATTGAAAGCGTAAAAAAAAAAAGAATATAAATTAAAAATAGTATGCTACAATGTTGAATTTTATTAAACAAAACTATTATAGGATGTAAAAAGTTGAATATGTGTTGAATTGTTAGATGGAAAAAAAAAAAGATAATGTGGAGTGTTAAAATATAAAAAAACTAGGATGTTGAATTATCAAACCATTGTGGATAGTCTTTATCTTCAACTTTACGAACCAAAATGTATTGTTTAAGAATACATTGTAGAATAACTGTTACTCCCAAAGAGTGATAATAATTTTTAGAGAGTAAAAAAATCTCGCTGTGGTTGTTTATCATGTTTTGTAGAAAAAAACATCACTGATCATGTGTCTTTATTGGTCATTTGGAGTTGGGAGTTAGATAGCATTCTCATTTTATTTCATTCTTTACTAAACGGTCGACATCAGTGGGACCTACTTCGCAGTCAAAATTTTCCATGTGAAGATTAATAAATTACAAAATAATCATTCACCTCATAAATTGGATAAAAAAAAAGGGGCTAAAATCGTCTAACGTTAGTATATTCAAGTATTCCGTTACTATTCTTTTTTTTTAGTTTGCTAATCTTCTATAAAGGACAAATACTACTAACAACACCACGTTTGTCTTGTGTATGTAGAATATTTAAGTAATTTTGTTTCCTCGTGAGCTATCAAACATGAAAGAACCTTGTTTCCACAAAACAACAGTAACCGTCAGGATTATCTGGTGATGGTCGAAAGGCATCTCAACGGCTCTTATTATGCCATCTTAGCCCCCACTGTGTCGGTCTCGAGGCAGTGTGGTCAAAGACTCAAGTCCCAATGTAACCGCCAACGGGAAATAAGAGAATGCAAAGAAAGCATGCAAATTGACGTTACACTCACTAATTATTCTTTTCACTTTTCAGTGACTTTGAATTTTTATATCCCACTCGACTTTGGCATGTTCGTCTTAACTACATTACACCGCACTTAAATTATATGTCCATATTTATAGAACTGTTTCAACATGGAAACGTTATTTTGCACATAGATAGATACATGATGGAATCGTTTGATGTAGTCAATAAGTATCTCCGAAATTGGCAGTGGGTAGGTATAGTCATTTTGGAAGCGTTACTCAAATTAGCCTTTATAATTTAACTGGATGCAAAATCTTGTGTCTCATTAAACTATATTAGCTAGTCATCTAAGTAGGTAAAACATTTTAAGGTTAAGAGTTCGAATATCGGTGATATAAAAAGACTAATTTAAGTTTTGACCAGAGGCCACAACCCAAAATTTCTTGATTAAAATTTTGAATTAACGAGTTAGGTAAATAATATGAGAAATAGCTAGTGACAACTTATAGAAAGGAGATTTGTAGAATATATTTAACTAAATGACAATTTTTTAAAAGATACTCATTTACAATGAACTTAGATATAAAGAATTATGTGGAACATGTGATCACTAGAAAGACTAAGAACCAGGTTTAATAAATCTTTGTTTCCACACAAAACATTGTTAATGATTTACTTTCTTTGTTTGGCACTTTTTTGCTTGCTTATATAAGTTGGAGTTGCAAATTATTCGTTTCTCTAAAAATAGACAAACAAATTTAATTAATGGACTTGCATTCTCTTATTTAATCCTGAAAACTCCATTGGTCGTGGAGGTGTTGTCTTTATAATAGTGATGTGGTGGACGGTCCATATCACCACTAATATTCACATTTTAGTTATTACTTAGTTTTTTGCGATGACTAACATCAAAATGAGACATTATATTATAATGTAATTAAAAATTAACTCGCTTTCAGTGTACTTACGTGCGAACGAAACCTATATCCTTTTGTTTGATTTGTAAAACATATCAATTCTTTCATACTAATAACTTGAGTATACAACTTTGTTGCTATCACATCCAATTACAAAACCCTCTAACTTAATATGTAACATATAAGTTGAACATTAGATGTGTATATTATAATTTATCTGTCTGAAAATGTGATAGGGAAAATAGTTCTATAATTTTACTACTATTTGTTTTAGATGGTTTTGGTTTCGGTTTTTCGGACTTTCACAACTCTATCTTATTACACACTAAAAGGCCCATTGGGCCTTTGCTTCCTTGAGGACCCCCAGTGATTTTGTTCAAACCGACATAAGCTATTATCGTTTGGGGTATTTGCAAAACGACAAAAGTCAAAATTAGAATTTAACCAAAACAAAAAGTCAAAATTAGAAACCAAAAACCCTAAGATTTCCCCCCCAAATCATTTCACAACAACGATGATCTCTTCTCTCTCGTCTCTGCTTTAGAGTCTCGCCTCTCTTCGAATGGAAAACGAAACCCTCTTCGTTGCGTCGAAACTGATTCTAGTCTCACTACACGAAGTTGAGAACCAGCTCGAACTATCACTACGTCAAGCCTATGAGAGTCTCGAGCCGAAACTACGTCCACCGTTCTCCTTAGAGATCCCAGACACACAAGAGTATCTTGAGCTCAATAGAGCTATCGTCTATGGCGTTTTATGCGAACCCAATTCCTCTAAAACCCATATCAAACACTTACATGCTTTAGTCACTGATGGGTATGCGTTTTTCACAAGTTTACTTATTGGAATCGTTGTTGAATTGTATGTTAAGCTTGTTGATTCCGCTAAGATTCAGCTTATTTGGGTTACAAAGGAGATGATTGATGTTTCAAGTGTGGGACTTGAGGATTTGATTGTGTCTTTGCTGAGAAGAATTGGTAGTGGTGATTATGGTGATCAGAATGTTTGGTTGTGTTCTGAATTGGTGAATTTGTTTATTGATAAATGGGATTGCTTGCTTGAAGATTTGCCATTGGTTTTGACTAGTGCTTTGTATAGTTTTCTTCGTTTGTTAGCGGATCATTGTAGGATTATAGGCGTCGAGAAATTGGAGAATGTGAAGAGATTGGAGATTAGATTCTGTGTTAAAATGTTTAGAGAGAAGCTGGATTTGAGTTTGATGATTGGTAGGGATCTTGTGCGGTTGTTTCAGGATCTGTCTCATGTCTCTGAATTCAGAGAGATATGGAACGATTTGGTCTCGAAGCTTTCGCATATTTACCAGTTGAAGACTTCAAGTAGATACTTTGTTCTTCGAATTAGTCCTGAGATGGAAACTCAGTTAAGGTTTTTGCTTGGAAATGTGAAATTGGGAAGTCAGAAGCGGCATCAGATATGGTTCTTGAAGAAATTTCTCTTGGGTCCTGAGAAAGAAACACTTTTTATCGACATAGTGCGATTTGTTTGCTGTGTTATTCATCCAACTAACGAAATCATCAGATCAGAGATTATGCCAAGGTGGGCTGTTCTAGGCTGGCTATTGGAACTGTGCAAACAAAGTCATCACATAGAGCGAAGTGTTAAGCTGGCTTTGTTTTACGACTGGCTCTTCTTCGACGAGAAAATGGATAATATTATGAATGTTGAACCTGCTGCTCTATTGATGGTATGGTCAATACCGCAGTATCCACATATTACTCACTCTTTACTTGAATTCTTACTTCATCTTGTGGACACTTATGACATAAGCCATAGAGATATGGTTGTGAGAGGTGTGGCATCAGCATTCAGAGAAATCGAGCATAAAGGAGTCATTCGATCTCTGGATCTTTTCCTTAAAAATCCTTCAGTTGCACCAGAGCTAAAGAAGAAGCTAGCAAATCTGTTGTCATGTCATCAGGACAAGGTCCCTGTGAATAAATCTCTTGCAACTCTTGTTCCTTCGAAGCAAACGTTTAGTTCTTCAGAAGCTAATTTAAAAGAATGCAGCATCAAAGTTGTTGATAATCCTGATCAGAGGTTGGAAAGTTCTGTTGAAAATCCAGCAAAACCTCAGATTCCAGCATGAAAAGTTCAAAGAGTTTATAAGACCCCACGGTGAACAAAACCATTGTGTCTATGTTGCGAATCTTGCATCAATCGTCCGCCGCAATTGAAGGTTACTTCTCTCTACTTGTAATCAAGACACTCACACTTGAGCAAAGAAACAATTGCGCACTTAGAGAACAAGAACAGAGAGAATAACATAGGGACGGAGAATAACATAGTGACGTGAAGTTTATCAGTGTGATTGATCCTATGGCTGAGCCAGAATGAAGTCTAGCAATATACTATCTCAAGATTACAAGATCATCGAGAGTTCAAGGTTTAACACTAAGAATACTCACTCTAAAGATTAAAGTTGAACACAGCTTAGAAATGATGTCTAAAGATTAAAGTTGAACACAGACTAGAAATGATGTTTCTCTGTTTTTAACCGTTGTGTTCTAACTGTAACAAACTCTTGGCCGTTAACCAATTATTCATTACAGGTTTAATTAGACTTTTGTTCAATATCGAATACCAATGCTTAACAATGATTAGAATTCACAAATCAACAGTCCAAAATATTTGGGAACTATGCCATATGATGTGACTGGTTGGGCCCAATCTAATTGGGCCTAGTGAGGAGATTTTTTCTGTTTTACAAAATCTGTACAACCAATTGAAAGATTTTAGTTTTACCCTCGTCTCCTCCAATCATGTTGGTTCAAAATCCCAGTTTCTCAGTCACAAGAACTCTAAAAGCTCTTGCTTGATTCAAGTTGATTTCTTCTCTTCATCGATTGTAGTTTTCTCAGGGAAGGTCTCATCTTTAACAACAAGGTGAGTTTTTTTAGTTGGATTTTGATTTTATCTTTCTGCCGCAAAAATGTTTCCTTTCGTCTGCTTGTTAAATGGGTTTTTACCATATCCGAATTCTCATCAAATCTCTAGCTTTGAAGACTGTTTCATAGCTTTAGTTCTATTGATTCAAGTTGAATTCTTGATTCCGTGCATTAATTTGATTCAATTGCTCACTCAACAGGTATTGAAAAGTTGGTGTTTTTGCTTCTTTGTTTCATTCGACTCCATTGCAAGAAACAAAAAAAATGCAAAGTGTTAGTCAACTTGGACCTTCAGAGATCTTTCTCGTAGCAAGAAGAGATCAACCTAGTACGAGGTTAGTTATTTCTTGGTTTTTTCAGTTTTATCTGTTTTTTGATGATTTTGCTTCTTAATTTGTATTTGACATTTATGTTTGATTCTACTAATTTGCAGGGCACAGCTTTGGTTTACTGGAAGACTCTCTTTTCGACAAGAAACATTTGGTGAGTAATCAAAATGATACATAGAAGAAAGAATCTATCTTTTTTTCCCAATTTTGAAAACAGTTTTGGTTTAATATTGATGTGTGTATATAGGGGTTCGTTTAAAGAATAGAGTTGAGTTTAGTCCAAGACCTGTACCTCCAAACTTGATTGCAGCAGAGAAAGAAGAAGCTAAAGCTGTTTTAACTCTTTTCTTCAAGAAGCAAGGTCTTAGCAATAGCATCTCCTCTCGGTTAATCAACAAATCTGATCAATTCATTGACCATTTAGTCTCAAGACTTCACTCTGTTCATAAATCCCGATACCTCGTAGGTTCGATCTTTTATCTTCTTAGACTTAACATCAGAACATGTGTCGCTCGAGGATGAACTTTAAAAGTTTGATGTTTAATTGTAACAGGAAGAGAGCTTACTACACTTGAAATCCGAGATTCTCTCATTCCTTACCTCGAACAACTTCATGAAGAGCATGGTGATCTTCTCTCTGAGCTTGTTGTAAGCTTCCCTGATCCACCAGCTGAGCCTAGAGCTGTTGCTTCATCTCCACTCCCACTCCCACTACCTCGTGGTGACGCAGATTCCGCTGCAGACACTCGAAAACTAAGAGCTGTGTCTCGAGTCAGCGAACTCGATACAGAAGGTGCATTACGTCCTCAGACTCTTTACCTTCTTGACCTCGGTTTAAACCTTGAGCAGATCAAAACAATCACTCGCAAGTTCGCTGCTTTTCCTTACTACAGCCTCGAGGGGAAAATCAAACCTGTTGTTGAATTCCTTCTAGACCTTGGAATTCCTAAATCAGATATCCCTACAATCCTTTGCAAACGTCCACAGATATGCGGTATCAGCTTAACCGATAACCTTAAACCGACAATGGCCTTTCTTGAGACACTTGGCATTGACAAGAATCAATGGGCAAAGATCATTTACCGTTTCCCAGCTATCTTAACTTACAGCCGCCAGAAACTTACTTCAACCGTCGAGTTCTTGACCCAAACCGGTCTTTCAGAAGAACAGATCGGTAGAGTCCTAACCAGATGTCCAAACATAATGAGTTACAGCGTTGAAGACAAGCTCCGTCCAACAATGGAGTACTTTAAATCCTTAAATGTTGATGTTGCGGTGCTCCTTCATCGATGTCCTCAAACATTTGGATTAAGCATAGAGTCAAATTTGAAGCCTGTAACCGAGTTCTTTCTCGAAAAGGGTTATAGTTTAGATGAGATTGGGATCATGATTTCTAGATATGGAGCTTTGTATACTTTTAGCTTGAAAGAGAATCTGATGCCGAAATGGGATTACTTTCAGACAATGGAGTATCCGAAATCCGAGCTCGTGAAGTTTCCGCAGTTTTTCGGGTATAGTTTACAGGAGAGGATCAAGCCGAGGTACGAGCTGGTGAAGAGAAGTGGAGTGAGACTCTTGTTGAATCAGGTTTTGTCATTGTCAGGAGTTGAGTTTGAGAAAGTTGTGAAGAAGAAGATTATGAAACTTGTGGCTGAACAAAGTAGTAGCGGTTTGTTGTGAACATTTGAATTTTAGAATAGAGGCATTAATAATTTTTGTGAGGCTCATATATTTTGGTCTTTACAACTTTTCATTGTCGTAAGAAATCTCCAAATTGGCTCTTTGTGCTACAAAATCTTACCACAAAAAAAAATCAATTTGACTAAATTTATAGGTGTTTCGATTTCACCGAGTAAAACATAACATCAAAAGTATTAATGTGAGTTTAAGTATTAATGCTCATGAATGATTACTTCTGATATAAGAAAACACACGATATAAATTCTCCAATATAAAATCATGAACATGAAAATTTCATTTGTTTTTTTAGGTAAAATGTGAAAAAATCACCGATAAGGAACACATAGTTTGATTACGAATGCTTTTAGGCTTTTAGCAAAGTGCTTCTTTGGCACAAAGAATTTTCATTTGCTTTTTATTTCACAGTAAAATATTAATTTCAAATTTAACAGAAAAATATAATTATTTAAAAAAATAAAAGATTTGTTGACCAAAAAATATATATTTAAGAAGTTTTTTTGTAACAAAAAAATCCAAATTTAATTTAGATTATTAAAATAATCGATGACTTTATTGAATATGATGATACCTTACTCAAAACTTGATAGTACATTATTTATCTAGTAAGCAAATTCAAAGTTATTTCTTAAATATGAAACTAACAACTGATTTCAGAAAAAAAAAATTATCACAGTTACTTCCACTTCCTCTCTTGTTGGGAAATATTCAGTTGAAAATTTTCATCCTCTTGATTAAACGCAAACCATTTTCTTCGGCTATAGGCTATAGCCTTTATATCCGACTTGTTAAATGGGTATATTGTATTACGAGTGACATGAATCTCTCCATCTTCGTCTTTTAACATCTCTCTCGCGCTTTCCATAAATCCTCCCACTATTTTAGGGTGTTTCCTATAAAAGAAGATGATTATGAAAATTACAGTTAAACCTCTATAAATTAATATTCGATTCATTAATATTTTGCTAAATTAATAATTTTTTCTGGTCTCAAATTGATATTTTGACCCAAATATCATCTATATAAATTAATAACCTTGATAAGTAAATAAAATATCATAAAAATACATTGGTCATAATATTATTAATTTATAGAGGTTTTACTGTATATGTGAAAGCAGTTCCAAACAAGAATAGAAATATCTTGAATTTTAATTAAAATTTCAAGATCATGTTCAAGAACCTTAATTGTGAGTACACACATGATAAAATAACCTCTCATTCTCACTAACAAAACCTTACCCTGCATGAGGAAAATTGAAGATGATCATGTCGTATCGCGCTAAGCGATAGTCTGAGGTCATGGAGTGTACGTTAGCACCACGTACCACGGTGCAGCCAAGTCGCTCCAACTCTTCCACGTTCTCTTTTCCATTGTCGTAACTACGCCCTAGCCCCTCTACCATACATAGCAGGATCAGAACCAAACTTGATAAGCTATCGCTGAGTTTTTTCATGGTGATTGAACCTTAATTATATCATATGATAAAAATAACAAAAATTTATAATGGTTTTAGATTTATTATTACCTCGAGTATCAAGAGATATCACCGTAGTGTTGGTGGTAGAACCAAAGGCTTTGGCTAGAGACAAAGAGAAAGAAAATTTTCCTTCTCCTACCAGAAGTACTTCTTGTTTAGTGTTGTTTTGGCTGAACATTGTAGATCCTTCCTCCTTGTAATCAACTGCAAGTTTTTATCATTACACATCATGTCCTTTTATATACACATGTGCATCGGAAATGGATGCATGAGTCAAATTAAGAGAATTAGGTTAAATGTTTGGTTTTGTAATCTGTCTCTTCGAACTTTGTGATTATTTATGTACGTTGAAGACCATTCATATTCTAATATATAGCATCTATGCATGCCTTTATGGATAATTTAGCTTTTTCCGATTATAATAGAGGAATTGGATATTTAATTTAGTCTTTTTGGTAAAATTTAAAGGCATCCATTGCTGAATAAAGTAATTAAGTTTTTAGGGAGTATCTGCCGGAGCTCCATGCGATGTCAAATCTATAAATTGACCCATTATGCCGCTAAATCGCACTCTTAACCTTGCCATTTTGGAAGTAAGGTTTATTTGTTATCTACCCAACTAACCAATTATTTGCAAATGACAGCTTTTCTATTTGTTTGACTAAGCCAACTTATTGTTTTTCAACGACCATATTAGGTCTGGGCATTCGGATTTTCGGATCGGATCGGATTTAGGATTTTTCGAGTAGAAAAATTTTGAATCCGTTCGGATTCTAACAGGTTTTCGGTTCGATTCAGATAGGATCTAATCGGATTCGGATCGGATTTCAATTTTTTTATGAAACCCGAGATAGAACTGAACATATATTCGGTTATTTCGGATTCAAATCTAAAATCTGAAAAATCCGAAAACCCGAAAAATCCAAAAAAATCTGGACAAAACCCGAAAAAAAACAGCAAAGAAAAAAGTTCAAAGTAACAAAATAAGTTCCAAAACAAGAAAAAATAAACATCAATTCCAATTCTAAAGTTGCAAACAGAGATAACTGAATCAATAAGAATTAAAACAAACAGTATCCAAACATAAGTCCTTCATCCTTCATAGCCAAATAATAACATCCAATTCCAAGTTCCAACAAACTACTCAAAAACCTGTGCAAAAGGATTTGTAGAAATTAGATAAGTAAAAAGTAACTATCAGTTTTGTTGAAGAATGTAAAAATGGTTATTTTATCAAAATTTCATAGTAGCTAACAGTCTAACACCGTAACACATCATAGTAGCTAACACTATAACACATTACCAAGGCGAGAAGAAAAAGAAACATGTTCAATTCTCTTAACCATTACTCTAATGGAGAATATTGTTAAGAGAATAATTGTAAAAAGTTAAAACCTTTCTCAGCTGATTAAAAGTCTTTTCTCTTCAATTGAATTGAGACTCAAACTCTACAAATAAACAAAATATATAGTTTCTTAATAAAGATAAAACATAAACCTGAAAAGCACAATTGAAATGAACTTAAAGAACATAAATTACCTTTTTGAAGCTTGTCTTACAATTCAATATCATCAAACAATTATTGAGTAGTAATCAGTCCTTTGTCACTTTTGTGAATTTCACACTTCAACCATTGTTCAATGCACATTAAAGTCTCAACCATGTAGTAAGTCAAACAACTCCTGGATGGCTCTAGAATTCGCTTGCTAATACTAAACACTACCTCAGGATCAACAGAGGACACTTGCATTGCAAGTATATCTCTAGCTATTGCAGCTAAAACCGGATACTTGGGACTGTTAACCTTCCACCAATCCAAGACATTATGGGTTATTCAAAGCGGATTAGGCTTTGGAATTTACACTTTATCCTTCAGATATAACTCCAACTTAGTACTTGCATCTTCAGAACTTAAGTCACTTATTATCTCATCGTAGACAGAATCCATTCTTTCATATCCAAAAGTAACACCACCTTGACCTTGATCATCGTTTACACACATTTTGTCAAAACAATCAGCATCAACCTGATCTTGTGAATCTTGTCTGCCCTGAGAATCAGTCCAATGCGGCTACTTTGATGCCAAATTTCCAGCTGTTGTTAACTCTTTATTATATTCTTCAAACAGGTCCTTCAAAACTTTATTGACTGATCTCAAGAGCTCTTTGGATTCTGCACTATCTTTTTCATATAGTTTATCAAAACAAAGACTTGCAAACTTCATTTTGTTCCTCGGATCAAATACACTAGCTATAATCAAAAGCTTATTTATATTTCTTAAGCCATCCCAGTACTTATCAAACTTCTCTAAAGTCATAGCCTTTGTCTGAAGCTTTTCATTAGTATTTTTGCTCAATGATATAAGATTCCTCTCAATAGTCACTACTTCATTTAAACCTTAAAGGAGCATGCAGAAGTAGATGCTGAAACCACTAAAGTAGAGTTGTAAAATATGAGCAGAAAAGCCATTAACCTCTCTACTGCATCCCAATCATCTTTACTTGGTGGCCCAATCCTTGTCTTTCCTTCCACCCTTTCAATAAAATAATCATTATACAACTTGTCTTAAGCTTCCATTTTATCAAAGAGCTCTTGCTAACATCAGATATGTCGAATTTCACCTAGTTTTGCAGTCCAAAGATAAACTACCCCTTGTCATCTTTCTTGATTCTACTTTTTGCTCAAATACCTCTAACCTTTTAGTAGACGATCTGACATATTGGACAGCATTCCGAATTGCAGACACACTCTTACTCAAATCGTGTAAACCATCATTCACAACTAAGTTGATGTAGCCTATAAACTTTAGTTATGCACCAAAGAACCATCAAAAACTTGATTCGATAATTATCAAATAGCCAACAAAATGTTTATATCGAAAACTTGGTGTGTTATGTTTAAGATACGATATCTTCTTCTCATTACTTCGTATCTTCTCCTCTTCATTACTACATATATTCTTTTCATTATTTTGTATATCTTTGTAATCTTAGATTTGTATAGAAGTTATGATATGTTGTAATGTGTATATATTGAGCCTTTGATGGGATGAATAGAACAACACGATAAACCCTATATTCTGGTTTATAACACGGTATCAGAGCCACTAAACACACAAAATTAATGACTCTGTTTCTTTCATTTTTCTCTTTTATGTTTCCGCGTTTGATTTCTTTTTTCAAGATCTGTGTTCTATTCATTTGATAGATTCATCATCTCAACGTCTGATAATGAATATGGTGCAGTTGATTCTTCGGGAAATCTAAGATCAGGTTTTCCTCCTCTGATGGTGCCACGTCGTGTGGAGATTCAACGTCACACCATATCACCCCATGACCTTACGGCGAGTGATAATCCAAGATCACTTATTTCTCAACCCCTGATGCGTGGCTCTAATTATGATGAAAGGGCTACCAACATTCGACTTGCTCTTTCGGCAAGGAAGAAGTTTGGTTTCATGGATGGCATGATACCAAAACCAAGTGAAGATTCTGGAGATCTTGAAGACTGGTGGACTAACAATGCATTAGTGGTTTCGTGGCTGAAGCTTACTATTGATCTGGTTCTCCGTTCTTCTATCTCTCATCATGATGTTGCTCATGATCTTTGGGAGCACATCAAACGATAATTTTTTTGTCAAAAATGGTCAGAAAATTCTGTGACTAAAGCAAGGGCTTGCGATATGCACACAACGTAGGCTTGCGATTGAAGCTTATTTTAGTAAGCTAACTCAGATTTGGACAATGCTTGATGACTATTGTCATACGAAGAACTGTGGTTGTCCTCAAGGACATGATTTGGAGAAAGAAAGGGCTGAAGATAAACTTCATCAGTTTCTTTTGGGAATTGATGAATTGGTGTTTGGTACTGTAAAGTTGTCTCTCTTATCAAGAGATCCTTTTCCAACTCTTGATGAAGCATACTATGTTCTCACTCAAGATGAGGTTTCAAAGAAGGATGTTCTTATCGATGGTACCAACAATGAGGTCAGTTTCACAGTTCATGCTGCTCCAAATTTTTCAAGTGATAAATCAATGGTGTTTTTAAGTTGTGGCCGGCATGGACATTCGGCAGATCATTGTTTCAGGACCATTGGCTATTCACAATGGTGGGGCGATCGTCCCGAAAACCAAAGGTCTACAGTTTTGACCAAACTTTGGGTGCTCCTGCGCGTGCTCATGCGGTGGTAGCATAGGCTAATACGATGTCTCATACAGCTAATTCAACTGTAGTGGCAGCAGATTGGATTGGCTTCACGAGGCTGAAAGAAGATGATTGGCACACTTTGATGCAAATGCTGAATAAATGAAATCAATCAGCCAACGATCAACGTTTGTCAAGTACGTCTATTCTTAGCACTTGGAAATCAATCAGCATACGTCAACGTTTCTCAGTTGACTAGGGATATTCATTGTATGGTTCAACTTACGGATAAGATTTGTGTTATTCAGGACCACATCACAATGATGCTGATTGGAGCGGGTGAACAAGAGAACAGACTTTACTACCTTAGAGGATTGGAGAATATGGCGTCGGTGAATCATTTAACTCGGAGTTCACTGGAAATGTGGCATCAACTCTTGGATCACCCTTCTTCTAAAGCTGTGGAGTTGTTGTCTAGCTCGGGTGTTATTCAGGGTTCTATTTATGATGTTATTGATGTTTATGCTTCTTTTTTTCCTACGCATAAAGTGTGTGATGTGTTTTTACGCGCCAAACAAACACGAGATGTATTTCTTTTAAGTTCAAATAAAACATCATAGATTTTTTAACTCGTTCACACTGATCTTTGGGGGTCATATCACACATCGGCTCTGTGTGGTTCCATATATTTTTTAACTATACTTGATAATTTTTCCCGTGCTGTTTGGCTTTATCTCTTACCTTCTAAGCGAGAGGTACCAACTTCTCTTCAGAATTTTATTGCTATGATCAAACCTCAATTCAACAAACAAGTAAAGATTATTCGCAGGGATAACGGTTCTGAGTTTATTTGCTTAAAGAAGTTTTTAGCAGTAAGGGAACTATCCATGAAATATTTTGCTTCTCGACTCCTCAGCAAAATGGGAGGGTAGAACGTAAGTATCGACACCTTTTGAATGTGGCAAGGGCGCTAAGGTTTCAAGCTAACCTTCCAATCGAATTTTAGGGACAATGTGCATTGGCAGTTGGCAATTTGATTAATCGAACTCCAACGACAATTCATCACGGCAAAACACCTTTTTAGATTCTTTATGATCGATCTCCTTCTGTTTCTCATTTAAGAGTGTTTGGATGCTGATGCTTTGTTCATAATCATTCTCATGGTGATGATAAATTTGCGAGTAGAAGCAACAAGTGTGTTTTTATTGGATATCCTTTCGGTAAAAAGGGATGGTGTGTCTATGATCTTGAAACAGGGAAAATCCTTGTCTCTCGAGATGAAGTATTCATTGAAAACGAGTTTTTCATTTGCAGTACCTACAACTTCTGCGTCTAGTGAGTTTTTTCTTTCACAATTGTTGTTTCCTCAAGATGATGAGGATGGTGGTTCGACAGAGGAGTCATTACCTCGGGTTTCAAATTTAGATGTTCACAAGCAAAGAAATCCTTCAAAGGGCCGAATTCTTTATCTGATGTTATTGGGCCGGTTTCTTCAGCTCAGTTAAGTCCAAATACCAATAATTTGGGATCTTCGTCTCCAGATATGATTTTTACAGAGACTGAAGCTCCGGTTGTGGATTCTACCATCGTGACTATTCTAGTGGCACCTCTACCAAATTCTACAGTTGTTAATCCTCCTATTGTCGAGCTGCCAGCTTTGCGTAGGTCTACTCGTCATACTTTTCCTTCCGTTCGATTGAAGGATTATATAACTAATACGGTACAACCTGACTCTCCCTCATCCAGTGATTCAGACTCTACACTGTTTCCAATTGATGGTTTTGTCTCATATACTCATTTTTCTGAAGCTCATGTGGAATATTTATATGCAATAACATCAATTGTGGAGCCCAAGTATTTTTCACAGGCCGTTGGAGATGAGAACTGGGATTTAGCAATTACAACAGAGGTTGATGCTATGGTGAAGAACAGTACATGGACTATCAAAATTTTGCCAGAAGGCAAGAAGACAATTGGCTCTCAATGGGTCTATAAAGTCAAGTTTAATACAGATGGAAGCATTGAGCGTTATAAAGTGTGATTGGCTACTGTGGATAATAATCAAATAGAGGGGATTGATTATAAGGAGATTTTTGCTCCGGTTGCAAAAATGACTACGGTACGAGTTTTCTTACAAGTTTTTGTGTTTCTGGATTGGGAAGTCCATCAAATGGACGTTCACAATGCATTCTTACACGGGGATCTCCATGAGGAAATCTACATGAAGCTTCCACCTGGGTTTCGAACGAAGAATAAGAATGCAGTGTATCGACTTCATAAGTCAATTTATGGTCTGAAACAGTCTCCACGGTGCTGGTTGTCTTCTTATTTTTTGAATTTGTTTTGATCTTTGGTCTTATGGATAATGGCCTTAAGAAACTGATTCTCATTAACAGGGAAAGAAAAAAAGTTCAAACAAGTGGTTTCTTACTATACAAGCAAGAGCTAATGAAAAACAAAATTAAGAAGACGAGAGAGGGTTTCGTGTTTTTAGATGATTTTGAAATTCTAAAAACAACCATATAATAACACATTAGATAATTAACAATTAAACATTTTGAAACACCGCAAACACTTTACACAAACTCGAGCCGCAACTTTTTCTTCCACATAACGTATTATAAAGCAGAATATAGGGTTTATCGTGTTGTTCTATTCATTCTATCAAAGGCTCAATATATACACATTACAACATGATAAATAAAAGAGAGAAAGGTTAAAAAAAGAGTTTTCCATGGCCTTATGGGTTACCATGGTTTGCAGGTAGCCAAGAAACGGAGTTCAGTGGTTCTGTCTTCCCATTCGACACCTTCCAACCATTTGGTTTCTCCGTATTTTACGATAAGTTCTACACCCGCAGTTCCACTTTTGGAATCTAGTGGAACCTTTTTCAGCTTGGGACAATTTTCTTCTATGGTGAGCTCACTTAGACGTGGAAAAGGTAGAGGTTTCCAGTAGATGCTCTTTAGCTTAGGTAAATCAGATAAGCTAAGACATTCTAGTTTTTGAAACGGAATGGTAATACTTGCATTATCATCTGTGACAGTTGCAACCTTTTCTTCACTTATTATATCCTCTAGTTGCTCTGCGAAACGTACGTCGAGATAAGTAAGGTTTGGAGCAAACAATAGCCATGTCAAATTCTTTAGACCATCACATTGTCCTATAATGACTTTCGAGAGGCTAGAGAAGCATGATGTTGTTCTCCTCTCGACCTTTATCTCCTTCATTCCACATTTCCATATGCCAATGCGACGGATATTTCCCATGGTTGGAAAAGTTAATATTTTGAATGATTCTTCCTCAACCTCTATAAGCTCTACATATTGAATAGATTTCGCCAATCTCTCAGAGCATAACAAATGTTCCAAAACCAAACTCGAGAAGATATCTATGGTTAGAAATTCTAAATGTTGTAAGAGTTGTAGCTCCTTTGCTGAGTTCACATCTAGAGCCTTTTTGGACTTTTGTAGTCTCAGTGTCCTCAAACTCAACAACTTAGATACTCCGGCAATACTCTCCAATCTCTTCATGGACTCCAAATTCAGATGTATTAGCTTTTTCAACTCTTGTAAACCAATAGGCAACCACTCTATGTTTGTATATGATAAGTCAAGATATCTCAAGGAGACCAACTCTGATATTTGCTTTGGTAATCCAATGAGACTACTATTCCATGATAAGTCCAATACGACAAGGTTAGGCATAAATCGAAAGAATTCACCGGAAATATTTACCAATTTGTGGTTTTTCTGGAGGAGGAGAGTTGTAAGTTCTGGACATGTAGGGCAACCCATTATCTTTTCAAGCTCATTTTTCATCAACGACAGCCTCCTCACACCTCTCCAATCCTTCACTTGCGGTACTGCATGTAACCCATCACCGGCTCGCACAATGCATTGATCTTTGTTCTTTCCAAGATCAGATGATATCCATAGAGCCATCTCACGAACCACATCATGCATTTTTACTTCTAGTTTTTTCCATCCGTCCTCCAATAATAAACATGTACAAACAAGGGTACCGATGATCTCATAGCCTTCGTTTATCGCTCTCTCTTTACCATCTTTTGCATCTATAAATCCTTCACATATCCAATAGTTTACTAACTCCTCCTTTTTAATCTCATAATCTTCAGGAAATAAAGAGCAATATAAAAAACATGATTTGACATGCTCCTTATCTAAATTATCATAGCTATACTTCAAAATCGGAAGAATTTCGTCTTCCATTCCTGAAAATTCTATGGCTGATGAACTTAAAACATCATTTGCGTGAAGCCATTCTTGAACTGTGGTTTTGCATGCCATAGTTTCTCCGAGGACATTGAGTGCCAATGGTAAACCACGACATTTTTCAGCGACTTTTTTTGCGTGCTCAAGAATGTCTGGATGGCTTTTCAAAGTATTTTCTCCCACTTTCTTTTGAAACAACTTCCAAGCTTCGTCAGATTCCAAACAACTGACTTTTATCGGGTCATCAACTCCCATTCGCCCACAAACATCTCGAGAACGAGTTGTAAATGCTACTATGCTTCCATTTTCTCTACTTGGATACGGAACTCCAACCGATTCTAATTTCAATTTCTCCCATACATCATCCAACAATAACACAAATCTATGTCTCCTAAGGACATTGTGTATGTCGATGGCTCTTTTGTTTTCGGGTTTTTGGTCCCACTCCGCACTCGCAAGACCAAGCCTTTTTCCAATGTCTTCTTGAATCCTATAGATCTCTGGAGTTTTAGACACCACAACCCACATCACAATATTAAATCCACCATCTATTTCACAAAACTTATTGTTGATTTGCGTGAGAAGGGTAGTTTTTCCCACTCCACCCATACCATACAGACCCATAATCTTGAATCCATCTTTCATGAGCGAGTTCCATACCCTTTCGAGCATTGTCCTTTGACCAACAATTGTGGGTTGAATAGGCATTTCCTCCACTTGAGCTACGAGAGCTGCCTCAGTCACAACATCAAATTCTCCTTGAGAAGAGAGACTCTCAACTTCCTTCAACATCACGCTAACCAATTTCCCATAAAGATAACTCTTTTTAAAATTCTTGGAGCAAAAACCACAAAAACACAACCTCTTTATCTCAACCTCTTTACTACTAAACAAATCTGTGAATCGGTTCTCAATAGTCGCGATATTTGTAAGCCATACCTGAACTTGAGAAAGCCTTTGACGACGCCCTATAAACTCTTCTCTATCGACCTTTCTTTTCACATCATCTTGCTTTGACTTGAGCACCTCCATGGCTCTTTGCAGAGCTGCTAGATTCTCGGGAAGGCTATGAATATAACTCTTTCTAACGCATAACCATTGAGAGAACTGATTCACAAATTGGTCACATGATAGTGAGACCGAGATACAACCTCCCATCGCGGCTCAAGACAAGAGAAAAGATTTGCTTCAACTCAGAAACCGATCTTGAAAAGGAATGCTCTCTTGAAAAGTCAATTTCCCATGGAACTAAAAGATTATTACAAACTACGACCATGACTTTGTTTTCGTAATATTTTATTGACCACTAGTTTCAAAATATTTTGTGGCCATATTTTCTCGGGATAGTTCTAATATTATAATTTTCAAACTAGCAGTCGTGGGGGCAAGTGAAAGACGTAGAACTTAATATGATGTGGGTTTAGTAATTGAATAAAAAAGACAACAATGATGAATGAACATAATTGTTTGTAACAAGGGATGCTAATTTGGGTAATTTTACCCAACTGAGGCACATACCATCAAAACCTGCCCAGCAAAAACCAACCCTCATAGGCGAGCACTAGGTTTTTTTTTGTGTCATTTTTTATTAGTGAAATATAGAAAACCAAAAAATTATATCAGTAAACCAAAACAAAAATTAGATTAATTAATTTATAGATCCATTACACAGAGTTAGTCATTCAATCACGATGATTAGCCACAATAAAAAAAGGTCTGGTTGGATAATACAACTAGAGTAAACATTTTAAGCTCAAATATTTTTACTCTCAGCTCTACTTAGTTTGTACCAATCAAATACTTGGGTTCACCCTTTGGGGTGAATCTTTGTTCACCTCCTCTATCGAGAGCCGGCGTTGAACTCAATTTGATGAAACATTTGAATGGGATCCCACAAAAAATTTATATATATATATATATATTTGGCATCAAAGAGTGCAAATAAAAAATATATATGAAAAGCATGAGCAAATTTGTAAAAATATTTGACAAAATATTGTGTAGATCTCAAATCATTATTATTTAAATATCACATTATATTATTTAATAAAAAAAAAAAACAAAATGAAATTTTTGAGTTAACCTCTTCCTCTACTTGACTTCTCTTTTTGTTTTCTTATTTTGATTTTGGACTTTTTTTTTTCCTCTATCGAAGAAGAGAAAGAGAAGAGTAATCAAATTTGCTCAAAAAAATTTGAATCATTTATTTATCGTAAAGCAAAAAGGTATTTATTATTGTGATTTTTTTAACTTTAGTTTTGTCGAGACTAAAATTTTTTTCCTTCTATTAAGTTATTGAAGAATAATTTTCTATATTATAAAAATTGAATGATAGTTTATTCTTTTTGTTTGGGGTCTCCAATTTCTCAGGATCGGCTCTGCCTCTATATTCATCTAATAAGATTGTGCCATGTAATATTATATTTAAATAAAAATAAGAAACTAAAACTAATTAAATAAAACATATAAAACTATACCCTAAGGAATAAAATATTATAAAATAACTTAGTTCTAATATTATTAATTTATAGAGGTTTTACTTAGACTAAATTAAAATCTAGCTATACTATTGAAAATAATCGAACTACATAAAATATCCATATAGAGACCCAACTCTAACTGGGCCTTAAATAGTTAGGAGAATTTCACATATTTGCTCTTTAGAACTCCAATTTCTAAGATATATCTAAATTGGCACATTCTACCAGTAGTTGACAATTTAAGTCGGGTTCATAATCAAAATTCCCAATTTCTCAATCGATAAAACCCTAAAAGCTCATCCTTGTATTCTCTCTGGACATTGTTCTAATTCGTCTCTGTGAGAAAAATGTCGTCTCTAGGAACATCGAAAGGAGTTCTAGAGATCGCCAAGTTCGGTGTCTATGTCGCAGTTCCTATCGTCCTTATGTATACATTCGCCAACAACAGCACTAATATCAAGAAATTCATGGGAAATGTAATAATCTTCTATCTCTCTCTTCTATTCAAAATTTGAATTAGTTTGCTTTGTTAGGTATTAGATTGATGGGTTAGCTGAATAAATTAGGAATTAGGAATCGATTTTTATGATTTTTAGTGCTGTTAAATCACTTTTGAATGAGATTAGTCACTACAATCTCAGAAACAGACGAGATATTGTATAATCTCCTTGAAGGGTCATGATTCTTCACCATACATTTCATTTGCTTCTATAGAACAATCTGTTATGATGGTTAAGTATCGAATTGTTCTGCGGTTGAATCACTCAAACACAAGGTACTTACTAGGATCTTAGAAACATTCATAATCTCATTTTGATGCTAGTCAGAGTATTTTTTTTTTACGGGTCATGAGCTCTACTGAATTGTCTGCAATGGTGATTTTTTTTAGTGTAATGGAGGCATTCTCTAACCACCCCAAATTTGGATATTTGTTGTGTAGCGTTCATATGTTGTGTATCCTGAAGAGGCCCCTCGACCTCCTTCACCCGAGGAGCTAAGAGAGATGGCACGAGAGCTTGCTCGTAAGAAGAACATCCCATGAGTTTGATGAGACGGATATATAGAGAAGTTTGATGAAACTGCTCAGTGTATCAACTGGTAATAAGGTAATGTTATGTTGTTGATTCCTGTAAGATCAAAATGAGATGTATAAGAAAAGTAATGATTAAGAAGAAGAGACATTAAACAACCTTGGTTACACATTTTGTGCTTATACACATCAATGTATGAAATCTAGAACATTTTCTAATAAAATTACAGAATCAGGGATTCAAAACCACAACTTCAAGTGTTTGAATTTCAAGCCTAGAAGAAATTTAATAATTATGGGAAAAGTGTGTATTGTGGACCTATGAATTTCAGTCTGAAATATAATACATCATCAGAGTATTATGAAAATAGATTTTTCCAAAATCTGTTATAGAAATAGGGATTTTTTCAATATCCAAAAAATAATCCTAAACAACCTTATAAATCCATTTTTATATATATACAGTTTTTTGTTTTGTTTTGCAGAATGTTTTAGTGTCATAATTTTTAAGAATTCCCATTTTTGCAATACATACATTGTTGAAAATGATGGTCTTCCTTTAATTGAACTTTATAATATAAAATTTAGTTCTGGAAATATCAACCAAGTTCATTGTACTTGCAATACTTTTCTTTGAATCCACATACTGAAGATTCTGACTTGTTGTTTTTGGGTAGGTTTTATATTTATTTTCAAACTATTATTAATCTTTCTCTGAGTTTCTTATGGATAACCTCTGAATCCTATTGATGGTGTCATCATCTTTTCGTAGCTGTCACCTGTCAGTACTTTTGCTTCTGTTCCTAAAACGAGTCATAAGATTAGAGAAGTTAATGAAGCTTCTCAGAATTTTAAAATTACTTTTTACTACTATTTTCGTTTTCTTAATCAATTCCTGCAAATCATTAATTTATTAGGACCGAAATTGACTTTAAAGACCTGCACGGTAGAAAAATTCAAGTAGAAATGTGTTGTTGCCTACATAAGCGACAAAATCCTCTCTTTATATATATATATATATATATATATAATTGAGTATATATACTTTTTCTGATTTACATAAACCATTATGTATTATAAAATCAGAAATTGAGTATGTGTAGCAGCTTTCACATTTACTAAGTAATAAAGAAGTTTAGCACGTAAGTGAAAAAGAAAAAGTAAATAAAAGAAGTTAAAGTCAGTGTACACCAAACACAAGTTTTGTAAAAGGTCTTTTGGCCTAGCAAACTCACATTTTACTTCTTGTTGCTCTAATCATCCTGAGTTTAAAATCGGAATCTCTGTCATAAATCATAAATGTTTGTTTAAATAAAGGGCAAAAAAAAAGTTACTAGTTTATTTACCTTAGAATTAGAAGTAAATAAAGATGACAAGGAAAAGAAGTATAGAAGAAAAAGAAAGAAAAAAAAAAGAAAACAAAAGGAGGATGGACCACATTTCACCAAATATTCGGGGTCTGATCTCAATGCGGATAAGTCTCTGTATTTATGTGTTCTAAAAATAGAGAAACATCTTAATTTCATAATATTTCCATTCTCATATAAATTAAATTTTCATATATATGTGAATTACATTATAATAATTTTTTTTACATAAAATATACTGTCATATGTAAAATGAATTTTGTTTTTTCTTAAACGTTATTCTATGTATTTTCATAATTTTTTAGATTTTTTAAATATTTGGCTAATAGAAAGTTTAAACGTCTAAAAAGTATTAAAATTTGTAGTAAGCTTTAAATTACAAATAAAAAAAGTACCTCAAATTTTGAGTAATATTTAAACATGTCATATATAATTGTACGTGCTTAAATTGATCTATAAATTATATATTAAAATATTGAATACTGCCAAGAAAATTTAAATGATTTAAAAAGGAATGTTTCACACTATTATTCGTTCAAATACAGTAAAACTTTTATAAATTAATAATCTTAAGACTGGAAAATTTTATTAATTTAGAGAGAGTATTAATTTATAAATAAATTTTCATAGTTTTAAAATACAATTGAAAATAATACTTTAATATTTGTAGCGATAGTTACATATTAGAAAACAAAAATCGTATATGCAATTTTTAATAATTTTTTGATGTAATTTGAAAAGATAATATCATATATTTTTAATATCATATATTTTTGATGTAATATGATAAAATTATAGATGAGTTATACAAAAATACAAATTCATAAATTAAAAATAACACTAGAGTCATATTTCTGTAATTATCTTAGTTATATCTTATAGTTTTATATAATTATTAATTTATGATATTGATAAGATAATATAATTATATAAGATTTTCAAAAAATTATTATCTTATTATTTTATTGAATTATGTTAAAAATTACACTGGCCCAAGTTAGGATCGAAATTTTTTTATTAATTTATAGAATATTAATTTATAAAGGTTATACTGTATTTACATACCATACTCTTTAGATTTTTAAATATGTATTTAGTTAATTAATGATATAGTAAACCCAAAGGATTTTTCAGAATGGTATTTTTGGGGTTAATATTTCACTATTTTCTCCCAGAAGTTTACTCAACTATGTAAATCTGTCCATTAAAATTTGTAGTTTTTAATATAAAAAAATGGTTATCATAAATTTGTGTCGAATTAAATAAAAAACGGAGAGGCATGTGATGATGATGTGAGTAACAGAATAAACCCATGACGATGCGCCACACAACTAATTAATCCCACCATCTTGGCTCTATCTATGTGTATATCTTGAATTTAGGTCAATAATGTTAGTAAGACTTTAGGCATGTCAATGTAGACAGCCGATAGGTCTCTTTACCATTAGGTTCGTCCTCTTGCAGTTTTCAGGTTGGTCCCCAAACTATTCTACTTCTCTTTCTTTAAATATCCCTACATACTATGTATTATTTTGCCTCTTTTTACTTTACAACAAAACTATTCAAAACTTCTAGAATTATTTGATAATAAGTTCAGTTAACACTGATATTTTATTTTTCCTAAAAAATAGTTATTTTATAATAGCATATTATCTAATTATAGAATTTCATTTCATTTTAGCTAAATATTAGTGGGTAAGCCACCAGCACACGGGCCTACAATTCTGTGGGACACATTTTGAGAAACAGATTAATTACTACAAAAAAAAAAAATCTTGCAGGCCAAAAACATATTAAATCAAATTTAATAAACGATGAGATAATCTACTATATTTTCATAAATCAACCAATAGTATTACAAATATTATGGATTTCGTTAATTATTTTAAAATAGTTATAAGATTGAGATTTATCAATAACGTTTATTGAGCAGAGTTTATATGATTTTATGGATTTGTAAACTGATCGGGAGAAATTGTGACAAGAGATTAAATGTCTACATATTCAGGAAAGAAATCTCCAAAATGCTCAACAATTAAAGTAGGAATATAAAAAAGAAACCTTATGTTTTTAATTAATACTTATATCTCCCTTTGTCTATAATATATTAAGATAAATCTTATGAGCAAAAAAAAATCATTCTATCATGTGAGGAGGAGCCACGGAGGTCCAATAAAATAATAACACTGTCACTAACACTATCACAACTCACAACTTGGTTGTGCGTAAAAATCTTTATTCGTCTGACTCTCACAAGTTACAAGGCAAAAACTCAGGTAATAAAAAAGCAAACAATCACTGAACAATGTCTCCAAACTATTGTCTATTCTACATTTCTTCTATTGAGTGAGTACTTCGAAGATGTTTTTTTTTCTATGGTTTCTTAAATGTTTAGAAACTATATATCCGTTTTTTTGTAGTTCATAATTATTGGTTTAAAATCTTAATAATACATTTACATTCACTATATAAATACAGCATCTAAATTTGAACATCTATATATTGTTCGTTTCTTAAACTGGATTTTGCATCTATATGTTGTAGTAGGATGCAGTTTTATTTGATTATATGGGTTTGTTTGAAGTTCTTAATCAAGTTTTATATTAAATGACACAACAATGTATGGATTTGCTCACATAAAAACACCAATAAAATATACACCAGCAAAATATGCACATTTATCAGATAATTATTATTTTGTTTGATTTGATAACAAAAAAATATTGTGTTGCATGTTTTAATGAAATAATCATTAGGTTAAAAATTTGGTGGTTTATATGACAAATAATATTGATTTTTTATTTTCTACTCCTAGAAACAATGTCAAATCCCAGAAAAAGACTGGGATAGTATTTGAGGAGAGGAAAGAAGCCCACAGCTTCTGAAATTATTGTAACCGACCCTACCCATTTCATGCAATCTAAAATTATTGCAATTAAATAATCTAGAATATGTAAAATTGTGTGTTTCATTAAAATGTGTAATATGACATCAAGAATAATAAAATAATATATATAGATATAGATATTTTATATATATAAATTGTCTCATAATGGATAACTTGTGCCCCACATAAATGATTGCGATCAATTACATATTGGTATAGTTTAACCGTTTAAAACCACAACACATTTTTAGAGAAACAAAGTTAGGTCCATGTATAAAGTTGGTCTCGGCTTCGACTAGAAAATAAAGCAAAAAAACAAATTTTAATTTGTATTTTCCAAAAAATAATAATTTAACTTCATCTTTCCATTTAAAAAGTCTAACAGAACATTGTATTATGTCTTTATCGAACGAACCAAAATGTTCTAGTCTAGTTTCATTTAGTTTTAAAAGAGATAACTCCTCAATATAAATTAAAGTTTGGATCTACATTATAGCTATTCTATTAACTTGTATGAAACCAAATCATACACCAAAATATTTATTTCACTGACAAAAGAAGTTATATCACGAATAAAGAAAATATATCTTAAATTTTTTTTTAAGTAATAAAAAGAAGAAAACGAATAAGAGAATATTACACTGTTTAACTGTTCAAATGAAACAGATCTTATACTCGAATGCTGCCGTCATCGTAAAATAATTAAAATTAATTCTGATACTACTTTGTCTTTTTTTTTTTTAAATTATTTTCTGACATCCAGAAATGAAGTAGTTTTTTTTTTTATTCCCACTAAAAAAATTGCTTGCAGTGTTTTATGAGAAGTTATCATAAAATCTTCTGTTCCTTTTAGGCCAACATATTTTTAAACAGGGTCGCAGTAAAATCTCATAAAAGGTAAAAACAAATTTCAAGAAACTAAAAAGTAAAAACAAAACATTAACTGCACATTTCTTGGAGTTTCTGACTAAATGCTTTCTTTTTAATCCAGTAATAATAACATTTCCTTGTTACTTTTACATAACAACAGAGTAAGTCATAATAACTCATAACACCTTGAAATTGGGGAGAAAGAGTAAGAAGTCAAAAAAGAAGATATTCTAATGTTAATATCCAATTATACTTTTTTTATATGCTTTGCTCTCGATTTTTTTTATAGTACTAACTTTTCTCTGATTTGTTTAACTCGAAAATTAGAAAAATTAGAAAATTCAAAAAATCATTTTTAGGGAGTTGTCTTTGAACAGTGAAGCTAATCCCGTGACGACATTCACTTCTCTCTCCGTCGGTTCTGCCACGTCATCATCATCTCTACCAAAAGACGGAATCGTAGAGGAAGACGAAGATTTCAACGGCGACAAAATTTTCTCCTCGAAAATCAGCTTGATCTCCGAACAATCTAGCTCCGATTTAGCCACGGCGGCGGAAGAAGAAACCGGTCGATCCTCAGCTATGTTGTTACCGGAGTTTCGAGTGTAAGAAGAGAGCCATTTAGCTCTCATGTAATCAGCTTTCCTCCATGGCGGGAAATACATACCTTTCTTCTTCAAGCTCTGTTTCGCCGCCTCTGAAACCATAGAAACAATCTGACGAATCCGATCAGATTTTCCGACGAAAATCAACGGTAGAGATTGAAGCAACGCCTTGTAAGCATTAGTCTGCCGTGCGATCTCAAACTCAGATCGGAAATCAACGTCGATTATAAACCTTTCACCGTTAACTATCACATCAATGTACTCATACTCACCTGAAAATTTCAAAAAATTCAAAAAACAATCAGACCAAAAATCGAAGGGAGAAGAAGAAGAAGAAGAAAAAAACCGGTTATTGAGATTGTACCGGCCGGTATAGAGCGAGTTTTATTTTTATCCCATTTTGATTTACAAATTGATGAATCGTAACCGAGTGATGAGAGTCCATCGACGACAATCTTCTTCAAATCGTCTTTTCGTTTTACTGATTTGTTCTTCTCTACAATCTTCGTAGC
Source organism: Cardamine occulta (assembly GCA_028015245.1). Classification (NCBI taxonomy): domain Eukaryota; kingdom Viridiplantae; phylum Streptophyta; class Magnoliopsida; order Brassicales; family Brassicaceae; genus Cardamine; species Cardamine occulta. The sequence goes on from CM051387.1 coordinate 8,968,040, forward strand.
TTTAGCTAACAGATTCTTCTCAGTAACACTCGCGCATGGAATCAAGCTCTATAATCAAAATCCATGAACTCATAAGATATTTTGGTTTATTCAGAGAATGAAGAAGAAGAAGCGGTTAAGTTTTACCTTGAAATAATCATAAGCGTCGTTGAAAGAATCGGCGAAGCCATCGAGCAAATCGGATTCATCATCGGAACTATCATTGTTCCCGTTGAAACAATTACAACGATTATTGCGTCCATTCTTTGTCTGCTTCTCGTTGTTTTCTTCCATATAGCTTTGAACCATTTTAGCTAAGCTTGGCTCGAACTCTGCTCCACCGTATTGAGCTTCACCGGAGACGGCGGTGATGAGTGGTTTATCTAAATTTGAGCTTCTCAAGACATTCGTAAACGGCCGATCTAACAAACGCTTGAGACGAGACTTGAGTACTGGTTTGTTTAATTCAACTCGAGCTAAGTCTCTATTCGCCGGAAAATTTTCAATCGGTTGAATCTTCATCGGAAATGGCATCGTTATGTAGTTTTGATTTCTCTCAAGTCAATTCTCGTTCACACAAAGCTAAAGAGACAGAAACAAAAAAAATTTCAAAATCTCTCCAGATTTAAGATCTCTTCAGGAAATAAATTCAAAAAAAAAAAAACTATACAGTCTTCTGAATTCAGTGAATCATCATCATCTTCACAAACGAAAGCAACAAAACAAAAAGAGCTAAAAGACAGATCGGAGTTTCTTAACGCAGATGATTTTCACAGAAAACATGACGGCGATTGTCGGAAATAGAGTTACTAAAGACAGTAACAGAGGATAAAGTTACCGGAATTTTCATTTTCTCCGACGAGATTTTCAATTCGCCGGCGATTGGTTAAGGTTTGTAAAAAAATCTAGAACTTTTTTTTTATTTGATGAGAATTTCAATATTTGTTTTTTTTTCTTCTGGTTGAGGATAAAAATGAGACTGGTTTGGTTTTATAGGTGCAGTGTAGCCGAAGCTGAAGAGGCCGAAGAAGAAGAAGCTGATTAGACGTGATGATGCCACGTAACATATATTACGGGATTTAATTTTTTTGGACAGTCAAAATATTACGTGATAGATAAAATTACCATTTAACCCTTTTAGTGGGACGGTGTGGTTTTTTTTTTTTAACCATTTCCAATCCTATTCTATTTTTCATTCCATATCTTTTGGAGTAAAATTTATTCTAACCTTACTCCATTTCTAACTCTATAATGAAATAAAAAATAAGATTACTCCAAATATACAGTAATTTTATTCTCCATTCTATCTTTTTACTTATTACTCTATTTTTAACTCTATTTTGAAGTAAAGTTAAAATATAATTTAATTCTATTTTAAAGTTATTTTATTTTGAAGTAAAAAAATAAAGTAATATATTGGACATGCTCTTAGTTGATGCTATTTTTTTTTAACATATGAGGTAATTGATTGATAACAAATCAGTTACAATGGTTACCTTGACACCACTAAAAGTAACACTGGTCGGTGCAAACCAACAACACCCTACACCACAAAAATTGGCTACACACAAAGCCAATAAGCAAAGAAACTAAAATACAAGGCTAAAAAGGATCACGATCCTTCTAGAAACATAGCCGGAAAATTCACTAGAACCAAAAGCTCCAAAACGGAGAGACTAACAAAAGACATAACCTTAGAAATGACACAAAGGATTAAAAGTCAAAGGAGCCAAGGTACTAAAACTGAAACTCCAAACCAGAGCACTTCTACATCCAAATCATAGAACTTGGGGATACTGGAACCAAACAGAAACGCCAGCAGAAGAAAAAGCAGTCATAAACTAGAAGGGAACGCAGAAACATACACCAATTCAACCACACTAAAAAGACGAAACCTTTGCGATGACGAAGGCTCAAAGAGAAGACCTTGAACTCCGACAGGGGATACGCCAAAAAGGACCAGCAACTCTTACACGCGGACACTCACAAGCCAACATTTGCCACCTACAGACAAAAGCTCGCCACCTCCTCGCAAGAGAAGAATTGAAGATCGAAACCACTGCAAGTCTTGAAACCAACCCCAAACCTCAAAAAGCTTCAGAGAATAACTAGTAGATGCCAATGCAGCAGAGTACCATCCAAGAGACGAACCCCAAGATCAGAACCTAAACCAAAGCTATAGCTCACAACTCCAGCAGACAAATCAGCGAAGAAGCACTACGAACCACGAAATTAATCCAGAACAGAGAAAGGAGAAATGGTAGGCGGCTATCCCCGGATTGCACAGCCCATCTATACAATAAACCGTTGAGACAAAATCTAAACAACCCAACTAAACTCTGAACAAGCCAAAACCGACGATTAAATCCTATCAACACCATCTAAAGACTACATCAAGCAAGAACGATACAGAGAAAAAGAAAGAAAGCAGCAAACCGGTAAATAGACCAAAACAGACACAATTCAGCTGACAGGACGATGAGCCTAAGCAACATCATAAGTCTCACCGAACCAGATGTGGATCTGGATCCAACCTCCCCGCAAGCCTAGACGAAACCCCCATCAATTTAACTTTACTTCAGTTTATTTTTAATTTTATTTTTGTTGTTTTTCTGATCTTAGTAATTATGGTAAGATCTTTTTATGGAAAAACTGACAGTAAATTATTATGATTGTTAGTAAAGAAATATTTTTGTCAGTAAATTATACTGATGAATTTTATTTTTTACGGTTTTGTCCTCTTTCTCCACTACTGTGGCGTGGGAGATCGGGCACATCTCCATATCAGTCATTATCGAGACTTTCGGAAAACTTTTTTTTTTCTTTTTCTTTTTCTTTTTTGACTTGATGTAATTAAAAAAGTTTTAATAGTTATAGTTATTTATTTCGTTGGAATATTGTAAGATGTTGTGCTAATATGAATGCACCACGTATATTGCCATATTGGTATTGGTAAGTCGATCTTTCTTTGTTTTAGAATTGTTAATTTTTAAAAATGCTTTTCATGAAGCTGTTGGATGATTTACTAGTGAAAACGAAAAAATGAAATGAAAAAAAAGAGCTGCACGGTCCACTTAATTTCGTGCGTTAGTCAATTTGAGAGTTGGATGCGCTATTTAAAAAAAAATAGGAGTATATTTTGGAGAGCATCTAAGAAAAATTTATGTTAACTGTTAAAATGTTCTAACAAAAGATAAAGAGTTTTATTTATAAGTCTTAAAATTATTGAATGAAAGATAAGCTGAATTTTTTTTAAAGATTTTAAAAGAATAAACATTATCATTAATTCGGTTTGGTTGGATTAAAAACTTGGAAGTTTGATTTGAACATAATTTTACTAAAATCAAAACAAAATTTTGGTTTTTTTTTCTGGAGTTATAAAATCCAGTTTGATTTTGGTTTAAGCAATACTCCCTCCATTCCCGTTTATAAGATTTTTTAGTCAAAGTTGTTTATTCTATTTTATAAGGATTTTTCAAATATTTATGCAGTTTTATAATAAATTTTAATCTGGCATAATTAAAATGTACTTTTCGTTGCTTTTAATGTTTTTCAAAATCTGTTTACTGATGATTTTGGTTAAAAAAACATTTTTAATATGTATGTATTTTAGACAAAAACTCTTAAAATTAGAACGGAGGTAGTAACTGTTAATTCAGTTTCGATTATTTTGGTTTATACGAGTTATTCTGGTTAAAAAATAATTTTAGTTTATTTTGGTTTCGTTGGACAAAATTTTCTCAACTAAACATCAACTATTTAACCAAAAAAACCTTCATTAACGAACATAAAAACCCACAAAATTTGAAATACATTAACTAACATAAAAAGCCACAAAATCCAAACATTCAGATGATTTTGATCGATTAAAGAAATGTTTAAACATCTCATTGTTAGCAAAAAACATAGTTTGCTATGATAATCTATATATGGACTAGAAATCTATTCTGCAAATTTTATCTAGATGTTTATAGGTATTTGAGATTGTAAATTGTAATTGACTTTATAAATCGCTTGCAAAAAAAAGGCCCTAAATATTTGACCGTTTGGTGACTTTATAGTTTATTCTTATTCATATAACCCAAAAATAATAAAAAAAGTAAAAAGTAACAAAGTGAAAGTAATTTTTTTTTTTTAATCTAGAGGTTTATTTAGGCATTCGATCCAAATTAATCCACTTTAGATCCAACTTTCTTTTCTCACTGTTTTGCTGTGAATTAGGTGGATAAATAGAATTAAATTCGAATTTTGAGATAGGTATATACCTAATTTTAAACCACTGAGATACCATAGTAATTGCAAAAACAATTTGATATTAGAATTGTAAAAATTAGAAACGTGTAGGGAATCAAGTGGAATACAATTAAATAAGAAGATGAGTCTTCCTTTGTACGCATGTCCGTAATCATCCTTCCTGCTCGTGAATTCATGGACAACCACTGCTTTCCTTTACTTCTCTCCAGAGATTCAGAGAAGCTGTACCGTACATTTATTTTTATTTTTTTATTACCACTCGCTACAATAAAAACTCAAATTTTGGCACACAAATAAATTATAAATTATATATATATATATATACACACACTTAACTGTTTTTTTGTATTTTTTTTGTATTTTCCCAATTTTATGAATTTAGTTGGTGAGATTAATAGTAATCGAACACGATAAAAAATTTGTCATTTTTTCCCAAGAAAAAAAAGAATTGGTCGTCAAAAACTTATTTAAAAACTCAGTATTACTATCATGATTTTGAAATAATAAAATCAGTGATAAGAGTAGTATTAAGTTTTAATAGTCTAACACTTTATATTTTTTCCCTAATTTTGTTTTATAGATTTCTTAGTTTTAACCACTATTTATCTTATCACTATTTTTTACCAGTAAAAACTATAACTAAATTATTATATGAAATCTTTTACATTCATCTTTTACAATTACTTTTGATCGTTTCTAGTTATATTGTTATTTCAATGATTTCATACCGTTACATTTTAGAACAATTTTTTTTTTATCTTCTATAACGTATGTTTATATATTTTTTTTATCTTCAAAATTTTAGATCCAATACATATGTTTAACATATATATTTTTTTATCTTCTATAACGGAGTGATTTTTTTTTCTAACTGTGGTGCCATAATATTGTTATTCTTTAAATTTACAAACACAAACAGAATTTTTCTTTTTGGAATTTATCTACTTAAGGAGCACAAAAAATAATTAATGGGGACAAGTTCATAACTGTTTGCCCTTTAAACAAGTACCAAGTCTTTTGATTTCTCACATTTATTTGTTTAATTTCCATTATTATTGCTCTCCTCCACTAAACGCTATGCAAGGAATAAATCACAAAAAAAGATCAGCTGTATGTTCGTTAATCAGTAACCATTAAATTGATCATGAAGATAACCTTTTTTTTTTTTGTTGAAATTTTTTTTTTTCTCAAAATAGTTAGTAGAATTTTCATGGAGTTTTCAATTTTCTCGTCAAAATATAAAACTATCCTGCGCAGCTGTGCTAATTCCACCTCCTATTAAAAAGATTTTCATACGCACTAAAAAAATTTAGCAATAAAAAAACATTCGTAATTGACATCAATTTTAGTTTTTCTTCTTTAACTAAAATAAGTTAACGTTACCTTGGACTACACTCCATTGCTAATTTGCTACTTCTTAAATTTCCTGAATTTGAGCAGAACTTGTTGAATCTCCCATATTCTATTTAGTCGATAAGAATTGAAAGCAGAAAATGGTAGTCACTTCAATAGAGTTGTGGGGTTCATCCGTCATACCTCATAATTAAGTTAATATTCAATGTTGGAAATTTCAAACTCTTTCTCTAATATTTTAAAAAGGATCATTAATATGTTCCCTTTTTAACACATTCTAATCATGATTTTTAGAGTCTTTTATTTATTTAAATTTCTTTTTTATAGTCTTTTAGTCCTCTATCGAGTTTTTACAGGTTGTAGGTTACTTTGGGATGAAAACGCGGATTTAGAGATGAAGGATCATGCTGAAACTTCAGAAGTTTGCCATCGAATGAAAGACTTTCCATGTACCGATTTTGATGAATTTTGGATACATGATATACAAGAGAGTTAGATTTCATTTGGTAGTGATTTGCAGTCAATCCAACAGTGCGATCAAAAGTTATGCCAATTTTTCGTAAAGACAGTCTAGTCTGACGAGCAGATGAAGCAGGTGCAGACTTCTGATCAGATCGATCGTTCCACCACTAGATCGATCGATTCATTGCACGAAGAATTGCCGTGAGATACCAGATCGACTTTGCCACATCCATATCGACCGATCTAGTCCAGATCGACCATTCCAGCCTTAACCGAAAAAAACGCAGAAAAACAAAATTTCGACCCAAAACGTGTTTTAACCTATTTATTCAGTTCTCAGCCATTTTTTAGGCAACACTTCTTTTTCTATTCAGACCTATTTCTTTGGGAGACGAATCTTTGACTCTACATCCCTGACAAGATTTATAAACCCCTTTGGATTTCTTATTCTATGATCATGAGTTTTTCTTCATCTCCTTGTTGTTTCTCTGTTTCTATGGCTGAGTAGTTTCTTAGTTAGGTTTACGGTTTCAAGGGAATTTATGAATCAATGAATTAGACATAGATAGTGATTTATCTTAGGATTCTTCATCTATTGTTGATCTTATTGCTGGAACCTGATTAGCTACCTAGTTTCAGATCTTACGTTGTTTAGCGCACCGAAAGTGTTTGTTTAAAAGCCTGAAAGAACATAGATGAGCGGTGTATCCTTAGCCAACGGAAGTTTATGCTAAGGCATTCCGTGAACTGATCAAACCTGCTCGTTAATGCTTGTTTAGAATTCTAAGTTCAAATGGAAGTTTAGATACTTAGGTTGCTAGATAAAGTAGTTGATACCACGGAAGTTGATTGGTTATACATTCATGTTTGAGTTCGAGAAGATGCTTATTTGTTCCCTGAATAGTTGTCTGATTCATGATCTCTAAATTTTCCAGAACAACCCTTGACCTAGCACTTCGTTTAATTGATATTTACACCGTTTTTATTGGCAATTTTTATTTCACATCACAAACAACAATCATATCATTGTCTTAGCTTAGCTTATTTCTCCAAAAACTGTAGTGTATTCTTTGTTCTTCTGGATTCGATCCCATCTATGCTATTATGATTGCCTGTACATTTGCAGTCTTTTATTTAGGTTAAAACAATGTGTATCAGTCTTCTCTCTTGTTTACCCTCAGCATCTTCCTCAAGAAGTCTCTCAACATAAGATGGAGACTTCCAACAGCATTGGTACGGTCTTTGACCCGTCGTATTCGTGTTAGCCACTCGGATATGGTTGTTCATTTGGGAATTTGAGCGGTGCAAGATTGACGAGACCAGCGGTTGAGGATACTTGGTGTCATGAACATCAGAACATGTGATATTAAAAATGAAAGCTATCATACCATCTCAAAATCATAGCTTAATACCCAATTAAAAGTATCTTACATTTCCTTAAACCAAGCTCGAGCTACGAAGGCACAAAGGACTATTTCTGATAGAAAACCTAGAACGTATGAAGATTTCTGTGTATGTATTATTATGAGGCTCTAAGGCCAATATTTATACAAGAGATTTAACCTAATTTAGGTACAACGTAATGATATAAAAGACTAAAATACACCCTCATAATATTAATTTACATGGTACAATTTTTGTTCTTCTAAATTGAAATTAGGCAAACTTTGAATGTTTTTTTTTTATATTGCTAGGAGAAACAACAAAATCTGTATAATGGTTTCGATTATATAAAGTACGTAACATAAAATTAAATATTGGCAAAAAAATAATAATACGAAAGCTCCATTATTTCTTTCTGCATCAAGGAAAGATTTAAGAGAAAAAATAACATTTTTTTTTGGTTTTTCTTTACATCATAAACGTGCATGTCAAATTGTCAATTGTCGCGATTTTCCTTTTCACAAAATTAAGGAAATTGTCGATTTATATATATATATATATATATATTTCGATTTTATAAAATATAAAATTCAATAAGATTATGTTTTTATGTATCGGATATCTTATAAAAATCGCTGGATATTTTGAAAAATATACAAAAAATTAAAACCTGAAGGTTGAGTTTCTAATCGAACACTTAAAAATTGATCTAAAACTCCAATCTAATATGAAAATTAATTTTTTATTAAATATCATATAGAAAGCAAAACAAAAACCAAAGCATAAACCATTCATCTTAGATTAGGTTTTATTTTGAACACTGCTTTTCATACATCGAAAATATGAATCTAAACTTAACAAAAATTCGAATTAAACACGATTCTGAATCATAAAACTAAAAAATTTAAATTTATTTGATAGTTAAAAATAATATTTTAATATTTTAACCTACGCATAACAGGAAGCGTTATCTTAATCAAGTACTTAAAAGATAAGTGTACCATAATTCTTCGTGACATACGTGAAACTCTCTTCCCATAATCAAATCCTATCTACATTTTTATATATAAGATGATACGGCATGTTTTATTGCTTAACGAGATAGTCTAAAGACTCAAAACAAAAGCTATCAAATTTACACTTGACATTTGTCAAAGTCAACTCTTTCAAGTTTCAAACATGCAAATAAAAGATTATCATCAAAATTATCACGGATAATTCATGACAACTTGAGAAAAAAATACTAATAATAAAATATTTGTAGTTTCTTATCAAAAATAAAAATAAAACATTTGTAGTACAAATATTACTAAAGGTACGTCAATATGGTAACAATACAATAATTTAAATCACTCCCGATTTGAGGGAACACGGTATCATCAATGTTTTACCATTTCAAAGCTTTTACATAATATGAAAGCTACCCTTGAATATTGAAATTCATATAACTTCCAAATTAAGATAACTTGAGGGAACACGGTTTAAATCCGTTTAATCAAACATTTTACCATTTCAAATTTCTAGATAATGAAAGCTACATCTTTGTAGTTTTTGGATTTAAGAAGGAATGGACTTGTTCAAACCCTCAATCATCTATATATTGAACTCTTTGTCTCATAAGTTTCTCACATCTTCATTGAAACCATAATCAAGAAACTAACAATAATCCTTCTTCTTTTTTTTTTCAAAGAATATTCTAAATACATACATATGGCAATGAAGAGTCTCTTCTTCCTTGCAGCTCTATGTCTCTTGGCTTTGACACTTCCATTAGTCATTGCTTCCGATCCAAGCCCTCTTCAAGATTTCTGCGTCGGCGTCAACACACCAGCAGCTGGCGGTATGCACCTAATGATTTGTTATCTTCAATATATTTTTTGTTGATTAATTTTTGCATAACTAATTAAAACTCTTATGTTTTAAAATCATGTTTCAGTGTTTGTCAATGGGAAGTTCTGCAAGGATCCAAGGGCCGTTTCCGCGGATGATTTCTTTTTCTCAGGGCTTAACAGAGCTGGAAACACAAATAATGGTGTTGGATCCAATGTTACAACCGTCAATGTTAACAACCTTGGAGGATTAAACACCCTTGGAATCTCACTTGTCCGTATAGACTATGCACCAAATGGTCAGAACCCACCTCACACACACCCACGTGCCACCGAGGTCTTGGTTGTTCAACAAGGAACTCTACTCGTAGGGTTTATCTCATCAAACCAAGATGGAAACCGTCTTTTCGCCAAAACTCTTAACGTTGGTGATGTATTTGTGTTTCCAGTAGGACTCATCCATTTCCAGTTCAACCTAGGACAAACTCCAGCGGTTGCAATCGCTGCTTTGAGCAGCCAAAACCCAGGTGTTATCACGGTTGCTAACTCAATATTTGGGTCTTCTCCAGATATAGACTCGAATGTTCTTGCAAGAGCATTCCAAATGGATGTTAATGCGGTCAGGAACTTGCAAGGCAGGTTCTAATAATGTATATAAGAAATATTATCTTTGGGATTACTTTATTTTGTGTGTTTTGCTTCTGAATAATGACTTTGTAATTTACATTTGTTGGTTGCTACAACTTACAAGCATGGTTGATTGTACTGTGAAATATATGATGTTGATTGTTGGTTTATTTTAAGTATATTTGGTCAGTGATTTTATTAATGTTTATATTAGTATTAACTATTAAGCAAGTTGTGCCTACTGTTCACGATTCCTTGTCTTTTTCAATTAATTAAATATATAAATTCATATTACTATGTTGGAAAAAAATCCGTATAACTAACTATAAAACTAAAATTATTAAAAATGTTTTTGAGAAATATTAAAAATGTTATAATTATCAAATTTAATTAGAAAGTAAACATATCAAATACATAAAAACCATTTCATTTTCTCATAAAGAGTATTAGAGAATACTATAATAAAATTTTAAAATGAATATAACTTTTTAACACAAAAGAGTTGCTATATCTTATATCTTATACTATTAATTGGGAAGTATTCTATATTAACATACCTTTAAATATAAAATATGCATGCTATGCCATTGATATAATTAGAGAAAATACCACTCTAACACCATTTTTCAATTTTTCAATTTTAAGTATATTTGGTCAGTGATTTTATTAATGTTCATAATTAAATAATATTTTTTATATAATTTAATTAATTAATTAAAATTTTAAATAATAAAGAGAAAATGAACCAATGAATGACAAGATACTAGAGATGAGTGTGGAGAATCGATTCTTCTTCTTTCCTTTTCTTTTTATTTGTTTATAATAAAAAAAAACTGAAACAATAATTAAGAATCTCAAGGAGATACAGTTTTCATCTAGTTAGATTTCTAACTATAGTTGTATACTCCCATTTTTTTCCATAACCCAATCTATCTCTCTCTCTTTCTCACCAATTCAAAATCTCCCCTCTCTTCTCTCCCTTCTCTCGCAGCCGACGATTATCCGGTGAGATTCTTAAATTTCTGGTTTGATTTTCACCTCTCAAATTCTCCAGACAAATGTATGTGGACATGGATGCGTGAAACCCTAGCCCCAAATCTGCCGGCCAATAATCATCACTTCCCCTTTAAATCCACACTGTCATTTTCGAAACAAATGAAATCCAACGCACATAAACAAAAGTCTGAGCATTAAGAGCTGACCATCCCATTTTAATATCTTTTCCAATCTAACGATTCACAATCACCAATGTCTAACTAAACAACTTTCCCAGCTCTGGTTACAATCAAACAGCTTCCCCAGCTCTGGTTACAATCAAACAGCTTCCCAAAGATAAAATTATCACAAAGCCCCATCAAAACTTAAAAAAAGGTATTAAATGCAAACATGTTGTCAAAAGGGTGTCATAGAGCTATTCACTCATATAATTATAACCTAAGAGGAAAAAAACTCGTCCTGGTAGAGGAGTTCTCCCTCGTGCGTGAGGCTCAAACGCGCTCAATTTCTCTCCCCAAATCGCTGCATACAGCCAGCAGATCAGCGGCTCCAGCCTCCCCCCCCCCACCCCTTGTCCCGTTTGCTTTATTTCCGCGAAGAAAACAAAGGTCCGGTGGTTGTATCTCCCATATTTGCTTGATCCCTTTTTTCCCGTGTCTCGTTAGAGCTTGAGTGGATCTCCGGCGACCTTGGTAGATGGTCAAATTGGTTCTGGCGTGTGGAGTAGGCGTCTCTGCCCGAGTGGTTCTCCGGTTTGTCTGCTGGAGATGGTGGGCTTGTATGGCTATTATTCTTCTGGCCTCTTCAGTGACGGTAGTGATCAGCTTCGAACACATGCTCCACCATAAGTGAAGAGACTAGACCGTGCCCAGCTTGCCTACCCCCAGATTGTGGTGCTTTGTTTCTACTTGTGAGATTCTGTTATGTATTAGAGCTTCATAGTTGGCTGCCCCGTAGCAACGATCTTCTCATAGTTGGCTTCATGAGAAGAGAGATTATTTTACTTTATATATGTATATATATATATATAGATTATACACTAGCATTCTTTAATGATTTTGACAAGAATTTGAGAAGGTATTTCCTAATATTTTTATAAAAAAAACTCTAATATAATTTGTGTCTTACTAGATGGGGCATTTAATCTTATAACCTCAAAAACTTCTTAAAATGTGTTTATAACCTTAAAAATTTATATTTGAGAAACGGAGGGAGTATAGATTTGTCTTTGTTACATGTTCGGAGTTTGAGTCTGATATAACTTACCATTATAAACATCTCTAATATAAAAGGTTCCAAAGCAACCCAAAAATAGTACTATAAAATATATGGTATTAATGTAATTTCTAAAATCATACAAACTATATACATTAAAAATGGTATCAGACAATATATAAAAAAAAAACATAAAAAACTAAAGAATTTCAATATTGATTACCAATAATCTAAATTCCTAATCAAAATCTCGCCCATAGTAGTTAATAAAAGAATATAATTATATGAAAAGGTGCAATATATATGTTCATGTGGTGGGTGGGTTATGTAGCTTACGTCTTTGATAAAAGGAGTTTCTTCACTTTGTGTGGAAGAGACACATTTGAGAAACATAATAGCAAAAAGAGACGTATTTATGTGCAAAAATGTTTCCATGGTGAAAAAGTTCTATAAATATGGACTTATATAATTAAGTGCGGTGTAATGTTTAGACAAACATGCCAAAGTCGAGGGAGATAAAAAAAAATCCATTAGTCAATGAAAAGTGAAAAGAATAATTAGTGTAACGTCAATTTACATGCTTTCTTTGCATACTCTTTATTTCCCGTTGACGGTGACCTTGTGAGTTGAGTCTTTGAACTCACTGCCTCGAGACCGACACAATGTAGCCAGGACATTCGATGAGATGGCATAATAAGAGCCGTTGAGATGCCTCTCGACCATAGCCAGATAATCCTGACGGTTGCTGTTGTTTTGTGGAAACAAGATTCTCTCATGTTTGATGAGTTAGTAACCAAAGGCTGCCCACGGGAAAAAACCGACTATGTACATTGGTTTTTCTGTTTAACATCTTTTTCTTTAAAGTTTTTTTTTAACACTCCATATCATTTTCACATAATAACTATATTACATAAAATCAGAAGTGGATACGCAGAAGCAGAAGCATATAAAAATGTAGAAGCAACTTAAAAAAGGAAACATGTACGGTTGGACGCGAATATACATATATGCATATATCTTATTATATAAAGGAGAATTATTCAAAGTTAGTAACTCGCTTGAGTAAGTTTAGAAAACTCTCCTTGCCTCTCTGTATTATTATTATTGAGTATATATAGATTACAATCTTAAGCTAGGGTTTACACAAGGGTATTTATGACTATGTTTGTATGTATTCTAACACTCCTCCACACTCTTAGTGACGGATGAACGAATGCTGAGGCTGTCATGAAAGTCAAGAAACAATGGAGAGGCAAGACCCTTATTAAAAATGTCTGCAAACTGTCGAGCCGACAGAACATGCAGGACTTTGACATCACCAATGGCCACTTTTTCTTGAACAAAGTGAATGTCAATCTCAATGTGCTTTGTGCGTTGGTGTTGGACAGGATTAGATGAGAGATAAATGGCACTAGTGTTATTGTAATAGACGATCGTTGCATGCGGAAGAGGTATATTCATCTCAAGAAGAAGAGTTCATACCCATGTAGTTTCAGCAACAGCATTAACGACTCCACGGTATTCAGCCTTAGCGCTAGAGCGAGATACAGTGGGTTGGCGTTTGGAAGACGACGACACTAAATTGTCACCAAGAAACACACAATATCCCAATGTAGATCGACGAGAGGATTGGCAGCCCGCCTAATCAGCGTCAGAGTACGCAATGAGACCGAGGGTAATAGAGCGATAAAGGAGAAGACTAAGAGAGATGGTACCCTTAATATAGTGAAGATTACGCTTCAAAACATTGAGATGAGGCTCCCGCGGGTCCTGCATAAAGAGACATATTTGTTGTACCGCAAAGGAGATGTCAGGCCTCGTAAAAGTTAGGTATTGTAGTGCACCAGCTAAGCTACGGTAAAGAGTTGGATCAGCAATAGGTGCACCAACACCAGCATCAATTTTTGAGTTGGTGGCAATGGGTGTGAGACATGGATTACAGTTCGTCATGTTGGCTCGATGTAGAATGTCGGCAGCATAGTTTTGTTGTTTCAAGAAAAGGCCAGTAGAATCTTGTGAGACAGACATGCCAAGGAAATGATGGAGCACCTCCATATCAGACATCTCAAACACAGAACTCAAACTGGTGATGATTCTTTGGAGAAGAGAGTTGGTTGATGCCGATAGAACTATGTCAACGTAGAGAAGCAAGTAAGTAATGTCTCTTCCTCGGCATAAGATGAATAACGATTGATCAGAAATACTTTGTTTGAAACCAATTGTCCGAGCATAGGTGACAAATTGATTGTACCAAACCCGTGGGACCTGTTTCAAACCGTATAGAGAGCGTCTTAAAAGACACATGTGATCAGGTTTTGTCTTGTCTACGAAACCCAGCGGCTGATGCATGTATATGACTTCATCAAGATCCCCATGCAGAAATGCATTCTTGACATCAAGTTGATGAAGAGGCCAATCTCGAGATGTAGCAACACTAAGGACGGTACGGATGGTGGCCGGTTTAACCACCGGACTGAAAGTCTTGTCACAATCAATGCCATGTTGCTGAGATTTTCCATTGGCTACCAATGCGTTGAACTTATGCCTGAAAAGCCACAAATACTGAATGAAATTAGTAGCAACTGGCCGCGGGACAAGCTCCCATGTACTGCATTTAATATGAGCAGTATATTCCACCGGCATGGAATTATTCCAATGACCATCCTTAGCTGCTTGAATATGAGACTTAAGTAAGGGAAAAATTGTGGCTTCAGTGTGAAGACACAATGGAGTTTTTGAAAATACCATTTTGACTTCGAGTGGTCATAGAGTGTGTAGATGTAGAAGTTGGAACCGTAGGAGTAGGAATAATCTGAGGAACAAGAGGAGGGTCTAATGGTAATGGTATAATATGACGAGAAATCGGAGAAGGAGTTACCAGATCGGAAGGGGGTGTGTTTTCAATGGAGGGAGGAGGAGTAGAGAATGGAAAAATAGACTCATCAAATATGACATGGCGAGAGAGTATGACGCGCCATGTTGATAGCTCGAGACACCGATATCCATGATGGTCTGGTGGATAGCACAAGAAGATACAATGTAGTCAAGTCAGTCTTTATTGCAAAAACTAGAAAAAGAAGAGAGCACACGAGAGAGAGATAGATTATTGGGATGCCCAAGTCGGCGATGCCAAAGAGGACCATTAGCAGCGGAGACAGTGAGATCATGTGGAGGAGAGCTTGGTAAAGAAGGCTGGACAGAATAAAGAGAGGCGGCAACGGCAACATGTCAATTAAGGAAGTGCCATTGAGATGGCCAAGAAACCGAAGCAGTTGCAGTGCATCTCAAATAGTTCTCGCCATATGTCATAGTTTAGTTTGACCATGTCAAGAGTGATTGGGACATAGGCCTTGATTTGACTGATGCCAAAGGGTTTTTCGTTGGATGGGGTTCCAGTGGCAGCCATAGTTCTCGAAGAATGAAGATGAAAACGAAGAAGAACGAAGAACAGAGAGGCGCCACACACAAAGAGAGGCGACGTGGAGAAGAAAAAGAGAAAAGAATTAGGTCAGAGGATCACAAGCTCTGATACCATGTAAGTTTAGGAAACCCTCCTTGCCTCTTTGTATTATTATTATTGAATATATATAGATTACAAGCATAAGCTAGAGTTTACACAAGGGTATTTACGACTATGTATGTATGTATTCAACAGTTTGATCGTGACACATGTCAATTAAAACGATCTGATTTTGACACATGTTTAATTAAATATAACCATAGATTAACAGAAAAAAATAAAATAAATTTTTAAAAAGAATACAATTCTAAAAGAAAAAAGGAATTATAATTTTCCATCTCTATAGTTATTAAGTAAAATTTTTTTTTAATTAAATTAAAAGTTAGTAAGTCGCGTGATCATGACACATGCCAATTAAAACGATCTGATTTTAACACGTGTTTAATTAAATAAAACCATAGATTATCACGAAAAAAAGAAATTTTAAAAAAGAATACAATCTTAAAATAAAAAAATGAATTCTAAAAGAAAAAAGAAAAAAGAAAATGCCACAAGACAAGAAATGCAAAAGATTTTGGCGAGTGAAAGTACAAGAGAGAAAATATATTCGGTTAGTAACTGAGATATATAAGATCTGAATCAGAAGAGAAATATGGATCCAGAGACGTGAAGAAGGCGGTGGGGCTTCTGCTAGAAATTGAAGATGAAAGTGGATAGGAATCAGAAAGCGGACATGAAAAAATTGACAAAAAACAAAGAATACGGTGGGGCTTCTGTTAGAAATTGAAGATGAAGGTGGATGGAAATGCGAAAGCAGAAATGAAAAATCAACAAAAACCAAACATGTTCTGCAGAAATAATGTCCGAGATAAAAAAAAACGAGAGATGACGAGGAAGGGATGGTTAGAGGATGTTTGATTTAAGAAGATCAAATCGAGCACAAAGAAGATAAAGAAGGCAAGTGAAGGTTCAAGACGTAAAATATATTTGGTTGTAAATCAAATAATATCTGAAGCAGAAGCAAGTAGAGGGACAATAGAGATCTTGCCGGAAGAATGTCTCGCCTAGATATGAGCGAGAACATAGTCAGTGGTCATCATATTCGTTTTCCATATCTCACAAGGTGATCGAAAATGAACGACAATATAAAACTAAACTATATTGGATGTGATGTAAATTTTAATATGTTTCTAATATAATTGTAATATGAAAATTTAAATTAATTTATTAATGTATAATTTAAACTTACATATATAATCTTTTTTAACATCATATATAACTTTTTTCTCTAACGAAATATGTTTTGTTCTTTTCCTAAAACAATTTCAAAATATATTATTAACAAAAACAATTTTAATCAATATTTTTGCTTAAATGTAATTTATTTTAAAATTTAAAAACCCGTTCATCGGACGGATCCTGACCTAATAAATATATATATATATCATATTATATTTTAAGAACACAAATTCAATATATATATATATATACATAATATCATATTATATTTTTAAAATGTTAAGAACACAAATTCAATACATTTTTATAAAACTAAACATGAATAATTCAAAATAATATGATTGAAAATGAATATGAAAATCACCCATCTTCATTCTCAATTTTCTCAACGCTATCATATAGTTTTGCTTCAAAATATATGTTGTAATCACCAAACTCAAATCTTCCAAATTAATACCATTCAACTAATCAAATTAATCACTTCTAACATCTCATACGTTAGACAAAAGATAATTTATAGATAAAATATGAAATTAGTTGCACAAATAATTTTACCATTCACATTGATTTATGACAAAATGTTTCCAAAACGGAAGCACAAATTTCCAACGTATTTTCGAAGGGAGTTTTTTTGGAAGCGACATGGAAGCAACCTTCCGAATGCTTCCTATTCCAATTCTGATTCCGAAGCGGGAGGCGAACATTCAACTTTTTTTACTTTACAATGATTTTGTTTGATAAAATTCAACACATTACCCACCAATTTATTTCATATTTTTATTTTCTTTTATGTTTTTTGTGATTATATATTACATAATTAGCAATTAAAATAATCAAGAGTTAAATAATGTTTAAAAGATGTTTCAAACTATTTAAACTAAAATATGTGGTTTTTAAATCAATTTCACTAACAAATGCTTAAAACTATAAATAATCAGCCAGATTCAGGATTGATCTCTGCCGATCACATGAATCCGTTTTATTAACAAAAGTTTATTGGAGGTTAATAAAAATAGTATAGTAAAAAAGATTTTTTTTGTCCAAATCAAATGAAACAAATGTCTATTTAAAGAGTATAAAAATGATAATTTTTGATATATATATATATATTGAAATAAATTAATTTATTGTGAAATAATTGATCTCGAATAATTAGGATAAAAAAATGAAAAATCTTAGCAACCAATAACAACACAACACATGTAATACTCTCTTTTGTACCCAATAAATTATCTTAAGGATCTAATAAAATTCGCCACATGACATTTTTCTCTCTTCCTCTACGAAATTCAACATGTTGAATTAATTTAACACCAATAATCCACCTCATTTCAACACTGTAAATCAATACCTTCATTGAACTTATTCAAGAGTTGAATTTTTTATTCAACACCCACATTGTAAATAGTCAAACAAATATCTTCCTTTGACATGCACTTACCTAAATATACTACATAGACGACAAATGTGGTATTGGTTTAATAGTATCTGACTATATTTGTCCTCTATAGAAGGTAAAAAAAATTAAAAAGAATAGTAACGGAAGATGTTTTTTTTTTCTTGTATAAAAGGCCTTTAAAAGTTTCATCATCTGCTTCTCAAATCCAAAATCCAAGAGGAAAAAATGGAAGCGATAACAAAATATGGGTTGCATTCTCAAGCTCTTGTTCGTTGTCGGGCCAAAAAGTCATGCTCGGTGATGCCAGTACGCCATTTGACTATTTCTAGATATCCATTACCCAAAAACTTAGTCCTAACTAGAGCTGGGCCGAGTGAAAGTGATCACGAAGTGACAAATCGTCCGTTGATTCAGTTTCCGCCATCTCTATTGGACGATCGCTTCCGTTCTCTTTCTGTTAATCACTCGGTATGTGCCATTTTTTATATTTATATATATCAAATTCTAGGAATTAGGGACATAGATCTCATGCAAATAATCTTCTTAAAACATATTTGACTCTTTTCGTTTTTTTCGTAAGTATTTACTTTTGAGAATTCTTGTTTCCATCTTGTTCATTCCCGTCACATCCTATTTCCATTCCGAATCTTAAATGGAACAATTTATTTTTCTTCTTCTGAATTTCCATCTCGTTTTTATTTCCGTTCCTAGAAAGTCCCGTCCCGAATTCTCGGCTGCAAAGTCCCATCTTTTCTGTAACCCATAAATATTTCCATTTTAGATATATTAATTAATTAAGATTGTTTCCCTTATTATAGTAATAAAATTCACTGACTTCATCAACTGTATATAGTCCATATATCAACTACATGATTTAGCATAGTAGAACTATATGTATATAATAAGTGCACTCAACGTCACATGAAAAATATTTTAACAGGAAATGGATGGGCTTAGGAGAATCATCGAGACAATTAAACCTAGTGCGCGTGACAAGCTGATTTGCTCGGACACAAAGGAGAGGATTGTTTTGATCCATACGCTAGTCAATCTCGGAGTCGCTTACCATTTCGAGATAGAGATTGAAGAGTTCCTGAAAGACGTTTTCGAGAAGGTGGAAGATATAACCATCGGAGAAGAGGATTTGTACACAGTTTCCGTCATCTTCCGGGTTTTCAGGCTATACGGATACAACGTGTCTTCCGGTGAGGAACTTTCTTAACAAAAACTGCATAGAGAGTACTATATAAAGTGCACAAACCATAAATAATAACACGATATATATATATATATATATATATATATATATACCTATGCATGCAGATATATTCAATAGGTTTAAGGGAGAGGATGGGCATTTCAAGAAATGTTTGATTGATGATGTAAGAGGTATGATAAGCTTATACCAAGCGTCACATTTTGGGACGAATACAGAAGAGATCCTCGATGAAGCTACGCGTTTCACACAGAAACATTTGGAGCTATATGTGAGAAGTACCAATCATCAGCCACATATATCTGAGTTCATACAAAACGTGTTGTATCTTTCTCAGCAAGAAAACACAGAGGTGTTAAACGCAAGAGAATATATTCGATTCTATGAACAAGAGATGACTGATCATCACGAAGAGATGCTGCTCAAGTTTGCCAAACTCAACTTCAAGTTCCTGCAGTTGCATTATAATCAAGAGCTTCAGACTCTCGTGAAGTAAACCTTTTTCACAAAATGTTTATAGAATAAGAAAATGTTATCATATATATCATCATTTTTTTTTGTGTGCATCTACAGATGGTGGGAAGAGCTAGATTTGGAATCAAAGACCCCTAATTACTTCAGAGAGAGAGTGGTGGAGTGCCTTTTCTGGGCTACGGGAATCTATAAGGAGCCTCAGTATTCAACTTGTATAATAATACTGAGCAAGTGTATCGTTTTTTTTTACCATTTTGGATGATGCATGTGATGCCTATTGTACTCTTCCTGAAGTTATAGATTTTGTTGAAAGCTTGGAAAGGTACGTTTTGATGTTTTCTTCTTTTTTTTTTTTATTATTCCGAGGGAAATATTATTTTCCTATTGGCTTTTGATGTTGTGGATTCACAGAACTTGTCGACTTTGTATAGATTTATAATATCAATTAGATGATAAAAAAAAATATACGAGGATATAGATCAATTAAAATTTTTATATATCTTTAGGAAATAATGAAAGATGTTTTTAAATTACGCACAGGTGGGAAGCTGATGCCATAGACGCACTACCAAATCATCTGAAGGTTGTCTTGAGATCATTGATAGAACTTTACGAAAAGTTGAAAGAAGAAGTGAGACCACAAGGGAGATTGTACAGTGTGCAGTATGCGATAGATGAGGTATATTTCCTCAGACTTAATGATATATCCCTATTCAGATATTTTGCAAATTAGTATTTTCTTTTCTGGTTTATTTCTGCAAATTAGTTACAAGAGTTTTTCTTCAAATTAATGACAAGTAATCTGCCATGCCCGGATTATATACTAGAGTTTGCAGATTGATGCGGGTCGGAAATTAGTACAACCCGCTGAGGGGCGGTTTGTGAGTTTGACCCGTTTGATAGAGCTATTTGCAGCCATGCAGAGGTTAAAATAAGGGTCCATTTCTGAAAAAAAATAGACAAAGAAATTTATATATACTATTATTTTTTTTGTAAAAATCCTTTTAGATTTTTGCTTTTAAAAGTAAATAAAACATAGGGTTTCTTGATATAATCACCACCTTTTAAGGCTTTAAGAGGTTAATTTGGTTCCAAGTTTTTAAGTATCTTTTCAAATTATCCGAATAAGTAAAATCGTGTAAGCATTATCAAAACACACATATAAAGACACAATCTTGTTTCTTTTCTAATCAACCCTCACTTGTCTGCAACATTCTCTCTCTTTAACAGTAATATGAAAGGGAAACAAAATTCAGATTCTGACTTTGATCAGTCAAGCAAGAATCTTTCTTTGTGGTCAAGTGAACATGGAAGTTGCTGTTACTCGTGCTTGTATCCAGACGCCTTCCCACTTCTCCCAACGATAAAAGGCTCGGGCGTAGTGTTATCACTGTTTATCTCCAAACCACGATAAGCACGGCTGAGGAAATACTCAGGTCCTGATTTTGCTGCGGTTTGTTTAGTGAGTGAGTTATGACCAATGCCTCTCAATTCCAATACTTTCTCTGCAGCTTGTACCAATGTCTTTGTCTCTCCTGTATCTTCTTCTCCATTCTTAGCTTGATCTGCAGCAAGTAGCACACTGTTTGTCAAACTCATGGAATCAAATATGACTTTTGTTAAACTGAACAATGTATTGAGCTTCTATGATACCATGTGTTCTGTGATCTTCTACGTAACCACCCAGAAAGAAGGAGAACCGTGGCTCCTCTGATTCGTTGTGTACTTCTGATTCTGATTTTACAGAGTTAATCACATCTTGGAAATGCATCAGATATTCACCTGTCCATTCACTCCCTCTGTGGAAACCGAACATCGATCAAAGAACTCATGGATTGAACAAAAGCTATAAAGAGTGTTCACATTACTAAAATTTCTCTCTGTACCTGCTAAAAGCAAGATTGGCTTCGAATGGAGTTATGACAGGAGACATGAACTCTTTGCTATCTAAAAGAGCGGTTTGGGCACATGAGATGTAGATGAAAACATCGCACTAAGAAAAATAAAAAAACATTACTCATTTGACATATCTCACTTTGATAATTATAGCTAAATGCCAAGCCATTGTCTAACTTACTTCAGGGAAGTTTGCGAGTTTGGCCGGATTAGGCCGTCCCATGGCTAGAATGTAAGACTTTTTTCCAGCTGCAGATATGAGTGCTTGCATATGGTGAATCATGTGAAGGTAACCAGCTGCATTCAATGGTAGGCGATATTAGACATTGGATGAATTTATCAATCTTGACATCACAAATGGAAGAAGAATAGGAACTTACCAACACCAAGAGTCCCTACCAAAATACCTATAATATTCGCATCCTTAGCTTTTTCCACCAAGTAATATCTGCAACACATCACTTAAATGAGGACTCGATCCATAGAGACGATGAAGAAATCGAAAGGATTAACAAAATTTTCATATTTTCTGCTTGAAACAAGTGATTCTACCGTCGTTTAAGTATCCTTCTTTGTTGTGAAAATTCCGTCACCAAAGAGTCTTCTTCAGCATCATATCTGACTAAGATCAACAAAACAAACATAACAAAGAATTTGTCTTTGTTAATCAACTAAATATTTTTTTCAAGAAAATGGCCATGGATAAAGCCATATATACATACCTATGTCACAACCATTAAAGGTCAGTACCACATTGGCAAAAGCTGAATTGTCAGAACCGATCCAGAAAAGCAAATAGTCATCGATTTTGTTTCCTTCAGGTAAGTCCCAAGTTAGCCCTCCTAATCTATAGCTACCATTAGATACACTTTTGCTAGATGGTCCTGGAAGCTCCATGGATTCTCTAGGATCTTTTGATGGACTAATGAATGAACACAAGACATTAGCTACAGAAAACTTCACTTGAGTTTCAGTCTTTGATAGTCCTAATGCCTCCATGAATTCTTCTTTAATACGCAGAATCACATGAGCATACTCTAGTCCATAAAGAATCTGCAAACCAGAGCACAAAAAACATAAAAACAAAGAAGTCTTTTATCACTATTTCATCATAAACTTGCTCAACAATACCATAATAGGCTTATCACTCTTAGACGCATAATCTAACAAATGCTTAACGCAGCTCGAGACATTTATCAAAGCTTTCCCGAAAATGAAGAATGCTGGAAGTACTGAAGTCCTACAAAAACACATAAAATCCTCAAAAAATGAGACATTTGTCCAACAATTACACAAAATCAAGAAGAGGGTTTATGAATTTGACTCACGGGCTTAAACATGTTTGTCCATAATGGATAACACAATCAGCATCAATATGTAAAGCTCCAACTTCATCAATGCAGCAACTACCAAAAGTTGTATCAGCCATTACAAAGAACCTGACTTCTTTGTCATCTTCAGTAAGCAAAACACGAGTTTTGCTTTTCAGAGCACTCACGACCTTAGTTGAATCCTTTAATAACTCATCTGGGAACTATCACACAAAGAATAAAAACCTAAGCTTTACTATTATCATCCATTATTCACTGAATTTAGCAATTTTGGCTATAAATTAGAGAAAGGTTTTGTTGTTACCTGTAAAGCAATTCTGGTGAAGCTTTTGCTGATTATGAACTCTGCTGTCCGATTAATTTCGTACCTTGATTCAAATTCCATCTCTACTGAATTCGACTTTGTTAATCGGAGGAGGAAAAAAAAAAACTCAGGTGAATGACGACGGCTCAAACCAGACGACCGGAGCCTTACGCGAGTAATTATAGGTCAATTACCGGTTTAGCTAACGGTTAGTTCGGTTTACAAACTATACCGCTATGATGAATGAAACATGGAAAAAAAGGTTTTATCATTGACGCCAAAAAAAAAAAAAAAATGTTATTGAATAGAATTGATCGAAGAATATTGTGTGTATTATTTATGGATTAATAGAGAGAGATATATAGGATTACATAGATTTGAAGGACAAGAGTCTTAGGGAACAAGTAATTTTAGACTTTTATAGAATATGAGCTCTATAATGGACATCCATCTAAATGAGTTTATAATATTTCCCCTTGTATACCATTATAGAAAAATAATCCTAATACGTATAAGATGCTGCTTCAATAAAAACTTTACTAAGAAAATCCAGTAAAAAAATCATAGTTAAGGGAGAAAGAGTGCAGCGTGTATTTACTCTCATGATGAGTAGATCCGTCGAGATCCTTGAGACGACGGAGTCCAATAAGATGAACTAACTTCATAAGATAGCAGTCCGAAGTGCCTTGGTGAATAAATCTGCCAGATTATCGCTCGAACGGATTTGTAGAACACTAATATCGCCTTTCTTCTGTAGTTCATGTGTCTAAAAGAATTTTGGTAGAATGTGCTTTGTTCTATCACCTTTGATGTACCATTCCTTGAGTTGTGCGATGCATGTAGTACTGTCTTCATACATAATTGTTGGAGCTTCTTTCCCTTTAGAGATACCACAATCTTCTCGTATATGTTGAATGACCGACCTTAACCATACACACTCGCGATTGGCTTCATGAATAGCTAAAATCTCTGCATGGTTGGAAGAAGTAGCTACAATGGTTTCCTTCATAGAACGCCAGGAGACAGGAGTACCACCACATATGAATACATATCCTGTCTGTGATCGAGCATTATGGGGATCAGATAAGTATCCTGCATCTGCAAAACCAATCAAGTCTTCTTTGGTTTGGTTAGAAAAGAATAGACCCATGTCTTTCGTTTCTTTGAGGTAACGAAGTATATGTTTAATCCTCGAGTGCCTTAGTGTTGGACATGAGCTAAACCTTACCAATAAGTTTACTGTAAAAGATATGTCAGGTCTTATATGGCTAGTAAGGTACATCAATGCCCATATTGCACTTAAATATGGTACTTCAGGACCAAGGATTTTTTCATTTTTCTCTTAGGACCAAATGGGTATTTATCCACATCAAGTGATCTTACCACCATTGGACTGCTTGACGGATGTGCTTGATTCATAGAAAATATCTTAAGCAATTTTTCCGTGTATGTTGTTTGATGCACAAGGATTCTTTTGTCGAGATGATCTATCTGCAATCCCAAACAGAATTTTAGTCTTTCCAAAATCTTTCATCTCAAATTCTTTCTTCAAGTATTCCACTGTATCGAAAATCTCTCCAGAAGTCCCAATAATATTTAGATCGTCTACATACACTGCAATTATAATAAATCCTTGCTCAAATCTCTTTATAAATATGCATGGGCTGATATGATCATTCTTATAACTTTCCTTTACTAAGTAATCACTCAGGCGGTTATACCACATGCAGTAAAGAGATTGCTTTAGCCCACAAAGAGATTTATTCAACTTTATGCAGTAATGTTCTCGAAAACTAGGATTTGCTGCTTCTAGCAGTTTAAATCCTTCTGGGACTTTCATATAAATGTCGTTGTCCAGTGGACCATATAAGTAGGCTGTGACTACATCCGTTAGGCGTAAGTCAAGTCCTTCCCTTATCGCCAAACTAATCATTAATCTGAAAGTAGTTACATCTATCACAGGAGAGTAAGTCTCCTCATAATCAATTCCAGGTCTTTGTGAGAATCCTTGTACAACTAAACATGTTTTGTATCTCACAATTTCACCATTTTCATTCTTCTTTCACACAAATACCAATTTATGTCCCACTAGTTTGACACTCTAGGTGTACACACTACTGGTCCAAACACTTCTCTTTTTGAAAGAGATTTTAGTGATGCGTCTATCGCTTCATTCCATTTTGGCCAATCATTTCTTTGTGTACACTCTGCAATAGACTTTGGTTCATGATCCTCGTTTTCATCCATAATATCAAGAGCTACATTAAATGCAAAAGTATCATTGACGTTGATTTGTTTTCGCTTCCATTTTATTTCAAACATGGTATAACTAATAGAGATCTCTTCATTTTCGTTATCAGGTACCTGAATCTCTTTTTCTCTCATGTCGAAGGTCTCTTCTAGAGAACCATCAATATTCTTTGAACCCTCGGTTTCACCATTGCCAATTTATGCTCTTTTTTTTTTTGAGGATTCTTATCTTTGGAACCAATTGGTCTACCATGCTTTAAGCATCCCTTAGACTCACTAGCGGCTTGATTTGGTCCTTCTTGGATATTAATTCTAACCAGAGCATTTACAGCTAGTATATGTGACTTCGTCACTCTATTTGGGTCAGCAAAAGAGTTTGGCAACTGATTTGCTAAGTTCTATAAATGAATTATCTTTTGGACTTTTAACTCACTTTCTTTAGTCCGAAGATCAAGGTAAGACAGTGATAATTCATTCCAGCGAATTTCTTTTTCCAGCTTATTATTTTCTCCTCCTAATGTTGGAAAAACTGATTTATTAAATGACAATCAGCAAACTGAGCCTTAAATAAATCTCCCGTGGATGGCTCTAGAAACTTGATTATTGATGGAGAATCGTATCTAACATATATTTCTAACCTCCTTTGAGGTTCCATCTTAGATCGATGTGGTGGAGCAAAAGGAACATATACAACACATCCAAAAAATTTTAGATGGGAAATATTTGGTTCATGACCCATAGTCAATTGTGAAGAGGAGAACTTATGATTACTTGTTGGCCTGATGCGAATTAATTTTGCCGCATACAATATTATAGCATATCCCCAAGCAGAAATCAGGAGTTTTGATTCCATAAGTAATGGTCGAGCAATCAATTAGAGACGCTTTATTAATGATTCAGCCAAACCATTTTGTGTATAAACATGTGCTACAGGATGTTCAATATTTTATCCCAATGGACATACAATAGTCATTGAAGGTTTGAGACATGAATTCACCAGCATTATCAAGACGAATTGTCTTTAAAAGAAAATTTGAAAAATATGCTTGTAATCTAATCAGTTGAGCAAGTATCCTCGCAAATGCCAAGTTCTGGGTCGATAACAAGGATACATGGGACCATCTGGTAGATGCATCAACTAGAATTATAAAATATCTAAAGGTTCCACATGGTGGATGAATCGGTCCATAAATATTTTCGTGTATTCGTTCCAGAAAATTGATTGATTCAGAAATTACTTTTGCTGGTGAAGACCTTGTGAACAGGCAACACATGTAAAATCATTAGCAGAAACCCTCTAGTTCTTCAATGAATGTCCACATGAATTCATGATTATCTTTCGCATCATCATCAAACTGGGATAGCTTAACCGGTAATTTCAAATGCTAAGGCTCTCAGTAAACTTTTGGTTTACTGTGAAATTTGCCTCAATCGTACTAATCTTAGTATAATATAATCTAATGGAGAATCTGGGTAGTATTTTCATAATAGTTTTAGAACTTTGGGTAATACTTATGATTTGAAGGTATTCATTAATTCCTTCGCTCATAGTCTGAATGTGATAACCATTTTTACGGATATACTTAAAACTCAAGAGCTTTCTTTGAGACTTGGGAGAGTATAACTGATATACCATGGTTTTTATAGGTTTTAGCCATGATATAAGTATGGTTTTTAGTGTCTTTTTGGTATTATTAAAGTCTTATTAGGCACAAGTACGAGCTGGACCTTATTGATGCGTTTTGGAGCTTTTGGAGGCTTGTAGCTGAGCAAATTAACTTGGAGACGAATCAAGGTGTTCACGTTGATCGACACACACCCTTTGTGTCGATCGACACGGGTCACGACTATCGAAGCCATCCAAGATTTTATCAAGTTTGACGAATTACAAAGTTACCCCAAGAATTTTAACTATTTACAATACAAGTCCTTTTCGTATTTTAGATATATCTAGGTTTTTAGAAGTCTGAAAGGAGAAGTTTTGTTTTTTATCAAGTTTTTTGAGAGATTTTGGAGTTAAAGAGCTTTGGAGAGAAGAATCAAAACACACTTTCTAGAGAGAAGATTATTTACTTCTTTCGTACTCTTGATTTATTCTATGCAGTTTTTCAGATAATGATTTGTGTTTCATTGATTATGTTTGAGTAAATTACTTGTTAGATATAGGGTTTTCAAGGGTTTATGATGAATTATTTAATTAGACATGATATATAGGATATTCATAATTATTCTTTATCTAGATTTGAATCTATACTAGATCTCGATTGATCACCTAGAATCTAGCATCTTAGGATAATTAATATATATGAGAGTACTATTGATATCTTAAAGTAATCTTAGATGAGCTAGTCTCTCGATTTCCAAGGGCACAAATTTTATAATTGATCATGTCTTATGTCTCCAAAAGTCTCCAAGGAACTTGCTGAAGTTTCAAAGATATGTTGTCTTATTGATAATAATATAGAGACTATAAATAAGAATGATATTAATTAAATATCTTTGCATCACATCGACGAAGAAATATATATTGAATTTTTTTTTCAATGTTATCCTCCGTATTATCTTGCACAAAGATATATATGATCGCATCTTATGTTAAGGTAAACTCAAAGTTTACTTGTACATTTCACATTTTAGATAAAGACTTGGACATTTTGGTTCAGTCATGATGCAAAAAATTGTGCAAAATACTAAAAGTCATACATTAAAAACTATAAGAGTTTTCAATCTAATGAGTTTTCAAGTGATACATGTTTTTAAAGAAAACTCATAATTCAGCCATCACCAGCCAAAGATTGGGAATGAATCGCTAGTATTCATATAGATAATATATAATAATATATGGATATATTTATCTTTTATGCGGACCATTTTGATATTTTATGGTATTGATTGACATATTTAATAGATGGTCACATGTATGTGTCTTTAGACAACATAAAATACACCTTTCGCAAAATTCATTTCCTAAATAACCAGGCTCTCACAAGCCTTTACTTTACAGACCTTTAAAGACATTTATATGTCAATGAGAATCGATATTGAACATCTAGTTTCTCATGTTCAAAATATCATGGCTAAGTGTTTAATAAAATGGTCGAAAATAGATAAATGTAATATCGAATTTTCGACCACAATGGAAACATACATGTATATGATATATTATGCAAAAGTAAAAGATGACATAAATAATAGTACACATGTAGTTTACTAATGCTTTAAGCATAGCATAACCGGTCAAGTCATCCTGGTCTACCAGTGATATTAAATATCATTGAAAAGTTATGTAAGATAGAAAGTCATTCAAGCACTGCATGCCTCCATTCGCATCTCAAAGGTAACATTTAATATATTTTAAATTATTTAAATTTGTTTTCTATTTCATTTAAATTTATATACTATTTATGGAGTTAAAGATTATGCCTTCTCTTTGATTCAAAAGTAGGTTATGCCTCATGAATCATATGACTTTAAGCCAAATCACCATTTTTGATTAAACAAGCTCAACCCTAAAATCATACTCTTAAATATAACCAATCTAAAATTAAGAATCGGTTCAAGATGAATGGATAAGGAGAACCATCATCTTAAGAAATAGTATAAAGAGTCCAACTGGATTTGATGCATAATACTTCACTCAATATGAGTGATTAAATATGTTATTGAACCTAATGAGATTTAACTCGAGATGAATGTACTAAAAAGAGTCATCATCTCGAGGGAGAGAATTATTGAGATAAAATATCGGCCAATAAATAAAAAAGGCAGCCAATCCTATATTAAACTAAGTATCCTATAAATAAAGTTTTGATGCTATATAAGAGACTTCAATTGCGCCTCAAGGGAAATGCTTATAGAGCTTCATCCCTGAAAGATATATGATATTATATATATATATAACCTATGTTTCCGGTAAACTTTTAAGAATGATGTTTCAAAACATCATCAAAACTCTATAGGAGTTATTTGGAATATAAAACCTTAGAAGATAAAATTGTCTCAAGTATTCTGAATGAACATTTATCAAAGAGATGTTTTACTAAGCACTCCAAAGAGGATGTGTGCTCACTTTGTGGATTAAAGTAATCTAGATGCATCAAGAAATTCTTGCGTCATGATAAAGAAATCCTCATCTGAATTTGTGATCATCAATTCGTGATCATATTGATGATGCAAGAACTCATATGAAAGATGAGTTCATAAGAAAATACCTTGGAAAGACAAAATTTTGTCTCGAACTCTAAATAGAGCAGTTCCAAGATAAAATATATACACATCAATCAAATTGTACTAAAAGGATATAAAATGCTTTATTATGGATAAAAAAAATCCTTGAGTACTCCAATGATCAATAAACCTCTGAATGTTGAAGAAAATACATTTAGACCATGGATAAAACGAATCTTTGAGTACTCCAATTGGTCAATAGACCTCTGAATGATGAAAAAGTTCCATTCAGACCTTGTAAAAGATAAAAAGGAAGTACAAGGTCTCGAAGTACTTTTTAAGTGTACTATCGGTGGAATCTATATCTTGCATATTGTTTTAGACAAGAAATAATATTTGTTACTAATTCACTTGCAGGATATAACTCATCTTCTACGTGTAGACATTGAGATGAGATAAAACATATTTTCCTTTATCTTCAAGGTATGATTGATTAAGGATTATTTTATTTTTGAAACCTCCGAGTTTGGTCTAGTTGGTTTTACAGATGAAAGATTCATCAGATCCATTATTTTATAACAGAGTTCTCTTAGTTATGTTTTTATGGGTTTTTAGTTTGATTTGTAATGATCGAGTCTCCAAACCGAACTAACACAACTAACCAAAGTTTACCAAACTTAACCAAAGTTCAATCAGTCGCTTGTCTCTAGAAGCCTACAACCAAAATGGAAAACCAAGAGTTTCGTGGTTCAAAAATGTTGAATCTCATATGAATCATCATTCGTTAGGACTATTCAGGGTAAGCTCCTTGTTAGACAGTGGATACCAAAGGCGTCCTTGGGGTGATCTCGCAGTTCCTACGGGGTGGAGGTGATGGGGTTGGTTCATGGTGTGAAAACACTTTTTTTTTACCGCATTTCACTCAAAGGGTTGAAGGGATAGTGCATCAAACTATTCGCAAGGGGCAACTTGATCCTTTCCACAAGGATCATTTTTTTAACAACAAAAATCAAACCGAACTAAAATTTTGGTTATTCTGACAACTTTACATCCGAATCAAACTTTATCAAAACCGAACCGAATCAAATCATTGTTTTATTCGGTTAGTTTTAGGAGAATCTTTCCAACCGAATTATCCCAAAGAACCGTAAAAATTATACTAACCGAATGTCGAGTCCTACTATAGATCTAAATTTACGTTTCACATCCCCATACTCCAGTTGTCAAGTGCAATTAAAACAAAATAAACACAACGCATAATTTTTAACTTTCCCAATGTGCAAATTCTACAAAGCGTCAAACTATAAGAACTACTCCATCGGTTTCATATTATATGACTTTTTATGTTTTAGAAAATTTTCAAGTTTCTAGGCAAATAATTAAATTTTTACATTTTTTTAACCATTTGTATTCTCTAGTAGAATATTTTATCGTTAGTAAACTGTTTATAACTGGAGATTTTAAATTATGTTTTTATTATAGAAGAAAACAAAAAGAAACACATTAATTTAAGTTTTTTTTCTGTGTTTCTAGCCAAAATATCTTTAGGATACAGAAGGAGTAATAACTAAATGAATTTTTTTGTTAAAGGATGTGAGCTATTAAATGATGCATATTATATTTATTTATATCTTGACCCTAGTAACATTTTTCAACGATGAAGAGTAATAAAGTCAAAGACTACTACTAGTGAAAGAAATTTCCAATACTTAATTGCTTTGAACATTCGTTTTCGAAATTCAAGACATGAAAAATTGAATCGAATTACATTCAACCAATTTAACGCGTATCGTTTCAGATTTTTGTTGGTCCGTTGATTTGCTTGCTACCTCTCATTGTTCTTTAATATTTTATTTTATCGTGTTTATAAACTTATAATGCAGACGAAAGGGTCAATTCAACGTAGCATACATGCATTTTCCCTGTAGTTCGAATACCAGATTCAATGCAAGTCACTCCTAAAATCTTTCTTAGCAATAGATATTCTGATTACGATCTTTTAGCAGTGGGTATTCCTTTTAATCATGAAACGTGATGCGGAAAACATTTTAATCAAATTTATAAAAAAGAAGACAAAATTATTCAACCAATAACTAGAAAAATAAATTATTGAGGTAAATGAGATGATTCAATCATTTTCAACCAACCGTACGTAGCGTATTCGAAACAAAATCCTCTAGTGAATGAAATGTTGAATAAGAAAAACAAAGAGAAGGAGAGGTTCTAAGTCATCTCTTGCAATTTTCCTTTTAAGTTTTAGCTAACCGCAACAATTGATATATGCGTTGGGTCATGTGACTAGAATTAAAATGTTCAGTTTCGAGAAATTTACGAAACAAGAAGTACTCCCTTTTTTGTGATCTAAAAGTTATAGATAAAACTTTAAATGATACAAAAACCGGTGAAAATCTCCGGTGAACAAATTAAGTTGGCGATACACAAAGATAATGTCCGAATCAAAAGTCCAAAAAATGAAAACTACAAAAACAATCTCCGAAAATAAAGATCTAATCTGAAAAAACCGGATCTAGTAATTAAGCCTCAAGAAAAATTAAACTACCAAAGGGTGGTGATCTACTAGCAGGACAAAGGGAGATGATTTCTTTGTGCCACGAATTCAATCTTTTTTTGAGATAGAGATAGATTTTTTAAATTTGAATAAAATTAAAGATTAGCTCCGGATATCAAAGAAGATTTGAGACCAAAGGTTCGGAACTCCTGCAGTTTATAAAAAAAATCAAACTTTGGTCAATGTATTGGCGAATGGAAGGACGCCAGAATACTTCCTTTACATTTAGAATAATTTGAGAATTAATTAAATTAAAAGGCTTAAAGTAGTTGAAAAAGTACGTGAGTCCAAAGTAGAAAGGTCTTGTCACGACTCTACAAATAGACCATAAATCAAAGCTTCAACCACTTCAAACCTTGAGCTCTCTCTTCTCTCTCTCTACCTAAACAAAACTCCCAGAAAAAAATGGAAGAGACAGCACTGACAAAAGATCAGATCATTGAGTTCAAAGAAGCCTTTTGTCTTTTCGACAAAGACGGCGACGGTTCTATCTCTTTTTCTCTAGATAACCATCAATAAATATAAGTAAGAATTAGAGTGATATGTTTTGTGTGACATATATATATTTTTGTTGTTTTGGGATCCGATAGGTAGTATAACGGTGGAAGAGCTTGCATCAGTGATCCGTTCATTGGATCAGAATCCGACAGAACAAGAACTTCAAGATATTATCACAGAGATTGACTCTGATGGCAACGGCACCATTGAATTTGCTGAGTTTCTCAACCTCATGGCCAAGAAACTTCAGGTTCCTTTCTCTTTTGATCTCTTCGTACATACCTACATGTATTTATTTCACAGTTAATTACATCAAGTGAACCTTGCCACACCCAAAAAAAAAAAAAGTTAAATCAAGTGAAAGGTTTTTTCTATATGGTTTCTTATATATTACGGTACGTTACTTATGAGTTATAACTTTCAATGTAGGATCCTAACATATTCGCTGTTAAAATGAATTTTTGCCTCTTTGGTTTCTTACAGCAATTTTTTTTAATTTCCATCTTTCTAAGCCTCTACGAACAAATCTGATTTGTGAAGATCAATATATGTATATGTATATGTATATATTTTTGGCATGATATATGTGTTTATATTTCTAAACAAAGACTTTTATAACAACAATTTTGTATGTTAATTAATATGTTGTCGTGATCATGTGATGGTATAGGAAAGTGATGTAGAGGAAGAGTTGAAAGAAGCCTTCAAAGTCTTTGACAAAGACCAAAATGGTTATATCTCTGCCAGTGAGGTACGTGAAAGACCTTTTTATTTATTAATTTGATATATATATATATATATGTGTGTGTTTATGTATATAGCTAGATGTATGCTTGACTTATGCGGAAAACCTTTTTTAAGAACTTATAAAATCAAATTAGTTTTGTACAACGTTCTCCAATAATAGCATGTACGGTCTAACAGTGTTTTGATTTGGTTATAAATGATTAGAGCCATAATTATATAGATTTTTGTGTCTACTAAATCCTTATCTAAATTGGGTTAGCTTCGAATTTAGTTAAGGTACATGAACCAATTTCATAAAATGTCTTCTCTCCTTAAGTGGTTCATGCTCTATATCTCTAAAGTGTCAAATCCAGGCTAAGCATAATAATTATGAGCACAGTGTTTTTTATGGAACCACTTGGATCAATTAATTCCGCATTAACTAGATACATGAGAAATCCAGCTAAAACACATTTCAAAATATTTAGAATCAATGACAAAAATCAGACAACAAAGGCAGACAATCTTCCAATTTACAGAGATCCATAGTTGTCTCATTTATGTGCCTCTTTTGTTTTGGTCAACATGTTCTAAACTTTTTTTGATAAAAAATAATATGACATGGCTATTTATTTATTTATATGATTCGAAACTCTGCTTTCCATCGTGAAGTCTTAGAGCTAGCTGTCATTGTGTATCTTTGGAGAAGAACGAGAGGAAACTAAAATTTTTAATGGGAAGTAGTTAGATAGAGAAAAATGTGTATGATTCTATTGGTTTATTGGACAGGAGGGCACATGTTTCACCTAGTTTAATTAAATATATATACATTTCTTTAATTCACATCCTCTAAAATTTTTTTTTTTTTTTTTTTTTTTTTTTTTTTTTTTTATTTTTTTAAAAAAAAAAAAAAATTTCAATTTATTAACAGCATTCTAAACAGAAGATTTCAGAGATTTCATGTTTCTCTAAATCGTAGTGTCAAAGTGATCAGACGAAAACTAGCTACTTGTAATTTTATAAAAAAAACACTAGCTATTTGTAATTTGTTGGTTCATAATTTTCTTAAAGATATCAGAAAATCGTAAAACTATTGCAGATTCAAAATATAAAAATAGAAATTTTTAATAAATTGATTTTTTTTGCTAAAGAATTTAATAATTGAATTGTTTTTGGATTTTTACCAAATATTAAGAAATATCAACTAGTCTCTGTCCAGGACCAAACCGGTCAGATTGACATGCGCAGTTTTATTTATAGTTGGTCATCGATGATGAGACATTAGAGACTAATATAATAGGCTGATTGATTTGTTAATGTCAAAAGCTTTCTTATTGCAGTTGAGTCATGTAATGATAAATCTAGGGGAAAAGCTAACAGATGAAGAAGTCGAACAAATGATAAAGGAGGCAGATTTGGATGGCGATGGCCAAGTCAATTATGATGAATTTGTCAAGATGATGATCACTAATGGCTAATTATCTAGAAGTCAATGATCCTTACTTACCATCTCAACAAATTCCATTATTCTAAATTCATTGAAACTTTCAGATCCAGTTTTGTTTTATCTCTTGTTGAAAAGCTTTTCAGAGCCAATTTGATCAGAACTTTGTCTATTTGATTTTGGATACCTAATAACAATTTTTTTTTTCCCTTCTTGTCAAATTTTTTGAAGATGCTTTACAAGATGTTGCATAATAAGAAAAGTATTGTTTGACCTATTTTGTTTTCTAACCTTATTCTACCAATTCTGATAATAATGACTAACTATTTCTCAAATATATTTAAATAAAAAAACATTTCTTAATATATGTTAAATAAGATATAGGATTAGTACTCTTTGAATTTAATAATGGTGTATGAACATAGATAATGCATTATCAGAAAATAATAACAATTTTTTTGCAAGAAGTGAGTTGAACTCATAATGTCAAAGGAGGAGAGCTAAAAGCAACCACATCGGTTATCCCTAGAGAGAGTATCTTTAATTTAAAATTTAAATAAAAATAATAATAAAAGAAATAATGACCATTAAAAAAAATGACAAGTGTCTTGACAAGGGTTTTAAATGTGTTTTTGGTGTCTCTGCAAAGACACCCATCTCCACTATTATTTGTTTTTTTTTTTAAAAAAGTAAAAACCCTTCATTTTTGTGCGATGGAGGTGGCCTAATGGTTAAGCCACTGGTATAGATAGACACTCCTCGGAAATGTTTGTTGATTTAAACAATAATAAAAAATGATATTTGTATTAATAAAAAGGAAAAAATATATAGAAAACAGAGAGAAAAGACATACTCATATAATATTTATTTAGTAATAAAATAATAAAATAAAAATTAAAGGCAGTAAAACTTTACCAACCCCTCAAACAGAAAAGCCCATCTCAAGTATACAGAAAACCCAATCCACACTTCCGATTGTTTGCTCCCAATTTCCAAAAAAAAAAAAAAAAAAAAATAACCCATCAAATCACAAAATATGTAGTTTTAATTCATGGAGGTAGTGCAACAAAGGCATGTTCCCAAGAGTGAAGATTTGCTTCGTTTTCTGACAATGCCTTTCATAGCTCCCGAAGAAGCTTTCTTTTCCAGCAAGTTATCTCCTGAGCCCTTGGTTTCTTTGTAGCTATCACTGTGTTTCTTCAAGAGCCCTACAGACATCTCGAGGCCTCTTGTTTTCACAGACTCACTTCTCTTCAGCATCACAGTTTTCTCTTCCACATCGATTGTTTCTTCGTATATCTCAGTCTTGTCCTGACAGAGTAAGGGAGTTTTCTCTGTCGGTTCATCACTTCTTTCTTCCATTCTTAGGTCATTACCAAAGCTAGGAGACTGCATATCAAATCTAGCTTCTTTATTACTTTCAGTAATCACTTCAGTAGTTTCTTGCACTTTGTTACTTCCTACGCAAGAAACAAACAGAGTCTCAGACGCTTTAGCTTTCTCTAAACCCTTCTTGTTTCTTGAAGGAAACACAACCTCTGAAACTAATGGTTGAACCAGCGAATCTCCAATAACTCTACTATTGTGGCTCACTGGGAGCGATCTGCATCGAGAAATGCGTTTCAGACTCGCTTTTCTTTTTAACTCCATGTCTTTCTCTTCCTTATAAACTCCAATACGGCTCTCCTGAATCGCTTTTGATGCTTTTGAAACAGGGTTAGGGATCGCTTTATTGGCTTTTTCCTCATTTGTAACTTCTTCATAATCAACAACAGGATAGTCCAGATTCAGAATCTCCTGTGGCTCAATCTGAGGAAGCTCTTCCCTTTCTGTTTTCTGTTCTATACCAGTCTCTTGATCAAGCTTTACAACTTCCTCTGAAGAAACAATTTCTTCTAGAGACTCATTGATCATCTTTGCTTCAGTTCCAGTCATAGACAACAACTCTTCCACTTCTGTCTCTTCACACACAGTTTGAACACCTGATGATGACAGAGTCGGATTAAAGCAAATACAGTAAATGTTTTCTTTTGAATAAGAATAGAAGAGAGTAAAATTTAAATCAAACCTTCTGTAATATTATCATCAATTACGCAGAGCTTCTCTTCATTATCAGACTCTGTCGTATTCAATTTGCTCACAAAACTTTGAGCTGTAATAATAGGCAACTCTGCCACTTCACACACAGTTTCAACACCTGATAATGAATAGAGACATTTAAACCAAATACAAAAGACTTAAAAGGTTTCTTTCGAATATGAAAAGAAAAGATAAAAAGACAGATCAAACCTTCTGCAACTGATGCATGTTTCTGAAGCTGCTCATCGGTTTCCATTACCGAGCTCTCCAAGCCATTCAGATGCATCTCTTCTTCGACATTTTTCTTTATCGGTTCATCAACTAATTCCTTGCTTTGTGGTTCTGTTTCTGTGATACAACTAGGCAAGATCTCTTTCTCTTTATCTCCATGTTTGCCTTCACCTGCAAGAAACAACTGATCTTCCGTGGTCTCTACGGAAATAGACTCCAACGGAGACATTCCATTGGTTTCTAGCTTTAAGCTCTTATTTTCTTGATCATCTGCTTTACCTTCATCTTCAAGAAACACTTGATCTTGTGTGGTATCTACGGAAACAGAGTTCAACGGAGACATTCCATTGGTTTCTTCAAGCTTTAAGCTCTCTTGTTCTTGATCATCATCTTTACCTTCATCTTCAAGAAACACTTGATCTTGTGTGGTATCTACGGAAACAGAGTTCAACGGAGACATTCCATTGGTTTCTTCAAGCTTTAAGCTCTCTTGCTCTTGATCATCATCTTTACCTTCACCTGCAAGAAACACTTGATCTTGCGTGGTCTCTACGGAAACAGAGTCTAGCGGAGATATTTCATTGGTTTCTTGCTTTGAGCTCTCTTCTTCTGCAGTTATACAAACAAATCTTCAATGAGAACAAATTTTCAAAAGATAAATACGATTACGATATGTTGTATTAACCTATTAAACTGGCGGTAGCGTTGCTGTTTCCCATATCATCTCCTTCGTTTAATTGTCAATGAATCAAATCTCTGAATATATCTGAGAAATTGAAACAGAGCAATAAGAAGAGGCTTGTGTTTTGCTTAATTAAAGCAAGGTTTGGGGTTTTATTAATTTTTTTGTTTTATGTTAATTAAATGCTTATTAGTTGGCCTCACTTTTGTTGAGACCCTACACAACATAATGAGACCCATATGATATGTAAATGTTTCATATAACAACCGTAGGACATTTCTAGATTCTAACTTAGAAACACGATGATTTATAATGTTGGCACATTCTAAAGTGAGTTCTAACCTTTAAATTTAGAATTTTAGGGGTGGACATTCTGATATCCATTCTGGTTATATCATGTATTTTGGGTTTTCGGATGATCAGGTTAGGGGTATAGGACCCGTTCAAGTATTTTATAACGTCGGATCGGGTTCGGTTTGGATCTATTTAGGTTTGAATTCGCGTATTCGAAATATTAACAAAAAAATAAAATAAAAACTAAATTTGAATAAATTTTGGTTAAATTTTCACAAATATAACTAGAAGTTTTAAGATATTCTAATTATTTTATATATTTTGATTAGTTGTTTTAAGACAATTAATATCTTTGGGTTTCTTTATTTTAAAATAAATTAAATATAATCAAATTCAATAAATTAAATATTTTTGTTAAAGATATATTTTAAATTATTTTAGAAAAAAAATAGAAAGAATGTTTAGTTATAGAAGATAGTTATTTTTCAATATTTGTTTTTTACATAAATAAATTAATTTAACTTTATATATTAAAATTTATTATTAATATATTAAAAATCTATATCGTGTCTAGTAGTTTTTGGTTATATTTTGTTGTTTATTTTTCCTACTACCGTGTAAGATAAACTTAGAAAATATCTAAAACCCGAATAACTAAACTGAGTCTAACCCAAAAAGGGGTACAAACCCAACAAAAATCTGAATGGGTTCTAAACTCATATATCCAAAGGACCAAACCTGAACCAAACCAAAAACCAAATGGATATCCGAAATATTTGAAATATAATTATATACCCAAAAATATTAATTGTATTTATTTTTTTTTAACATAATTACCTTACAATTATAAACCCAACAATATCAATTATTTTTATAATTAAATAACTAAAATACCCAAAATTAACAAAAAAATATCTGAAAGTTCATAGTTATATTTGTGAAAATTTTAGCAATTTTCATCTATTTTTTCGATATTTTTAAGTACAAATATCTGAATGGGTAATAGGTCTCTAAACCCAAAAACCCAAAAAGTTGAATTAAACCTGAATGCACAGACCTAGTGTGAGATATGAAAAAAAAATTTGATAACCGGCAGTATGTTCTCGCTCATATCTAGGCGAAAAATTATTTTCGTAAGATCTTAGATTTTCTTCTGAAATCATCTGGTTTAGGTCTTCAATCGGTTTCAAACCGAATATCTTTTTTTCTCGCACGTTCACTCGCCAAAATTTTTCACAATTTCTTGAAAATTTATAAATTTATTGGAACTTAAATAGTATAATACTATACAAATCTAAATTTGGAAAAAATATTTAAATTTTATTGAAATAAAAAAATTTAACATATATTAGAAAAAATGGAAACTAAAAGTTATCTATTTTATTATTTATTTTTTTCTTTGATTTTCCTGTTTGATTAAGAAAAATAAAATTAATATAATTTGTATGACACATATCATCATCTTATCGATCAACTGACACGTGTCATGGTCTTATGAATTATAATTTTGTCACATATCGATCTCTCGTGAGTGCAATCCAACTTTATATAATAAGATTTTAGATGATTGTGTTATATCAAATTTAAACATAATTAATATTTTGTATATATATAATTATATTATGGATATTTATTTGGTTATCGGTTCGGATCAAATTTAGATTTAAATATTTATGTATAGAAGTGTAACCCAATTGGGTATATTAAAACTTTGGGTGGGATTGAGTTGGGTACAAAATATTTATTTACACTTCAACTATTCATAAGAAAACTCTTATGACCATTGGACCTCATCTTTAATCATTTTCAGTATATTTTTCTTCTCTAACTTTTTATCTTGGATGTAAATTAATGATTTGAGCTACGATATAGCCCATAATTAGCTATCAGCTCTCAAATGCATTTCCCCTTTTCGCTTTTAAATATAATACGTAAGAGGTCTTTTTTTTTTTTTGCTGGAATTCCTCAAACAAAGCCTTTTTGTTATATTAGATATCTGAGAGTATAAATTTAAGTAGTAGGATAAAAGTATAGACAGCATTTTGATTAGTTAATATGCAATTATTGGTTAGCAATTAGAGTGAGTTCGGCTGTTCCATCAAGTAATGATTACAGCAAATTGGTATCTTCTTTTATTATTTCTTTCAAACATTTTGAAATCATTTTCTTTATAGCTAAGTATTTAATTGGAACCCTAAATATAACTCTTACGGAAACCAACTGAAGCGCACTCTTCATTTTTTTTGTCGTTACTCTGAACTTTTAAAGTTTGTGTGACTGGTAGATTATGTGAGATTAAGAATTGGAAAGTTGCTCTAAATTTTTGCTAATCATATGAAATTTTTTTAAAACAACTATACCCTCCGTTTTAAACTAATTATCGTTTAAAGTTGTTTCACACATATTAAAAAAATATTTAATTTTTCTGTTTTACCCCTAATTAATGTTTATTTGATTTTATTTCATTGGTCAAGACATTAAAACATGAGGGACAAAGTTAAAAATCTTATCAAACATATGCATTGAAAACATAAAATATAAAGGTCTAAAACGACAAGTAATATGAAACAGAGGGAGTACTATATTTTTTTTTCTTTCTAGGAGTGAAAACGGATCCGTTAGATTCAAGAAACAATTAGTTAAATCCAGATATTTCTAAAAGAACTAAACATATTAAAATATTAATATAAATAATTAAATTTATCAGAAAATATCATATTAAAAAGTTAAATAGATTTTCATAAAATTTTAGAACATATTTATTGCAAAATTTTAAAAAACACAAATGTTTCTAAATTTTTTTAATTTTGGTGATATTTTATGTATTATAAACTATATGTAAAATATTTATTTTTATAAAAAAATAGATACATATATATATATATATATATTTATAATTGGATCTGGATATCTTGTTTTTAAAACTAAAAATATCAGGATCTGGATCCATGGATCTTGGATATCTTATTTTCAGATCAGATCTCAGTTATTTAAATTACAAAACTATAAGTTTTACATTATAGAATTTTAACATTTTTGTACTTACTTTCCTAATATATTTAGAAATTAATCTTCTCATTTAAAAATGTTAATATTTTACCCCCAACAAAAAGCTTTTGTTTCATAATTAAAATTTTTAATATTATTTTGTGAGTCGAATGAATGGATTGCTTAAGTAAGAAAATATATAATTTTACACTAAATATTAAACACGCACACACACATATACACACTGGTGTGCCTATGTCGAGAGAGAAAAAGCATTCGCCTTAGACTTCCTAAAATATTAAGTAAATTTTAGGGTTTTATATTTAAAAAATTTATTTACACTTAAAAAAGGTTTGTTGAATCACTTATTTTGTGTATTTGCATTACTTATAAGTGAATAAACTAATTTTACATAATTTATGTAAATGATTCTAGAAATAGTGATGCAAAATATTTATATCGGTTGAGAAAAATATTGCATCATTATTGTAATTGATGTTAATTTACAATAATTACATATAAATGATGTTGAAATTTGCATCAGTTACAAACAAATGATGCTAATTTTGCATCAACTAATACAAATAACGTTAATATTTGCTACATTGATGCTACATAGTTGTATCATTTTTTGTAATTGATGTTATAATTGTATCGGTTGTAAACAATTGATGCTAAAATTAATTAATTTCATAATTAAATTTAACTAATCAAAATATTAAATAGAGAAATTCCTCAAAATACCACACTTTCAAGTTTTGTTATCAAAAATACCACCATTAATTTAATGTTCCAAAAATACCACCAAAACTTTTTGTTTCCAAAAATGCCACCAACACAAAATTTGAGTTTGGATTAACTATTTTAGATTTAAGGTATAGTTTTAGGGGGTATGGGTTTAGGGTTCCTAAACCGTAAACCCTAAAAATATGTACTTAGGGGATTTGTGGTCATTTTGTGGTATAAATAGAATTTTTTAAATTTTGTGTTATTTATGGAAGAAAAATATAATATAGTGGTATTTTAGAGAATTTCCCAATTAAATACTATTATATTTATATGATATTATGTAAAACATTTATTAAAAAAGTCTCACATATTATTTAATATTTAATTAAAATAAATATGTTATACTAATTATTTGGTGATGAGTTTATTTATAAAAAATTGCATTATTTTTCAAATGATACAAAATAATAAGTATCATCTGTATCATTTAACAACCGATGTTAATTTGTATCATTTAACAATTGATGTTAATTTTTATTTTGCATATTTTCCTTTTAAGTGATGCAAATTAAGATAAATCAGTATCAATTATTTTAAATTGATGCCAAATAACATCACTTACTGTAAGTTATGTTAATTCATAAATTTTGTATCAATTGTTAATAAGTAACTAAAATTAATATCATTTCTTTGATTAATGAAATTTAAGTGATGCAACAAAGCTTTTTTTTAGTGTTACTATATTGGTAAAATATGTATTTTAATGTTATATTTCTTGAGTTTAAACTTCTATTTTATATATTAAAATAGTGTTAATTATTTATAATATTAAAAAGTTTATTTTTATTTTAATTATTTATAATATTAAAAAGTTCATTAAAAATAGATTACAAAATAATAGAAAATTATGTTATAGCTTAATAAAATATTACCAAATTTATGTTCATAGACAAAAACTAGTGTTACTATCTTTATTTTATTACAAAAATATATTAACTAGTTACAATCTAGGTAGCATGAAAACTTCTGTTCAACCTCCGCTTTCCGCTTCGGAATCGATATCGAATCGGAAGCTCTCAAAAGCTTTCGAATCTCACTTCCATGATACTTCCAAAAATATCCTTTTAAAAACACGATGGAAGCTTGCGCTTCCGTTTTAGAAACTTACCCTTCCGCTTTAGTAGCAATTATTTTTTATATGTTTTGTATTCGAAAATAATCTAGAACTAATATAGTAATTTTGTGATTATGCATATTATTTTGTCTTTTATCTATAAAGAATACTACTTAAAAGGATTATTTGAATCATATGCAAAATAGTGAAAATGAGTAATTTGATTAGTTGAATAAGATTATTTCAAAAAAATTTAAGTATGACGATTTTTCTTTTGAAAACATATAATTGTAATGAATATGATGATTTCAAATATTTTTTAAAAATGAGACACTGAATTTATGTTATTCATAGCAAATTTTTAAAACATTAGATGTTTAATTATATATACATATAAAGGTATTCAATTTATGTTATTAATAATAATTTTTAATATTGTATAATGTTTAACTTATATATATATATATGTATATGCTTTCAACACGTACTCGCTTCCTTATTTTTTCAAAAAAATCGCTTATACGCTTCCGCTTCCGATTGTATGCAACCGAGGTTACAATACATATTTACCACAAAAGCTAACAAGTTTTTTTCTTCAGCATTACGTCTATAAAACTCTAGGCACGACTATGTTGACATATATATATATATATATATATATTAACAAATATGTTGGTAGTAATATGAGGTCATTTGACAAAAAGAAATAAATAAAAATACTTCGTCAACAAAAAATATT
This sequence comes from Cardamine occulta, assembly GCA_028015245.1. Classification (NCBI taxonomy): domain Eukaryota; kingdom Viridiplantae; phylum Streptophyta; class Magnoliopsida; order Brassicales; family Brassicaceae; genus Cardamine; species Cardamine occulta. The sequence continues at coordinate 9,011,967 of CM051387.1, forward strand.
TATTAAATAAATATGAAGTCATTTTTAAATTATAAAATGAATTTTTATTCCTTATCATTTTATATAATAAATAAAAATAAAGATAAATGATGGAAGAACAATAATCAACTTCCCACGGTCCGAAAGCTAAACCTCCTTAATATATTTATATATATGGACTCTCTTCAGCATCAGCCTTTTCGCGTCCATGTTTTTCAGCTGAAATCATCACATTCCATGGTAGCTGGACTTTGACAAACATTTTTCAACCAATCAAACCAATGTCAAATCGATATTTAAAGGGAAAATACATATATACCTATTATCATTCATCCAGAGACTAAAAATGCTTTACAAATCCTCACACTTTTTCTGAACACAACCAAAATGAAAAGATCATAAAGAAACAGTAGACAGTATTTTTTAAATGTTCCTCCTCTATGAGAACAAGCCATCATCAGTAAGTAATTTCTGCTCAACATAAGATCAAAGTCTCTGTTTTTATAAAGAATTTTGACACAATCACCCTTGGGAACGTGCATTAGCAAAGTACCAATTCCACCTATTTTTTTCACTCAAACATAGAAATAGGAAACCGATTTCACCTTAGACATCTACCAATACGAACATCGAACACAACTTGAATGATCCAAATGTGAGCTTTTCTTTGGAAAGTTTTAAAATATGATTTACCATCGGTATTTACCTGATAACAGCTAAAAATATGATTTTAGAATTTTTTTAAAATATACTGATAACAGGAAAAGAAACGAGAATCGGTAATAGAGAGCGAGACTGGTTTTGGAGAATCAATTGGCCTTGTCGTCATTGTCAATGTCACTCTATATGCTCAACTCAACTCAGGAGACAACGTTTATTGTGGTTTACCTATTGATGGGCTGTCAAGGCCCATTAATACTGAGACTACATTACTATCAAGGCCCACTTCATTGGCCATGATGTTAACAATATATATAAATATATATATATGGACCCAATCAAATATCAATTTAACTCTCTGTTAAACAAATTCGAATACCTAGCAAGACCAAAACCCAAACCTTTACTCACACATTCGATTTTTCTCAGTTCTAAGATCGTCAGAAAACGTAATGGGTGGTACGAAGAGGAAACTTCCGATGGAGAAGATCGAGAAGAAATCTTCACGAGCCGTTTGTTTCTCGAAACGCCCTTTAGGTCTTTTCACTAAAGCCTCTGAGTTTTGTCTCTGTCAGGTGCACAGATGGCGATCTTGATGACTCCTCCTTCTTCCGAATCTAACGTATCTTTCTACTCATGGGGACACTCCTCTGTCGATGGCGTCGTTGATTCTTTCCTCAAGGATCAACGTCCTGTTCGGGAGGACAACATTGTTGGCTGTGATCGATGGTGGGAAGACGAGAGTCTAGCCAAATCGGAGAATGCAGAGGACTTGATTGGCGCTATAGATTCCATCTCGAGGATGTTGAGCGATATCAAGAAGAGGAATCTTGTTTTACACGAAACGCAAAAGCTTGATGATCAAACCCTAAATAATCTTCAGTCCACTTCTTTTGCTATTCTTGATGATCCGGAGATGGTTGTATTCGATGATCAAGTCTTGGCGATTTCTGAAACTACGGACAACAAACCTACAAGAAACTTGGATGATGGGTACGGAAACCAAGAGCTAGATCTTGATCAACTTAAAAGATTTTGGGAGTTTGTTCGATTTTGAATTTGAGACCAATCAAGAGCATCCGGACAAAGCTGAAACTAGTCTTTTCATGAATCCGGAGATGGATCTTGATCAACTTATAGATTTTGAGAGTTGTTCGATTATGATTTCGAGACCAACCAAGAGCATCCGGACAAATCTGAAACTAATCTTTTCATGAATCCGGAGATGGAAAATGTCTCGATGGTGACTACTTATCCAAATCTGTGCTTTGATTATGAAGATGTTGAAGATGGTACTTCACAGAGGTTTGTATGAAGATGATCTCAGCATCTTCAATGAGTTTACACAACATTGCTCCACCTGAAGACAATTCTAACTTCTTATCTTATTTTCTTATTGTAATGTATAAACCACGACTATGTAGAGATTTGTTCGGTTAACTTCGGTTAGAGATATTTCTTGTCAATCTGGTTTGACTTCGATCAATTTATCGATCAATTTACCATTTACTACTTTCATGGAAATTGATCGAACTCAAACTGGTTCTATTTCAGTTTGGCTAAATGATAAATGTGAATTCTCTAGTATTATAGTTTGTATTTGGTGTTTTGTCTTTTTAGTAATCTACTTAGGAATGTCTTCAATGGCTAATCTTTATCTGTTTTCAATTTGGTAGCTAACCAAAAGGTAAATGTAACATCACTGAGTATTATTACAACACAAACATATGACCAAAACCTTAAACCAAACCATGTTTGTTTACCTTGAAACTTGTGATGCTACAAAGGATTCAAATCTAATGAGATTGTTGTTACCCAGAGAACGTTCAGATCCAAAGAATCTCAAAAGACAGCAAAAAGCATTACCAATATCAAAATACCTAAATTAGACCAGCCTTTACTCATGAAGGTGGAGAATATCATTATCACATTCAAAGAACAAGGTACCTAGTACTTACCAAACATGAACTAAAAGTCTTGAGTTATATAGACATAAGAGATTGCCTAAACACCCTATCACATGAAGAAATCACGCAGATCATTCTTCAGATTGGTCCAAGATAGTCATCTTCCAAGCTAGCCAACGCCTGAAACTCCCTCTCTACCTCCAGCCACTTCGTCCCAAGCACCACAACCCTAATCTTAGTCTCCACCTGATTCCGAGACATCTTCTCATTCATGAAGATTGGATTCTCTCCCGGGATGTACTTGTAATCAGGCATCTTCGTGTAGGAGAGGTACATGTTCTCGATTGGACCACACTTCAAGAAGACACCGTGCTTCATCACTTTGTTCACTACACCATGAACTATTTCTCCTTTGAAAACCTTGAAAGTGATCCCGCTGAAAAGTACCGGGAACAAAACTTCACCAGTGTTCTCCCTGATTTTGCCTTCCCCGATCTTGTCCAGAGTTGTGACTGCCACGTAGTAGCCAAGCTCTCTGGTTGCTTTCTTGGAAGCAAACACGTCTAGTAACTGTACTAGTATAGCTCTCTTCAGCATCAGCCCTTTCGCGTCCATGTTTTCAGCTGAAATCATTACATTCCATGATAACTGAACTTTGAGAAACATTTTTCAACCTTCAAATACCAAATCAAACCAATGTCAAATCACTAATTAAAAGGACATACATATATACCATCATCAGAAACTTTTTCTAAGTAATTTCTGCTCAAGATAAGATTAAAGTCTCTGTATTTAAAAAGAATTTGGACACAATCACCTTGGGATTCAAATCTAGAAATGCATTAACATTAGAACCAATTCCACCTAACTATTGTACTCAAAATAGATAATAGGAAACCGATTTCACATTATTCATCAAGCAATACGAAAAAAAGAACTCAATCTGAATGATAAAAATGTGAGCTTTTTTCACTCAGGCATTTAAACAAACAGTGCGTAGGCATGCAACTATCCGAGGGAGAGTAATCAAAACTCTATCAAAAGTTAACAACTTTCAAAGAAACAAAAAGACACATGAAAGCTTTCGATTTGCATTTTACGAAAAAGCACCAAAGCACAAAGATTTAGCAAACCATCGTTCAAGACCCTACACTGAAAATATCTGAGAAATCAGCAGATTAAAGAAGTCATACCTTTGATTTCGATTCCGACAGTAGGAAAAGAAACGAGAATCGATAGTAGAGAGCGAGACTGGTTTTGGAGAATCAACACTGGTCTCGTCGTCGTTGTTGTCACTCTATGCTCTTAGCTGAGAACTCAGGAGACATCGGTTACTGTGTTCACCTGTTGATGGTCTCCATCAGCAACTGTGTCTGTCTTCCACGTGCTATTCGGAAGACACCCCAATGTTGATGCTATTCGGAAGACACCAAGAGCATAAGCATCGGATGTCTTCCAAATAGCGCGTGGATGTCTTCCAATCTTATTTAATATTAAATTTATTAATATTATAATATTTCGACGAAAGAAAACGCGACACTTAACGAAGTGGGTGTCTTTCCACATACACCGTTGCTAATGGTTTAAAGGACCATTAATACAGAGCTAAAATACTAGCTCATTTGTTTTGTGAATAATTTTGATAGCGTGTGAGTTATGAAAAGATAATATAAATCAATCTATCTTAAATGTAAGGGTTGATTTACAAAATGACCATAAATCTAAAAATAATTAAGTAAATGACTTTGGCTTGTTCTTGTTTAAAAAAATAATCTCGGCTAACTGAAAAAACATAAACGCCCTCATGTGAAAAAGGGTTTGAGCTTATTATTAAAAAAAAAAGAGAGTATATTTTAGAAAAATAATATCTCTTAAATAGAAGAATTGTGAATCACATTTGAAAAATAATTTAGACTCTAGGTAAACAAAATTTAGTGGACGTTTTTAATAATAGTTTTTTTTTGGGTCATTTTGTTTAATTTGGCATGGGCCTAGAGGCCTAGACAAATGCCCATGCTGTCCAGTGTCAGAGACATGCTTTAGTGTGAAATAAAAAATAATGACTTGTAATTTTGGGGGAAAAATCATGTCATATGAAAATAGTATGACACTACAGAAAATAACAAGTAATAAATGACACTGTGATCCTTTAATATATTGTGTAATTTCTACGTGAAATGGATATAATAACATGTTTTAAAGAGAACAAAAACATGTAATGGAAATCAGTGGCTTGTGATTTTGGAGAAAAAATCATATTATCTGTTAAACACAATTAAAGAATTCTTCTGAAACATGTAAGTCATGAAGAAGTCATAAATTTTTCATATATATACTTAATATAATTAAAATATATTTGTTCGCCGGTATATCATGATAAGACCAAAAATCTTTTATATCAGTTTTGAATATAATTAAGAAAATCTTTAACTGGATGTGTGATATAGGATCCAAAAGCGTGATTATAAGAGCTGGAGTCTAAGCAGCTGGTTGTACGACACTTTCTACTTAAACGAATGGATGAGACATATAACAAACAAGAGATGGATCAGTTCGCCACACAAAGTAGTGAAATGACTTTTGTGATAAGAACAAAAGTCAATGTCTATGTGAATCGCACAAAAAGACAGAGATTCCACTTGATTTCTAAGGGAATCATACATATTAGAAAAGACAAGCAAACAAAGATGAAACTTCAAAGGTAAAAAAATTCTCGGTTTTCTTATTTCTTTCAAAATTCAAGGGTGATTCTTACAATGATATGAGCTGAGCTTTTATAGGCTTGTGCATAACTAATATAAGATAATGAAAAGAAAATAAATGAACATAAATACAAATAAATTAAGTTTAATGATAAATCAATCAATTGCTTGATTGATATGGTCTTTAATGCTCGATTTTGGACCAAATGAGGAAAACGTGAGGGTGCTTTGTATCTGGACAACTTGGACATAAAGTAGTGACGTTTTGGAGCATTCTGGACCATGTAAACGAACTCCAAACAGGCTGGATCGAATAAATCAAATAGATATATCCGTTGGACCAGATTTGACAAAATTGGCACCGGATAAGGAAAGTTAAGATGTGGAGAGGTCACTTGATCCCATGCTTGCTGGTGCAGTTTAATGACTTCTCAAGAGCATGTGGAAGAAATATAAGCTCTCCTGGATGCGATACATGAATCCTCAAAGTGCCAAATATGGAAAGTTCATCCTTTTATCGGTTTAATGTCTCTCCGATTAGTTGTCAGTTTGTGAGCTGATCAGAACCGACCTAGACGAGGTGCGAGCTGTTCTTGGATCCTTGATGGGTCAAGGGTGTGGAACAAGTCGGGTCCTGGCTTAGTTCTTGGATGTCGTACTCTCCCCTCAGCCCCTCTTGACAAGGTTTTGTCCTCAAAACCAAGGCATTAGACATGTGATCTAAGTGTGCATCTATGGTCGGTCCAGACTTATTTGATACCTAAAAACCTAAAAAGTTGCTGCCCCATACATAATATTTTTTCAAACCTTTAAACCGAATCAAAATGACGTAAAATCCAGTTTTTTTTATCATAAAAGATAATAATTGAATGATAAAACAAAATACAAACGAAAATAATTGAATAATAAAACAAAATACAAACGATATGAGTCAAACGGGCGGACTCACATCCATTTGGCCCACCTTTTGACCAGATGTTAACTGTTTTGTGACTGCGGCAGGCATGCCCGCCAAAACCATGGTTGGCAAATCAATGTTTAGAGTCTTTAGACCCATCCCGCCTAGATCAACGGGTTAGTTTATTAACTTGTGATCTTATTCCATGGAAGATAACTGAGAGGGAGTTGCATCCTAGGATAGCCAAATATGATGAAGGTAAGAAATTGTCTTCTTGGTAATTTTGCTTTCTTTAGATACAGAACTCAGTTTAGTTTTGAAATCATCAGAATCTGATTTTGAATTTCAGTTTACATAAGTTATTGCAAACTTTAAAAGACGATGAACTCTTCTAAAACGTGAGATGAAAATGTGTTAGTACATTTGTTTCAAGTCTGCAATTTGGTAACGAAACTTACTTCTTCGAGATCTTTGTATAAGTTCTGCATCTCTGCTTTCACTCTCCCTAGTCAATCTTTAATCGAGAAACTAGCAGTCAAATAAGCTTTTTGAAATGCAAGAGGGTGCTTAAGAGTTATATAGGTTTTTCTCATCACTTAAGAAGATATACATAAATATTCCCTCCATTTAAAATAAGTGACGTTTTATCTTTAATTTTTTTGTTTTAGATTAAGTGTCGTTTTGTATTTCCAATACAGTTTTTTCATATGTGCAAATACCTTAAACGACATGTATTTTAAAACAGAGGGAGTATAAACTTTCCAAAACCTATCTATTTAGTAATAAGAAGATATACATAAATATAAAATTTCCATATCGACAATAAAGAAATATGTTCACATCGATCTCATAGAAGTGTGTCCATGTGTTACACACTTGACCTCTTTACTTTCAACATATCTCAAAAATTTCAACGCCATTGTTCATATAAGCTAATCCAAATCTTACAAAGATGGCTCTAATCATTATGTTGAGAACTTAAAGAAACCAGCATGTTATATAAATTAACTAAAACAAAACAATTGGGTTTAATCTAAATTAAACCGAAATCTTTTCCGGGAGTCTGGTATTTCCGGTTAGAGTCAAACTGTCGTAGTAATCCACAAGCACTTTCCAGCCTCCAGGACACATAAATCCATCTGGAGGGTTCTCTTTGTTCTTTGCCAATGTTCTCATCTATAACAAACAACACCAAAATTAAGCTTTAATCAATACTCTAATGCTTAGATCCTATTATGTCCCAATTGGACTAAGAAGTTGTAGTTACCTTAGTGCCAGAAATGAACAAGAAATCCTGAGCCCTCGAAGGATCAAAGAAAGCCATCTTGCCTTGTGTCTTATCGTACGCAGCAACCTAAACCAATTCAAAACCAGAAATCAGAACTCAAAAGTGAAGGAGATACCGAGAGTTTTGAGTATTATGTAGTTTTTCTATTTACCCTAAAAGGAAGAATGTTGAGTCGTTCGAGTCCAGGAGCCATGCTTAGTACTTTCTTCCCATGATCTGCATCATACAGATCACGTTTCTCTACTGGATGACCCATTCCAGCTGGATCTCTACCCACAATGTAGAAGTTAGCACCAGCATTGATCCTAGCTTTAGCGTGCCACTGCACTTCGGTTGGACCAGCATAAAGCATTGGAGATGGGAATATGGAAACAACAGTCGTCTCTGGATCAAGAACACCATCCTCTAGCACCTGATCAAGTCATAAAAATCATTTTAGCCATATCCAATAAATAACTATGAACAACAAACACACAAAAGAGACTACGCTTGCACATTTACCTTCTCATGCTGTTTCATTCTCCAGCTTAAAGGAACATCATCAGCTTTCGTAAACCCTCCCAATGGATGAAGCAAAAGGATTGGGTTTTGGTAACCCATCTCAAGAAGTCTCCTACGAGTATCAGTCATGAGAAGAGCATGTCCATTATGAACCGGGTTCCTTAGCTGAAACGCAAAGATAGCATCCGCGCCACGTTTCTCTAACTCTTTACGAAGTTCAAATGGCGAAAGCCTGAAACGATCAAGCCCATCATTGTACTTAACAGGCTCCAAAACCTCAAGATCACCACCAATGAGCCAGTTTCCAGCATTTGTTATCGCTTCTTCTACATAAGGCAAGCCTGGTGCTGTCGTACCCCAAGTTCTAGCTATACGTTCTTCTTTAGGATGCTTATAAATCTCAATGCTGAAAATAAACACAAAAACATTACTACTCAGTGATCTTTGTATACATGTTAGATTCCCAAAATCACCAAAAAATATCTCAAACAACAACTAAACTACAAAAATCGAAACTTGATTGCTATTTAGTGATCTTTGAATGCAAGTTCGATTCTTGAAATCCCTAAAAACGTCTCAAGCAACAACAAAACTATAAAAATCAAAACTTTATTCCACTAACTGAAACTTACTCATTGAGAATAGCGATGGGATTATCATCAGAATCAACAAGAGCGACACGTTTCGATTCACCAATTAGGGCTTTTCGTTCATCATCAATAGCAAGAACAATAGGCACAGACATATTAACAACAGATCCATCATCAAGATTGAGCAAATTGAAATGAAGAGTTTGGAGGAACTCAGATTCCCTCATAAACCCTCGAAGCGGACTTGCCCAGCCTTCACTCAAAACATGCATCCATTGTAAATCAATCGCCGTTAATCTCACTTTTGGCAAATCCGTCGCTTCGTGTTTCTTCTCACGTCGTCGTGGCTCAGGTACCACTAGATCTATAAGTTTCCCACCATCAGGTTCGATTAAACCAGCTCGTACCTTGAGGGTTCTTAGGGTTCGGTGTCTTGAATTTGAAGGAAATGAAATGGATTTGGTTATGGAATCGGATTTGTGGGATTTGGTGAGAGGTTGAGAGAGGAATGAGGTTGTTTTTGGGAGGGTGGTGGAGATGGAAGCCATTGAAGGAGAATGAGAAAACAAAACAGAGATTTTTCTTTGCTGCTTTCTCTAATGGGAGAAGAGAATGAGAATCTGGTTTTGATTTTTTTTCCAATTGGATTTGAAGTGGAAGAAGAAGTGAGTGGTCTTTTATAGACTAAAATCATTAATTTTTAAGGACAGGTCCTGCAAAATGTACCTGGACACTTTGTTCGTTTTCTAGTATAAAATATAAACAATTTAAGACCATGTTCTGTTTTTTTTATATAATACTGTATAAATACTTAATTTCTGGTAACCTTTTTTTTTTATACATAACTTTTTGTATATAAATATTTTAAATGATTAAATGATAATTTAGTTAATTTTAAGTATTTATAAATAAATATTAAGTATGAAAATTGTAAATGAAACTAACAGTCTAACACACAAATTAACTATATTAAAAAAAATTAGATGAATTTTACTTATTTATTTAGAGTAATGCAAGTCATACATTTTATTTTTGATTTTTTGAATATTTTGACACATAATAATGTTAATGTAGTATAAATGTTTTTTTATGAGTAAACAACTAAACATTGATTTCGAGTCCCATTTGAAGTTTTAAACTCATTATTAAGCTGTTTTTTAATAAATAATAAACTGATTTATTCAAAAACAGCTGAAACTGAAACACAGAAATATTTATTTATTTGTCTGGCAACACAAAACAGTATTTTATTTTAAAACACAAGAATATATGTATATTTTTGAACACAAGAATATGAGTTAGGACCGATGCTAGAATCGAATTTTATCCAAGAATACGTCGAGGTTCGACGACCACTCTGCTCGAGAGTAGTCATTACGATCAACTAGGCAAATAAATATTTACTATAATCACGTGAAGAACCATGTGACATCACCAATATTCTTTTCTTTTTTCGGTCACCAATATTCTTTTATCCCTATAGTTATTATTTCCATTGATCCTTAATTATACAATAGTATGTCTACATTTGTGAAGCAATATCATAAAACAAAACAAAAAAATCATAAAACAATGTTGGCTTATGAAAAGTGTGTATATTTGTTTAACTTAAATCACATTTAGTCGACTCATTATGGAGCTCATCACTTTTGACCTGACTTTATCTTGACCTGAAGGCTGAAGCTACCAGAAAAATTATATCTGATCTTCTTTTTTTTTTCCTTTTTGACGGCGAAATAATTTGTAGTGTTTCTTTTGTCAATTCTTTGCGGATAAAATATAATTAATACGAAAATATTTAATGTTTCCTCTTGCCACAAAAGCATAGAGAATGTCACAGTTGGATCAGTTTCTTGGTGGCTGGTTTTGGGGCTCACTTTCAACATGTGGAAATAAGAAATCAGACTCGACCTACCCTCATATTCACTGATAGCGACAATTAAAAACAGAAATACGTAATAAAAGAATAACAATTAAGTTTAAGGAAAACAAAATAAGTTTAAGGTGTGGAAATGTAATCAAAATTAACATTTTTTTTTCCACAAAGATAAAACTTTTATTGAAATACTTTCAACGTACAACATTCCCCAACAATAGAGACACCAATTTGAAGAGTCATTAAAAGAGACATAAACGATTAAGTCTTTTAACTGACTTAACAAGCTCAAAAGAGACCGATCTCACTAAACATTGAACTAATAAGAAGAGAAAATTTAGCAGAAAATTCCAACAAGAAGGAAAAAATTAAATCTCTCACTTAACCTCCGTTCCTGTAAACCCGGCGGAGCTATGAGTTCAATCCAATCAATCCAGAAATTTCTGCAAGAGCCTCAACTATGGAGATCCCAAAGCTTGAATGATAAGGAGGGGCGGTTGATAGGGTGTACAAGAGGAGCATTTGTCAGGGTCCAAAATTTTTTGGGTCATTTTTAAGATCTAATTAGGGTTCAAATTCAAAAAAAAAAAAAAAAAATAGTATAGTAAAAGGGCCAAATTTTTTTTGTTGGTACAGGGCCTCCAAATTTATTGGACCGCCTCTGATGATAAGTATCTACGTCAATGAAAAAAGCCACCAGATCCAACTCAAAAATAAACATCTTCGACATAACTTGAAATCACCGGAAATGAAAGCTTCAAAAAGTCTTATTGAATCAATTGTTGAAACCTTCGGAGTGACGAACTTACCAAGCCAGAAAAAATATAGATCTGACAGAAGGATTAAGAGGAAGATGGTTGAAATATAAAGGCGAAAGTGGAAAACCACACCGTTGACACCCCTGGTCCGGAGCCTCCATCACCGCAATATCATCTTCTTCCCTAGCCAATACTCAGATATGTCCCTCCCGTTGCAAGATGATCTCAACCTTGAAGCTAAAATCTAAATCAGAGAAAACAAAGAAAAGGGAAACCCGATGCCGGTGCTAAGAAAGCCACCAAACATCGGTCTCCATACATGAACAAACGAAGGCGGCTAGGTCAAAAAAAAAGAAAAAAGAGAGGTTTTTGATCAAAAATTAAAATTAACAGTTTGCAACACCTTTTTTGATGCAACATTTTTTTTTTAACCAAAGGTATTGATAAACTATATACTAACTTGGGGTTATAAAGGAAAGGAAATATTTGTCAAAATTGCCATTATGAAAAGTTAATCTTTTGTGGCTAGTTTATAGTTTATACACTCAAAATCAACTGTTGATGACTCTTCTACCTTTGCAAAGAAAACATTTCGTGGAGAAGACACACACATGAATTTGTTATGTAAACAAATGGACAAAATAAAATAAAAAACTAAATCCTAAATTGGAAAACATTTAAAATTTAAAAACTAAACCCTAAATTACAAATAGAAACCCCAAATAAAATATCTTAACAACTCAAACATGATCGTTTCGTGGACAAAACATATTACATGTATTTGTCCACAAAAATTCATGGACGAAAATAGATAATTCATTAAAATTAAGGGCATACGTATCATTTCCTTACACGACGAATGGTAAAATTCAAATTTAAACAGTAAATGGCAAAATCTAAAGATGTATTTTACTGTAGTTGCAATTTTTGATCAACTCAAAAGGAAATATGTAAGATAACCCTACACTTCTCATAAACTAAATGACTTTTTTTTCTTGATAAAGCAAACAAGATTTTAGTTGATTATAAGTTGATCTTACATTAATAAGTGTTTTGCATGTTATTTCACAATATAATATGTTATTTTACTTGATAGTATGCTTTTGAATTTATAAACATATTGTTTTTATTTAAATTAAAAACACATTATTGTTATTCAAGCTATCACTACAAGAAAATATCTAATTTCTGATCACCATTTTGGTCGGAATTTTGTGGGAATCAACACATTCCAACGAGTTTCCGATGAGCCAAAATTGGTCAGAATTTGAGAGCCAGAAACGTATTTCGTTCGAAAATTGGTAAAAAACAAAAAGTCAAAATCGGTAGAAAATATTCTTCGGACCATTTTTCAATTTTTCTATATCAATTAAAAATTTTATTTATTAAATCATTAGTCAGAAATTTAATATGTTTCAAAAAAAAAACATCAAATTTTTATAAAACAGAAATTAAAGATTATCTTACAAAAATAATAAAAATTAGAAAGAAACAACTAATATAACAATATAGAAACAAATGATAAAGTATGAATTTTTTTTAATTGAAATTAATATCTTTATTGGTTGAATGTTTGATAAGATTCCATAAAGTTTGGGAGATTTAAAATTATTAGATATTTTAGAGAGAAGGTAGATGGATGTTTGAAAGATAGATATTTGGGAAGAAAAAATCGTTGGTCCAAAACCGCTTTTATGCGGGATTCAAAATTTTTTAATAATTTCTTACCAACCTGGGCATCGGTTGGAATGACATAAAATTTATGACTAATTTTCCAGGTTGGTTAGAAATTTTTCTTGGAAAGTATGTGTTTCCGTGTGTTGAAAGGTTATAAATCTAAATAAGATTTCTGATCAATTTTCGAGTTGGTCAGAAATAGATATAAAATTTCTGACCAACCCGAGAATTGATTGGAAATGGGTATTCAAGTTCCAATTTTTTTACTATATTATTTCAACCAATTTTTGACTATTTTTTGACCAATTTCTATCTCAATATACTTTTTAAGTTTTCCGACCATCTTTCCAATGGTTTTTAAAATTATCAAAAAATGGTCAGAAATTGTTCTGAATATTTTTGACTGCCATTATTAGTAGAAAATGGTGGTCGGAATATTTTCAACCATCACTACTAGTTGAAAATGGTGATCGGAAATAAACATGTTTTCTTGTAGTGTATTTCGCAAAATGATACGGTATTCACCAAACTCCACACTATATTTTAAAATCATGCAATTTAACAAAAGTGAGAAAGATATTTTAAAAATATATTCCCTTTGATATACCTTTTGCCAATAAAATAAGAGAGTCTTCTTTCAAGTAAGATACAAATTCCAAAAACACGTAAATTTATATTTCTAACAAACTATATAAACATGATATAAAAATCTCTCGAACAAAATGATTTTTTTTTTGATAGAGAAACATTGAATTTTGCTTTCTGGTTTCAATATTCAACCTCTTTTGACTGTAGTCACTTTTTTTTTCAGTATTCAGACCAAAGACGTTAGTACCCACTTGTTTCATGAGTCATTCATTCATAAAAAAATATATATATAGCAAAAAGAGTTTGGGAACATCTAAGAGACCTATTTATCAAAAAAAAAAAAAAAAAACATCCAAGAGTGAACAAGAAATTACTTTATCATCTACGTGTGAGTGAGTGCTGATGTTTTAGAGCGAAACAATGTCACTTACTCACTTGCATTCCATTAAAAACACTAGAGATTCATACTGAAGCAAATTTTAAAAAAAAAGACAAAAAAAGTTACGTACTGAAAAAGGAAAGCGATAAAGTTACAGAAACCCCATCTACCATCTTTGAGGTTTACTTCTTCTTGCCATGAATGTAAGTAAATAGCTTACAAGTAAAACAAATGTCTACTGCCAAAAACAGAAACACATCATCCATGATATTGAAATCATAATGATATACCCAATTACCCATATTGAAGCACGTCTATAATGAGTCATTCATCAAACCATAGCAGAAAGAACACGCACAAACTCATAAAATTTTGGGACTCTAAGCACAGCATCAAACCACTCAACCTTCCCAAAAACCTCCTCACTGTTACATCTTTCAAGCAAAATTTCCGCACACCAAATCACTTTTTCCTTACACTTACTACCAGGCGCATTCCTGTCCCACAAAACCATCATATTTCCACAATAATTTGCTAGTTTAACACAACTATAACTAACAAATCTAGGCAGTCCTTCCAAACCCTTCAACCTTCGGCAGATTTTTACCTTATGTCATACCATATGAATTCTCCACCTTCATACCAATACACTAAGTTATCTATCACACAACAAAAAGAAGCAAACCATGGCATCCATTCTACGGCTTCACATGTACCTTCCTTGGGGTCGTAAGCCATACCATTACACGCATACATGTATAATTTACCATCAATTTGTGTGCTTTGGAATACCTTACTAGTACATATCTCTGCGCCAGAACTTGGCAACATATTCCCAAGTTTTTGTTTTAGGATCAAAAACCTCCATCTAGTTCAAGGAATTTTCCTCTTCATCTCCTCCTGCTAAATATATCTTTCCATCAAGAACATTAGCAGCTGCAGAACGCCTCGCCGCCTGCATGCTTGGAGCCTTGTGCCATGTATGATACCGGCAATCCAAGATCGAGACTCTAGTTGACCTTGTATCGTCCATGAGTCTGCCAATTTCATAGATGATAGAGTCAACGGCGACGATGCTCGACAATTACAAAGTAGGAAACTTGGTAGATGGGATGGGAACCAATAGATTACCACTTGAGTTTTTCTTCTTCTTATGTGGTTTCAGGTAGAGAGTGAACCAACATGGATTACTATGAGTATCCAGTCGTAAGCAAACATAGAGACAACTCTCAGTGCAGCCTAGAAGAGACCTGGTCTTGTAAAGCTCTGGTGAA
Source organism: Cardamine occulta (assembly GCA_028015245.1). NCBI lineage: Eukaryota > Viridiplantae > Streptophyta > Magnoliopsida > Brassicales > Brassicaceae > Cardamine > Cardamine occulta. The sequence continues at coordinate 9,027,044 of CM051387.1, forward strand.
GCAAGGAGAGATTGGAAGTTTTTGGAAACCAGGGAGAGAGACAGATAGTACGATCTGGGGATACGGGCTAAGCAGCTCAATACCAAATCATAAGGAAGTGACGGATATGAGATTGATTTCGAGGACTTCTTCATCTTCTTGTTGATGGAAGAGGACGACATGACAGCAAGAATTTGCCGGTATGAAATTGTAGTTGAACAAAGTATGGGATTTTGCAGACCTTGAATTCCAAACTCGTCGGGCATGTGAGTTATAAATATGCATGTATGTATGTCAGATCTTGGTTTTGGTTTCTGTTTAAGAATTGTATAAAGTACTTTTGTTTTTGAAAAACATGTCTAAAATCTTGAATGCATATATAGTAAACTATATTAGAAAACAAACAAAAAGAGCCAAAATCTATCTAAAATCTACAAACATATACATTTTGTTTAATTGTTTTATTGAAATGAAGATTTGTTTTGCAAACATGGGAACAAAACCAAGGACCATTTAATTATTCAATATAGATTATGAGAAAAGGTGGGTTTCCTAAAAATAGGAAATCTAGATTTTATAAATTTTTGTAATTTTCTAAATAAAACCCAAATATTCAATTTTATGAGTATTTAGTGTATTTGAAAGATATATTTTTTTCCATTTTGTTTTTCGCAAAATCCAGGAATGAAAATCGGATTGGGTAGCATATATGAAATGGAATACTTACGTGGCTTAAACCTTTTATCAAAAAAATAATATATACATTATAATTTCAGACCAACGTGGGAATTAGTCGGAAATGAACATAAAATTTTCGACTAATTTTCTGGGTTGGTCGGAAACTAATATGCTCAAATTAACTATAGAGCTACTTTCTAAAATTAAGAGATCAAAGATAGTACTTAGGGATCGAAATCCATAAGAACTCAAGATTCACACAATAGATTTTTAGTTTAAGAACTAAGCTAAACAAGAATGTATGTAAATAAAATGACAGCATGAATGATTTAAATGGAACCAGTTTGTAAATTTGATGGGAGAAAAACGCTAGACTCAGGGAGTTTCTTTAGGATAAATCAGAATTGTGAGACAGACATATAAATCAGGGATTTTAAAGAACCGTTCTTGAAGTCATAACACGAATATCAAATCAATCAACCCTCGTTGCAAAGACTATCTATGCCTAGATCCTAAAATTTCAAATCTCTTTGTAAAATCAACGAAACAAAATATGCATTAAACTCGAGTATGATATGTTCACAAAATTCCTAGACCAAATCTCTTTGCGAATAGTAATTTTGTTCATCTAAGATTATTTAAGGATATCAATAACATTCTCATGCATATTAATTATGCTAAGATCAAAATTCCAGGTGATCAATATAGAACTAGTATGAGTTCAAATCCAGATGAAGAACAAATAAGATTACCCTAATATTTCTATGTACAATTCAACAGTTCATCATTAACCTTTGCAAAACCCTAAATCTAACAAGTGAATTACTCAGACATAATTAATGAAACATAAATCATGATCTTAATAAATTACATTAAGAAGTTAACAAAAGAATAAAGGGAGTTTGAAATCTTCTCTCTACAAATGAGTTATGATATGTCTCTCCTAAAAGTTCTCTAGCCAAAATCTCTCTAAAGTTGCTTGATAGAATAGAACGTAATCTCTAAAACAAAGAAAAACCTAGATATATTATAAAATACGAAAAAAACTTGTATTGCAAATAAGTGGAACTCCTGGGGTGACTTTGTAAGTCTTCAAACTTGTTAAAACTCGTGAACTTCATTTCTGTAATACAAAAAGATGTTATATATTGATCAGTACTCTATGTTCAATAAAGAATTAAATAAAACTGATTTTATAAAAGTTCTCTTGTGTAGTTCTAATTCCACATATCGTTTGAGAATGAAATAGAGGATCCTCAAATTGTTTCAGGTGCAATTTCTTTAACTTGATCACTCATTAGTCATTACATATTTGAGAAGCCCACATGACTGCCGCCTAGACAAAAGCAAACTATATAACGTGTTCTAGTTTTTCTCATGAACTTAAAGAGAGCCGTACTCTTCTATGCAACACAACAAAAGTGTTTCAAATGCAAAAACAAAAACAAAAAAAAACAAGTGTTTCAAAGACATTTTGGTCACTCCGTGCACATTTAGGTCATCTATTGCATATGTTTAAAAGTGAAACACTAAAAAAACATGAGACACACATTCATCATAGTTACATATCAATGAAAGGGAAACACCACAAGACACACATATATTCAGACAAAAGACAACAATACCTGCTCGTCACATGACTCATTTATCCAAAAAAAAAATAGCAAAAAGTGTTTGGGAACAGCTAAGAGATAGTGGACAAGAAATTACTTTATCATCTACGTGTGAGTGAGTGCAGAACAACGGTCAACTGCATTCCATTAAAACACTTTTAGATAGAAATTCATTCAAAAGTTACATACTGAAGCAAATTTTAACAAAAAAAGTTACATAATGAAAAAGGAAAGCAATAAAGTTACATAAACCCCATCTACCATCTTTGAGGTTGTAAGGCACCACTTCTTTCACGTTTCATATACCTTTTGTTTACATCTTCTTGCCATGGATGTAAGTAAATAGCTTACAAGTAAAACAAATGTCTACTGCATTGAAGCCAAAAACAGAAACACAAGTATCCATAATACATATTGAAAACATAATGTTATACCCAACTACCCATATTGAAGCACGTCTAATGAGTCATTTATCAAACTGTAGCAACAAGAACCCTCACAAATTCATAAGACTTGGGAACTGTAAGCACAGCATCAAACCACTTGACCTTCCCCAAAACCTCCTCATTGTTGCATCTTTTAAGCTCAATTTCTGCACACCAAATCACCTTTTCCTTATACTTACTACCAGGCGCATACCTGTCCCACAAAACCATCATGTTCCCACCATAATCCGCTAGTTTAACACAACTATAACTAACAAACTTAGGCAGCCCTTCTAAACCCTTCAAACTTTGCCAGATGTTTACCTTAGGGTCACACCATATGAACTCTCCATCTCTATACCAATACGCTAAGTTATTTATCACACAACAAAAAGAAGCAAACCATGGCATCCATTGTACGGCTTCACAAGTACCTTCCTTGGGGTCGTAAGCCATTCCATTACGCCCATACATGTATATTTTCCCATCAACTATTGTGCTTTGATATACCTTACTAGTACATATCTCTGCGCCAGAACTTGGCAATGATTCCCAAGTTTGTATTTTAGGATCAAAAACCTCCATCCAGTTCAACGAATTTTCCTCTTCACCTCCTCCTGCTACATATATCTTTCCATCAAGAAAATTAGCAGCTGGAGAATGCCTCGCCACCTGCATGCTTGGAGCCTCGTGCCATGTATGATACCGGCAATCCAAGATCAAAACTCTAGAAGATCTTGTCCCGTCCATGAGTCTGCCAATTTCATAGATGGCAGAGTCAACAGCGACGATGCTCGAAAATTGCGGAGAAGGAAACTTGGGAGATGGGATGGGAACCAATAGATTACCAGTTGAGTTTTTCTTCTTATGTGGTTTCAGGTAGAGAGTGAACCAACATGGATTACTATGAGTATCCAGTCGTAAGCACACATAGAGACAACTCTCAGTGCGGCCTAGAAGAGACCTGGTCTTGTAAAGCTCTGGTGAAGCAAGGAGAGATTGGAATTTTTTGGAAACCAGGGAGAGAGACAGATAGTACGATCTGGGGATATGGGCTAAGCAGCTCAATACCAAATCATAAGGAAGTGACGGATATGAGATTGATTTCGAGGACTTCTTCATCTTCTTGTTGATGGAAGAGGACGACATGACAGTAAGAATTCGCCGGTATGAAATTGTAGTTGAATAAAATCCTCTAGCTCTGTATGGGATTTTGCAGACCTTGAATGCCAAACTCGCCGGGCATGTAAAGTTATATATATGCATGTATGTATGTCAGATCTTTGTTTTGGTTTCTGTGTAAGAATTGTAAAAAGGAAATTTTTTTTTGAATACATATCTATCTAAAAGAATTCCACTTGTCTAAAATCTTGAATGCATATATAGTAAAATAAATTTGAAAACAAACAAAAAGAGCCAAATTCTATCTAAAATCTGCAAACAGTACATTTTCATTAATTGTTTTATTGAAATGAAGATTTGTTTTGCAAACATGGGAACAAAACCAAGGACCATTTAATTAGTCAATATAGATTATGAGAAAAGGAGGGTTTCCTAAAAATAGAAAATCTAGAATTTATAATTTTTTGTAATTTTCTAAATAAAACCCAAAAACTCAATTTTATGAGTATTTAGTGTATTTGAAAGAGATTTTTGTTTCCATTTTGTTTTTGGCAAAATCCATAAACCAAAATAGGATTGGGTAGCATATATAAAATAAAATACTTACTTGGCTTAATCCTTTTATCAAAAAAATAAATTATATATATATATATATATATACTTATTCTCAGAGACCAACGTTGTGTTTATAAATAATCCAGACTCTAGAGAGCAAGAAAAAAACTCAAAGTTAGTAAGAAAATTAGGAAGTTGCTGTAAATTTTCTTCGTTGAATAAAAGTTCTTTTTCTAAGATAAAATTTTTGTATTAAACTTAAAAAGAGCAAGAGCTACTACCAATTTTACAAATAGCAAACTCTAGTTCGTGAATACATATAGAGAGAAAGCATGAACTCATGTTACTGTGTCCACTTCAAAATTCCTTTCAGAAATGAAAATAATGTCTTCCTTGAAATGGTCCAACTTAATCCTAACTTTTGTAGAGATATATAAATCTACAAACGTTAAATAAAGTTATCTTTTACTCTTCTCTATATGAAATATAAGACATGAATATGTGAAACCAATTTTTTTGTTTGGACTAGTTCAGATTTCATACAAGTGATTCAGGAGTCATTTCTCTAACTCTTAGTTTACTCAATTCTCTCGCTACTTCATTCTTCATCGATCTTTGGCGTTTGAAAACGTAATCAGAAATGGCAACGGCGTCGTTTAACATGCAGTCAGCGTTCGCCGCTCCTTCTGGTGGATTGTGTTCACGCACCATCAGAAACACAAACCAACTCTTCTTCAAGAGGAATGCTTCTGTGAGAATCATCAGGTGCATGGCTCAGGTATATTAGCTCCTATGATCCTATCACTTACCTACGTTACTTGTTTGACTATTGATTCTATCAAGGAAGATCCTTCTTCGCCCTCGACCTCGGCTGGTCAACCAAAAATGCCGTCGCCACCGTCTCCTCCTCCCGTTAGCAAACCTAAGGTATGATCTAACTGAACCACAGTTGTTATAACTAAGGTAATGATTATATGTTTGCGTAACTTCAGCCGAATTGCACTTCCAGCAGACTTATGCAGACTTGCAGTCATCAGCAGACTTTAGCTGACTTACACTTGTAGCAGATTTCTGACGACTTACATTCAACTTCTTTTTATTAGACTATGGACTTCCAACTCAAAACCAATTGGTAATGAGTGGAGAGATCCATATCCTTTATATACCATTTAATATCCCAACCCACATCCGATGTTGGACATTTATCTCTAATACGCCCTCTCGAGATTATGGCACTTCTAGCCATTAATCTCGGTATGTTCGGGCATGGATCGGTGGGCTAAACTTTTGGATCGGGACGATTATGGATCAAATTGGGTATACTATGATCGGGCTCTGTAACAATATCGAATATAAGAATATTGTGTTGTGTTATTTCATATGATGGAGATTACATAGCTATATATAATAGAAATACATAATCATATAATACATAAGAGAATCATACATTAGTGAGAAGAATATATGATAGAGTGATTGAGTGATTATAGTAACTGAGTAATCATATTAATTATGATGATACTCTTTCCTTAATACGCCCCCTCAAACTCAAGGGGCGATGGAGTGAAGCGGAAGTGATGGCTTGAGGTTGCCGTAGATAAAGACAAAATCGATGATAGTGAAGAAGCATTGCGCTTGAAACCATATGGTTGGACGGATTTACCATAGTATGTATGCCAGTTGTGACATTTAAAAAGAAAACATCTCGGAGAACACATGTATGTGGAGGGTGAAACGAACTTAATCGTCTGGAAGCATATAGCTTAAAGGAGGTCTTGAATGACTTGAAAACATGATCAACTTTGGATCGAGAACGACAAAAGTCATTAAGAAGCATATAACTTAATGAAATCTGACGATTTGACCACATATTGTACAAGCACGCATATAGAGAAGGAGAGTCTCGACTCCTATTGAGGGAGATGGGCCAAAATAGGTTTGGTGTGACTTCCAAGAATTTGGGCTTATAATGGGCTTTTAGTTATGAAGCATGTGAGTGCTGGGGTCTGACCATAGCTTTGCTTGTTTGCGTTTGACTCAGTGATGAGAATAACGTCTACGGTGATGGTGTTCAGATCGATGTATGACGTCAATGATGGAGAGAGACATAACGGTGAGTTTCGAAGAGCTTGAATTTGGAGACGTGTCGGAGATCAAAGATCTTGTGTTGGTGACATCGTTTTAGTGTTTCAGCGGAAACAGCGGTGTATATCTAAAGGAAGTGGAAACTGGAGCGGTGATGACAAAGAGGAATATCTGGTGGGAGGCCATTGATGAAGGTGCTTGGCTTCAGTCGAGGAAGAAGAAGTCATGAAGCGTCTTCTTTTTTTTTCTTTTTTTTTCTTTTCCAAAATTAAAGAAGACAAAAGAACCAACGAATAATTATAAAAATTGGATATTTTGATGAAAAAAAGCGGGAAATTTAGAACTTTGAAGTGATGAAAATATAAAAAGTAAATAAGGAAAATAAGAGTTTGATCGTGAGATCAAAACTCGGAAAAACTTGCTCTGATCGGATTGGGTCGATTATGGATCGGATTGGGTATAGTGTGATCGGGTTCTAATACCATATTAGACTATGAGCTTCTAACTCAAAACCAAGTGGCAATGAGTGTAGAGGCCCATATCCTTTATATACCACTTAATATCCCAACCCAGATCCGATATAGGACATTTATCCCTAATACTTTTCACTCCTTAGGCTTCCGTAAATCGCAACAAGTACTCAATTCCCGATGATGCTCCTTTAGGTTGGGTCCAAATGTGCCCGTTTGAAGGTTCTTTGGTGGTTTTCTTCTTATAATTTTTGGGGCTGTTGAACTAAGTCTATGAGCACTAGCATTGGATCTCGAGGTTCTCGTGGTTTCTTTGAAATTTTCTAGTTCTGCGTTTGCAGCTGGGCCTCGTGAGTGCGGTTTCAATCCTGTTTTGTGCCTTTCTCCTCCTAGTAGTCAAGTGGTTTGTGAGTTCTAGTTCGGTTTCCCTGCTTAATCGATTGTTAGGTTATAGTTTGTACCTAGGCTAGAGGGCTCTCTCTCCTATGTGTTCCTTTGCTCTTGTGCCGGGATGTTCAACCCGGTTCTTATTGTCGGCTTAAGGCACTTTATAACTCCTTATTGTAAAGTCCACTATCAATACAAAAACATAAATTCTCTCCTATGTGTTCCCTTGCTCTTGTGCTTAGTCGACGTCACAAAACAAGCTAAAACACGAGATAATATAAACAATGACAAACTGCTTGCTGGTAAAAGCACGAGAGATTAATTCAGAAGTGACATATTAAACTGAAATTCAAAACACGTTTTTTTTGCTTAGCGCTCAACTGAAGTATTCTTTAGCGAATACTTCACTAGATTATTTGTTTGAGTTAATTTGCCGAGTGCGTCATTTTTTTTAAAGTAATTGGTAAAGTAGGCAAATCACTATTTATAACTGTAGAAATAGGACAACGTACTATACTCCAGTCTTTTTTAACCTCCTCCTCTTTTTATATTTACGGAAAATGCCATTTAAACTAATTTTATGTAAATTAGAAAAACAAAACTGTCACTCCCTCTCATCTTCATCTTCTTCGTGCCTTTTTTTTTCTTTCCCAAATCTTGTTATCTTGATTTAATTAACAAATTTTCATTAATAAATTTTTAACAATAAATTCTTGTCCTCTAATATTTTTTTTCTGAATTTATAGAGTCTAATTTTGTCTATTTTGAATTTAATTTTTTTTGTTTACCTTGTCTTTTCTATGTTTTCTACCATTGAAGCAAACTAACTATGGTGGTGACGGCGTAACTCTTACATTTTATATAAATCATAGTAGTCCATCATAATCAAACGTTTATGAACAATGAAACAATAATGTAGAAGAAGTGACATGGAAAAATAACCAAAGTCGGTTTGAGAAGGATATTTGGTTCTGAAAAGGTGTTAAATTATGAGTGTACGTAATTTTGTTATATAACATGGTGTACATTATATAAAACAGAGGTGTACAATAGACTCTTGTACACTATCTCACATCGTATACCATGACTCATCTTGTATACCGATTAACATTTACTTTGTACACCATTTGACACATTATCATAGTCTCATCTCCATCCACCACTGTTTGTATCCACCACCATGGTGTACATTATCTTATCTGTACACCGATTAATATTTACTTTGTACACCATTTGACACATTATCATAGTCTCGTCTCCATCCACCACTATTTATATCCAGCACCACGGTTTACATTATGTCATTTGTACACCGATTAACATTTACTTTGTACACCATTTGATACACTATCATAATCTCATCTCCATCCACCATAAATACGGTGTACAAAGTATATAAGTATGATGTACAAAGTGTATAAATACGGTGTACAAAAATAATGTACAAATGTGGTATACAAAACAGTATATAAATACGGTGTACAAACGATATATAAATACGACATACAAAGTAATGTATAAATAATGTATACAAAGTGTATAAATATGATGTACAAAAGTAGTGTACAAAATGGTATACAAAAATGGTGTACAAAAGATATACAAATACAATGTATAAATATGATGAATAAACTGGTGTACAAACATTATTTTACAAAAATAAAATTTAGTTAAAGTAATAGCCACTTGCAAGAGATAGATACAATGTTTGTCTCTAAAACCTAATTATAAATAACGTATGTCCCAATTTTCTAATTACTTTTCAAAAATGTCTCAACCTCACAATTATCTCTATTTGTTTCCCTAGTAGCCGGACCACCTATATTGTGCTCTGTGGCTATTTTTGAGTACATTAAGTTCTCTTGAATAACAAAATTATTCGTTCAAAAAAAACCTGAAAATCTGAACAACTAGTATTTAAATATATGTCAACACCTCTACAATTACAAATTTCATAATCTTAATTGGAACAGTTTGCAAAAAAATCCAGAAAATTTTAACTAAATAAAAATTTTGTATCTTATCACTAAAAGTTTTTATTGAATGATCAAATGTAATAAAAATTACGATAAAATTAATTTTATTTAAATTAGATTAATTATGACTGAAACTAAAAAAATGTTGAAATTAATTTTTTGGAATCTTTGATTTTATGTAGTGATATAGTATTAAAAGTATATTAAAATTGTTTAATACATGAATTTTGACTAGATTAAATAATTAAAACATTTTAATATACAAAAAGTAACCTACCAATTTTTATTTGTTTTTAAACTACCACTAATATTCTTAATATACTAACTGCTTTTTTGTATGCTGTGATATTTTTAACCAAAAATAAAATGTGGAAGTTCAAGAACGCTTTGACTATGACTAATTTTACACATAAAATCATTCTTTAAAAAGTATGTTTTAATTCAAATTAGATTTGATTCATGCACTTACCCTTAATATACAGAAATCTAGGAAGAAAAATATTTAATTTTTGCATTCTATATATATATATGAGATTTGATTCATGCATATTTTTAGCCTTATATTTACAGAAATTCAAGATCCATAAGCTATTGTATATATATTTGTATCTTAACAGAAATAAAAAAAAATCATCATAGCATTATTGATATTAGCACAATTTTATTTCCTGTTAATTACATGGATGCCACATCATCAAGAGTTAATGTTAAGTTGGTGGTATTAGGCAAAATGTATATATTTGCTCAATTTTGTAAGTTCAGGTATCGAATTCAAAAATTTTAATAGATCATGTATAAATTTGCACAGGGTATAGTTCAGATATGAAATTAACATATCGAGTAAGTTAAAGCATGAATTGGCCGGCTTTCCCTTTCAAATACATGTTTCATTTTTGTTTTTCAAATATGGCACATGGTTATATTCATACGGTGAAAATGAATACATGTTTCGTTTTGAAAATACATGTTTTGTTTTCGTTTTTCAAATAGATGGTATCTTTCAAATACATGTTTAGTTTTCGTTTTTCAAATACATGGTTATATTTCTATGGTGAAAATGAATTGATGAAAGGATTTGTTACAATAGAGATAGAAAAAATCTCATACGTAAGAAAACATTTTTCCTGAGTACACTCTTTCTTCCCAAAAGAGTAAAAAATCTTCAATTTAGTTTTTTATTATTATTATAGTTTGTTTCTACTTATTACTCTACTACACACCAATCAAACGCAAAATAAAGTAAGTAATCTTAATATCCCATATAAATAAATAAAAATTCAGAAAATATCTGGACCTATCATGCAATCACCTTCACCCACTCTATAAAGAGATGATCCTGAGTTACACCACAAACCACACCAGCTCCATCTCTTTTCTTAGTTTGCTCACTTCTCTCACTTTTTCATTCTTCTTTGATCTTTAGCGTTTGAAAACCTAATCAGAAATGGCAACGGCGTCGTTTAACATGCAGTCAGTGTTCGCCGCTCCTTCTGGTGGATTTGTGTTCACGCACCATCAGAAACACAAACCAACTCTTCGTCGAGAGGAATGCTTCTGTGTGAATCATCAGGTATATTAGCTCCTATGATCCTATCTCTTCCCTACGTTACTTGTTTGACTATTGATCCTGACCGTTTGTTGCGTTGACTCTTTTTTCTTAAGGACGATCCTATCAAGGAAGATCCTTCTTCGCCCTCGGCCGCTCAACAGAAAATGCCATCGCCACCGTCTCCTCCTCCAGTTAAGAAGCCTAAGGTATATGATATAACTGAATTACAGTTGTTATATAACTACGGCAATGATTATATATTTGCGTAAAATTTTTCGAAACAAACTCACACAATCTTAGCTTACCTATGCAAAATTCATTTGTTAGTCCGTGATAATATATATGAAAAGAGTATTTTATAAAAAATATGAGTTGTATTGTCAAAAGTATTAAAATTTGAAAATCTGAAAAGTAAAAGTTCTTATTTCCATAGGCGAAAATATTTATAAAAATACTGAATTTTTTTTTTTAATCCAAAAGTATAAACTATTTCTTGAAATCTTAATTCTCAAATGGAGATCTGAGTGAAAAATATTAATTCAATAAATCTATCAATATGGTTTCCTCCTTCAGCCTATCTTTGCGGTTTCCTAAGCAATAATAAGGCTCTCATATCAGGACCATAACCTTTCCAATACACCTTGAGATAAAGTCTCGGTTTGTTTGAATTTTTTGGGTCTCCAAAACATATGGTAATGAACTTTCTACCTCGAACACTTTAGATGAAAGTTGATTGCCGCTGTATATTTTCATCATTATCGTCACCTTCTTCTTTTTAATCTTTTACATCAGTAAGTAACTGGTTCTTTTGGACCATAACTAAAAATAAGAGAAAACTTTTCGCATAGCTTTTTACACTTTTTTAGTAGAATTAGAAAGTTTTGTACATATTCATTTCTCACCTCTTTTAGGATGGAATTATGTCTTACACTGTCACATGCAAAACTGTTTATGTCAAGAACCCATTTTTAATCAATTTCATGCATGACCAGTCAATTCCCATGTACAAAACTAGTACTCATTGCCCCACGTAGGCTGTCCTACCATGCAAGAAAATCTCCTCAAGAGAGAAATTTTCTTACCGAATATGTACAGTGGATATGGGGCAATGCCCACTAGTTTGTGCATAGAGTATGTCTTGCCATGCATGAATTTGACTAGGAAATGGGCCATTGACATAAACAGTTTGTGTGTCACAGTGTAAGACACAACCATCCTGAAACAAAGGTGAGAAATGAATTTTTGGAAAACTTTCTAACTTCACTCAAAGAGTGGAAAAAGCTCTGCGAAAAGTTTTCTATTATTTCGAATTCTGGCCCAAAAGAAACAGTTATTGATGCCAAAGATAAACAAAGACAACAAAAGTGACAAAAAATGATAATACTGATGGGGATAGTGATTATCAACTTTCATATGAACTTTTTCAGGTAGAAAAGTCCATTGCCATCTGTTTTAGAGACCCTAAATATTTAAACAAAACGACACTTCATCTCAAAGTGCATTAGAAAAGATATGGTCTTAACTAAGATAGAGAATCTTATAATCACTTAGGAAACTATAAAGATAAGCTAAAAGAGGAAACCATGATAGATTTTGGAGGAAATCTAGAAGTATTAACAGTTTCTCTCATATTTACTGAATAGCTAATAAATTTTTTTTAAAAAGTTGTACCTGCTCGGGTTAATAACTTTGATTATTCTTTTGTTTTTTTGCATCATCATCGCACACATGGTTTACTTGATTACCATTCAATCATAAATCACACAATACAACTAATTTTATTTGAATATTAATGTAAAAGTATTGCAATTTGAAAATATGAAAAGTTAAAAAGTTTTAATTTCCATTTGCGAAATTATTTATAGAAATACTGAATTTTTTATATTCCAATAGTATAAATTATTTGAGAAAAATATTAATTCATATATAATTTAATCATGTAATAGTGAATCACATTAATTATTCAGGTGAGTACAAAGTTTGGAGATGTATATCTATTATTCTAGAACTTTTTTACCTCATCTCCTAGCTAGAAGAGATACGTATAGATCTTAGTGAATATTTTCTCTTGTACATGTATATATATGTTGTACCTCTTCACATAATAATATAAAGTCTTCTCTGAATTGGTCCAACTTAATCCTAACTATTGTAGAGAACAAAATCCAAACATGTTAAATCAATTTATCTTATTAGATCTTCTACATATGAAATATAAGACATGAATATGTGAACCCAAATTATTTTGTTTGGACTAATTCAGATTCATACAAGTAATTCAAGAGTCAATATAACATCTTCTACAAATAAGTATAAAATTTTATTAATAAACGCGTTGAATGAGTTCTGTCCCCAAAAAATAAAATAAAAAATAAACAAGAACAACGCGATGAATGTGTTCAAAAAGTCAAAATCAACGACGTAACCTTGGTGCATGTTCTCTAATATAAATAATACATGACTTTAGAAATTAGAAAATTTAGGGATCATGAGAGTTAGACCAGGAAAACTCAAAACAGAAAATGAACGTGGTTCGGTTGATAACTTTGATTATTCTCTTGGTTTTTGCATCATCGCACACAGGTTTTGCTCGATTACCATGCAATACAAGTAAGTTTAAAAACATCAGAAGCTTTTTACGTCTCTCAATTCCGTTTTTCAATTCTTAAGAAATAGTATTTAATTAAGGTTTTGTTTTGTTGGAAAAGAAATAGGAGATGGGGTTTGGGATCAAAAGTTACACAAGGAGATCAAAGTAAGTGTAGGAGGCAGCACGTCACCGCCTGCGGGTAGCCTACCACCATAAAGAATATAACATCTGAATATTTTCACGAAAATTGGAACTGTTCCAGAGATTTTAATTCAGCTGAATGAAAATAAAACATCTCGGAGAGGCATTGTTCTGATAACTAGCATCATTTATATAACAATATAATTCAATCATATGTGTAAAATTTGTTTCACCCTTTTCAATAAAATTTTCCTGAATCATGTACTTGAATGGTTTTTACTGACTAGAAGATTATAGTTATCTGAAGCTTCTCATAAATGTTAGAAAACTTGGCTTTTGAAAAATGGAAATGATGCAAAGATTATAGTTCGGCTGAATGAAAATGTAACGTCTGGGAGAAGCATTAACTGTTCTGATAACTAGCATCATTTATATAACAATACTAGACGGTGAGCCGGGCTTCGGGTGAAATTTTTATTATCACTTAATGATTTAGTTATATCGAAATTTAACAATATAAAATACTATATCTCATTTTATCGGGTTTATATGTACTTAATTAAGGAAATTTTATCGATGACACATATATAATATTAAATTATATTTTTTTAAATAAAATCTTAAAATATACTTGAGTTCATAAACCTTTTTAGGTATCAGTTTTTTTTGTATGTTTATATTCACATTCAAAATTTTAGACAGTTACATACGTAAACTTAATCGGAGTTGCTAATATTAGATCTAAAAATGAATTGGATATTATAATTAGAAAGATGCGTTCAACCATTCGATTGCAGTAAACATACATTCCCCCGATAAATGAAATGTACCATAGATGCTACTCAGCTTCGTAAAAAATAGCGTTTAAATCATTTCATCTAAAAATATCCTACAAATGGCCATATCGGATGTTCACAACTACACACAACTCAATCCTATCCAACCAAACATAAATTTAGTCTACAAATCTATATCCCTATGTAAACTCTTGATTATCACATAAAATAAAGTGCAAAAGCCCTTAAAAATGAGTTAAAACTTATGTTAGAAAAAATAATGATTTCACTTTCTTATGTATTTTCAAAATATATTCATTCTCTTGATCTCTTTCTTTTCCCTCATCAATACAGTAAAATTGAACCATATACCACAATACATGGATCACCAAAAATATTGAAATCTTAAACGTCCTATGTGTTTCTAAGTTTTACTATTTGTCTCATCGATGCAAAATATTGAACCACTTACAACATGTTCGTCCGTTTTAAACTAAATCTTCACTATCTTTCTCATGTTTCATTTTTCCTGGCCATTCTCGGTATATTCTCATAAACCTAAGCATTGCAAAATTTCTTTATAAGACTTAACTCATTTTTTCTCCTAAAAATTGGTTTGAAAATGTCAACATTTTGGAATATCAGAACTTATCTCTTATAACATGCATTTTCATATGCCTTTTATAAGTTCAGAGTTATCATTCAAACTTGTAAAAGCTCCCATAAGTATTACACTGTTGAACAAATCCACGTTCGCTTGAACACCAATTCTGAACATCAACATGCATTTTTTAATTTTTCCCATCTAAGGTATTTAAATCCTTATTGATATAAAAAAAAAATTATTTATCATAATTTCATAATTTAATGAAACTCTATACAAAAATTTATCATAAGTTCAATTTTATATGAATTAAAATTTATAAATTAGAGTAATAATTATTAATACTTTGATTTTTTTTAAGGTAAATAGTTTTCTAAACTATATATATATATATATATTCAGGAAAAAACACCGTAAAAATCCTTCAACTTAACAACTTTTTCCAACAAAAATCTCGAACTATTTTTGTTTCTAAAACAAACCTCCAAGTTGAAAAAATTTCTAAAAAAACCTCCAATTATTTTTGTTTCCAAAACAAACCTCCATATATAAAGTTTTGCTTACTTAAACCCTCAAGTTACCAATTTTGATAACTAACGATCAATGATAAACTCTCAGAAATACAGTAAATACATGTTAACTATTAGTTATTTTTTTCAGTTTTGAATAAAAATCCTAGTTGAAGAAACTCAATTTTGAATTTGATTGAGAGTTAACTGATGGTCAATAATAACTCCAGTTAACACATCAAACATCTATTAACTATTGTTAACTCCGTCAGTTTTGAATAAGAAGCGTAGATGAATAAATCTAATAAGACTAAAATTATTAAACTACAGAGTGTAGTAATTATTGATACTTCAATCTATTTATTTGAAGGTAAATATTTTTCTAATCTATATAAACAAATCTAAAAAACTAAAACTATTAAGTTATAGTTTTTAAGATCATTTTCTAAGGATATGACTTTCCAAATTATTTTTGATACTATTATATCAAAGAATAGTAGTTATTTTTCTAAACTATATGACTAAAATTATTAAATTAGAGTTTTAAGATCATTTTTCTAAAGAACTAACTTTCAAAAAAATTTGATACTATTATGTTCTATAATGCTAATTTTTGTGGGAATTAAATTAAAATTAACATAATAAATATATCAAGTAAGCAAATTCAAATTAATTAAAAAAATTGCTGATACTATTAATTTAAATAATTATAGTCTTCAGTTCAATGGTCTCTAGATGCTCAATAAGGTTCAGCCCACTGAATATCCGTTTAGTGCCAACACACTTCCACTTGTCAGTATGGTTTACAATGGCTCTGTCGGCCAGTTTCTAGCCAGCAAAACCCTCAACGTAAAATAATAACACTGCCCATGCGGATAGTACATTTGGAAGTTGTGTATAATACCATCCGAGGATGATATTAGGTATGGACTTGATGAGGCATTGAGGGTCCACAAAACCAACGTTGGTGACTCTCGGCTGTATTAGAGTATCTCCATTTATGTACAGATTATATGACTGCCAAATTTCGTCATCATATTATTCTCATTTACTCTGTAATACTCTCATTACCTTTCTCTAGCATCTCACCTCTGTATAAATGTAAACTCTCAATGTTAATTTAAATCATCACTTTCACAAACATTATATGGTATCAGAGCTTAAACGATACCCTTGACCTAAATTTTTCTTTAAGCTGCCTTCTCTCTTCTTTTCTTTTTTTCCTTTCTTCATTTTCTTCAGGCTATGGCTTCTACCAATAACACCAATGGTGTCACCGCCACCACCGAGCTCGTCTCCCTGAGCAACGGTACCCTTCTCAATGTCAACATGCAAAATGTCACGAAGTTGAATCCAACAAACTACATCATTTGGTCGCAACAAGTTCATGCCCTTCTCAATGATAATGGATTTGGCTCCCTAGCTACCTTGATGGCTCAAAACCTGTTCCTGAACCTATGATGGTCTTCAATGGTGTGTCTTCTCCCAACCCTGACAACACGAATCACACACGTCAAGACAAGCTTATTTACAGTGTGCCATCATTGGTGCTCTTTCTCCGTATGAAATATAAGAAATGAATATGTGAACCCAAATTCTTTTGTTTGGACTAATTCAGATTCATTCAAGAGTCAATATAACATCTTGTACAAATAAGTATAAAATCTATTAATAAACTCGTTGAATCAGTTTAAAAAAACAACAACAACAACAACACCGCGTTGAATGTGCTCAACAAATCAAAATCAACATTTTCTTGGGTCTAAAATGGAGATTAACGACGTAACCTTGGTGCATGTTCTCTAATATAAATAATACATGACTTTACAAATTAGAAAATTTAGGGATCATAAGAGTTTAGACCAGCAAAATTCAAAACAGAAAATGAACGTGGTTCGGTTGATAACTTTGATTATTCTCTTGTTTTTTGCATCCTCGTACACAGGTTTTGCTCGATTACCATGCAATTATGAATCTCACAATACAAGTAAGTTTAAAATCATCAGAAGATTTTTTATGTCTCTCAATTCCGTTTTTCATTTCTATTTAAGGATTTGTGTTGTTGGAAAAGAAATAGGAGCTGGAGTTTGGGATCAAAAGTTTCTCAACGAGATCAAAGGAAGGATAGAGTTGAAGGTTTTTTATGGTATTTTTAACTTGAATTTTTGTTTTGTAAACACAAATAGTTGGAAAAAGTTGTAAAGTTGAAAGTTTTTATGGTATTTTCCTTTAAGTTTACGATAAACTTTTTTTTTTGTCGACTGTCAACGTCTACCATAAACGTTTTTAAAGTCAGACTAGCGGATTGGGTCCAATCTATTTTCATCTATAAATTTTTGAATCAGTCTAGTATTCCATTTTGTAAATATTTGTGTTCATATTTGTTCCAAAGAGTCACATTCATCTGGTTTCGTGTTGGAACTTACTTAACTTCATTATGTCAGGCCCATGATGACTCCTTTGATTCTTTCTATGTCCCATTCTTGGCTGCGTGCGTAAAAATGTTTTTTTTTTTTAAATTTTCAACTATTTTGTGAATGTTTATTTTTTGTTTCATTTTTCTAAATACATGGTTCTTTTTCTATGGTGAAATGAATTGATGAATGGATTTGTTTCATTAAAAATATTTCTTATAAAAATGTTTTAAAATGTTTCATTAAAGATGGAAATAAATCTCATAAGTAAGAAAACAATTTTTTCCGAGGACACTACTTCTTCCCAAAAGTGTAAAAAAAAATTATTTAGATTTTTTCTAATTATTACTCTACTACACACCACTCAAACGCAAAAATAAAATAAATAATCTCAATGTACCATATATATAATTAGATAAATAAAATTCAGAAAATAGCTGTGACCCGCTAATACAGAATTGATCATAACTTTGGATCGTGAAAATGAAGAAAGTGCTGAATGAATTAGGATTTGGCATGGGTTCGCTTTTGGCGACTGTGGTAGTTGCGCTAATGTTACTGTTCGTACCGTTGATGATGGGACCGGTGGCTCCTCCATCTCCTCAACTTCTATTGATGTTTCCGATCGTCTATCTTTTTGTGTTTCTCTATCTCCATTTTACTTCCAAGTGAACTATCCCTTCGTATAATATGTAGTAAGTGTTTTATCAGATAGCATTGATCTATGTTTTTTGGTTATGTCAAACAAAGGGTGTATGCGTATAATACACAGTATTATTTATCAGATATTATTGATTTTATGTTTTTGATGCATTTGTCAAACTCAAACAACTAGTGTATTCGTTCTATGATACAGAATTATATCTACGAATTGTTGAGTTAAACATGCGTTGTTTGGATCTAAGATGAAATGCATGTAGATTTGTTGGATCTTATCTTTTTCCCACTGGAAAAAAGGCGTGTAATTTTTTTTTTCAGGAAATAAGTGGACCTATCATTCACCTTCACCCACTCTATAAATGAAGAGATGATCCTTAGTTACACTACAAACTAGCTCCATCTCATTTCTCTAACTCTTAGTTTTCTCAATTCTCTCGCTAGTTCATTCTTCATCGATCTTTGGCATTTGAAAACCTAATCAGAAATGGTAACGGCGTCGTTTAACATGTATTCAGTGTTCACCTCTCCTTCCGGTGGATTGAGTTCACAACACCATCAGAAACACAAACAAACTCTTCTTCAAGAGAAATGCTTCGGTGGGAATCATCAGGTGCATGTGGCTCAAGTATATTACCTCATATGATCCAGTAGGTTCATAACATCAAACGCCGAGTTATGGAATGGTCGATTCTTGATGCTTGGCCTCGTCGTGTTGTCCTTCACTAAGTACGTCAACGGTGGAACCTATTGGGAATAATTTCCTACATCGGAAATTAAGTAAGATCTTAAGTATATTAGATATAAATTATAAATGAATCCACTTATTCTAAATTGGTTTTGAATTAGAAGTCCACATTCTAATATGGTATCAGAGCACGATTACACACTGCCTACCCTGATCCATAGTCGGCCCAATTCCATATCGGAAATTGGGTAGGGATAAGTGGTATATAAAGGATATAGATCAGTCCATCTATTGTCAATTAGTTTTGATTTATAAGCTCATATATTTTTTAGATACCACCTAAGATCTTACTAAACTTCCAATCTGTGATATTATTCCGAATACGCTGCCTCGAGATGATGGTTATTCTAACCATTGATCTTGATATATTCGGCCATGGATCGGCATGCCAAATATTGGATCTTGATATATTTGTGGATTGGACTACGATACCATATTAGAATATGGGGTTCCAACTCAAAACAAATTTGCCTCGTTTAAGGCTTTTTGTAACTTCTTGCTTATTCATTGAGTTTTTTGATAAAATGTAAATATTATTAAAAAGAATATTTATTTATACAAATTGCATAACTAAATTTTGGTCACATGCCAAAAAAAATAAAAAAACATGGAAATAAGCAGAGTCGGTGTAACGACTGTCGCAATCTCTTGGTTATAATGTAAAATTACAATGATAAAGCTAACTAATATCCAAGGAAGAGGAGAGAATGTGACCACGGTCACAGCTCTAGCTCTGAGAATCCATAACTAAGACCGCAAAAGCAAACATGGGGAACTATCAATCTTAATCCAGACCAAGAATGAAGAAGCCAAACCTTGCAATTAAACCATATGAGACAACATAGAGACTAGTAGAATTTCAACATCTCAAACCCGAAGTGGAAGTAATAGCCAAATAAAAGACGACCCATGCTTCAGAGAGAGTAGCATAACCAGAAGTGCTAGCCTAAAGTAGTCCACGGTCCGAGCCGTTTAGCCATCCCGCCAAAGAAGACATAATCTGAACTCGCCGGCTCAATCGAACAGATGAATTGCGTGAGAATCTCAAATCGACAAGGAGAAACCTAGAGGAAGTGGGTCGCTGTGAAGTTGAGTTTTCAAGATGAATTTGCTGGTCGGAGAGATATAAAAACGGAAGTTGGGCTGTACTCAAAGCGCTCCATAACCGGAGACCTTTTCCCTCCTGCCTTTACATGTGATTTCAAGAGATTCTTTGTGATCGATTTTGTAATCTTTCCTCATCTTTTTCCAGGGTTTTATAACCCGGTTCTTTGTTTCTTAGGCGCGCTGTTTAATCATTTTTCTAACTATGTAATCAGTTAATCGAAATACAACCAGAAAATTTAACAAAAAAAAGAGCTACTACCAAATGTTTTACAAATAACAAACTATAGTTCGTGCATGCATATATCTAAAGATAGAGAATGAACTTATGTATTAATCTGTCCACTTCAATATTCCTTTTTGAAATGAAAATAAAGTCTTCCCGAATTGGGCCTACTTAATCCTAACTTTTGTAGAGAAATAAATACAGAAACGTTAAATAAATTTATCTTATACGAAATATAAGACATGAATATGTGAAACCAAAATATTTTACAATTCGACCTAGAGGCCCCGAACCATAGCCACAATTAATCGATCACAAAGAATCCCTTGGAACTGTTCCAAACATTCTAATTCAGCTGAATAAAAATGTAATGTCTCGAAAACGACGTTGGTTTATTTGTGCCCAAGGTTCAATGCCCTGGTACGGAGATTTATTTTTCAAATAGGAATTTCTAAAATCTCACTCCAGAGACTATGGAGACCTTTATTATACAAAAGAGAGGCCTTGTTCTGATAACTAGCTTTCTTCCGATGACTAGCTTCATTTATATAACAATATAATTATTTCATGTGTGTAAACTCTCTTTCACCTTTTAAATTAAAATTTTCTTGAATTATGTAATTGAATGGTTTTTAGTTTACTAACAAGAAGGTTATAGTTATCGCTTCTCATAAATGTAAGAAAACCCTTTTATCTAATCAAGACAAACTGATCATTACCAAAAAAAATAATAATTAAATCAACACAAATTGAACGCTTTAAAGAAATATGCTCAGAGGAAACCCTATCAAAAATATATATGCTCTTCCGACGTCACAAAATAAGTTAAAACACGAGAAAATAGAAAAATGTCAACTGCATTCTGGTAAAAACACAATGGTTGTATTCAAAAGTGACATTAAAATTGGATAGATAGCCTATTTGCTATCTTTGGTTGTCTAGTTTTCTAAAGAAAAAGTTTCTGTAATTTTTTATAATTCTGGTGACGAAAATATCCTTATTAACATTATTCATCACGCTTGTGACATTTTTAACGCAAGACAATATGTTCAGGTTACCATAAACTTTTCATATATTACTTTCTTCTTAGTCAAATATGGTATCCATTTGTTTAACTGTTCCAATGAGTTAAAACTTAAAACAGTGTACGTAGGAGAAGAATTGGGATAGAGAAAGGATCAAAGGAGTCATCATGGGTCTACCATAATGAAGTTAAGTAACTTCCAACACGAAACTAGATGAATATGACTTCTCTGGAAACTCCAGAAACAAAACTAGCGAGTGAATATTGTGAGCCATTAACTTCTATTAAAACAAAATATTGTGAGACAATTTTTTTTTTTTTACGTGTTTTTACCAAACTACTTGGTCTTGGCCAATCAGAAAACAACAAGCAAGATGTGTGTCTATGTGTGATGAAGGAAACCACGTCCTCAGTTTACTTGCACTTTTCGACTAGACGTGGCTTCTTACCTATCTCACCTCACTTTCCTCTCGTTTTTCAAATTGACGTTTTTGTGTTTAGCGGTCAACTCAAATTCCAATATTGTTGAACTTTTGCAAGCACAAATCAACTTCCTATGATATTGTTCGCTTTGGGTTTAAGTGCCAAAACTCGCACGAATTTTTTTTTGGCTCTTTTCTAAATGGCATCATACTAATTGGTGGTTGATTTGACTTATATATTAGAAATTTATTTTATAATCTTCCGATGTGTAAGACATTGGTTTGTTTACTAAATTTTCAGTGATTTCAAGTATAAAAGGGAAAATTTTCTATTTATTTGTATAAGTCATAATACGATTTCGTTTATAATTTAAAAAGTTTCTAAGACTTTTCTATGAGTCTTTTTTTTTTTTTCGGTTTTTTTATATACATTGTTCTTTCCCTTTGGTGAAAATGAATTGATTTTTTACAATAAAGATGGAAATGAGTCTCATAAATAAGTAAGAAAACATTTTTTCTGAGGACATTCTTTCTTCCCAAACGAGTAAAAGTTTTCCATTTCGTATTTTTCTTCTTTTCTTATATTTGTTTCTACTTATTACTCTACTACACACCACTCAAACGCTAAAATAAAATAAGTAATATCAATATACCATATAAAATAAAATTCAGAAAGCAACTGGACCATTCACCTTTACCCACTCTATAATAAAGAGATGATCCTGAGTTTACACCACAAACCAGCTCCATCTCTTTTCTTAGTTTACTCAATTCTCTCTCTTCTTCATTCTTCTTCGATCTTTGGCGTTTCAAAACCTAATCAAAAATGGCAATGGCGTCGTTTAACATGCAGTCGGTGTTCGCTGCTCCTTCCGGTGGATTGAGTTCACGTAACATCAGAAACACAAACCAACTCTTCTTCAAGAGAAATGCTTCCGTGGGAATCATCAGGTGCATGGCTCAGGTTATACTTCCTATCACTTCTCTTCGTTAAAAGAAGGAAAGAAATCTAAAACAATATATGAGAGTTGACTACGAAGACATCTTAGAGGTCAGATATCTCTATTGAAAAAACACGGAGGGATAAACTTAGAGGTCAGAGGTTTGAGTAACATATGGTAGAAATTTATATTACATAATATGGTCTCTAATTTGACAAATGTCTTCGTAGTCAACTCCCATATATTGTTTTAGATTTCTTTCCTTCTTTCATTCTTTCCTGAGGCGTATATGGCACGGTCACCTTCACGAAATTATTGATGTAGTCTTTCCTGTAAAATAGCCGTTTCAAGATCCATAACTTAAAAGAACAGATCTCAAAATCTCCAATAAAACAGTTGTATCGCCTCTTTGCTTGAATATAAAAATGCAAACTAAGCTTTTGATGAGACAAAAGGGGGGAAACAGAACATTGTACCTTGCAGGAAGATGGTCGTGATTGTATGGTGTCAAAATTTTATTCTAGAAGCTTTTGATGAGACAAAAGGGGGAAAACAGAAAAGCCGCATCGTCTGTTTGATAAGAACTATAAGCAACCAAAAATCTAAGATAAAGGACTATAAGAAGCTTAAGAATGAAACCTTAATATAGTTGTCTGAGTCCACGGTGAAGCGATGATATATTCCAGCAGGCAGGCAAGACTGTCATACCACTTTACCTACACTCTAATCCAAAACCTTAGTTTCAGTAATAGGTATGATCAATTGTTTTTAGTTAAAAGAGCATTATCAATTGTTTCTTTGCCGCCTCACATCTCTTTACATCTATATTTTTTTTGTAAAAATGCTTCTTAACTTTTCAAAATTTTTTATTAATAATATATGTTTTTTTTCATTAGGTTGATGTTCTTTTTTCTATGTTATATTTTCTTTGTAATCATCATTGGATCTAAAAAAAAACTTTTGTTTCTAATCCTTTTGTGATAAACCTTAATGCTCTTACAAAATATAGCTATCGTGAAAAAATAAGTGTTCAAAACTCAACATGATAAAGAATGATAAAACTCAACATTAATAATGCTCTTTCTTAACATTTTTGGGAAAAATGTATACAAAAAAATAATTTATACAAAAAATAAATAACGCGGTAAAATCTTTTATTGCTAGAAATAAATAAAGCACTAAACTATTATAAATATATAACATATTAATAACATGCGCAAAAAATAAATTGACTGCACCATAACATATATTGACTATAAATTATAAAAATTTATTTTGTTACCTAAAAATATAGTAAATTTCTTCCAAAATTCTTCTTCAATTTTTGTGGGTCTTACATAATTCATTCAAAGAACTGGAAATATTTGTCCGTGTATTTTTGGAAAGTTTTGTTTCATTAAGTATCTCCGCCGATGACCCAAGAAATCTTTTCAAACTTGAGGTTGATAAATTTTATCTCGGAATTCATGTTATAGTGGATCCTGTTTGAATTATTAAACATGTAGCGTATGGAATCGAAGGGTTTAGCTAGGTTGTATGGAATCAGAAGCGGGTACGTAGAAGCAGAAGCGTATGGAAGTGTAGAAGCGATATTTTGAAAAAATCTGGAAGCGGATACGTGTTGGAAGTGTATACATAAACATATATATATATATATACATAAATTATCTATAATTTTCTCTATGTCCCTGATACCCCAACTTCTAAAGCCCAAAGAAATCCTAGAAATCTCGAAACACAAAGTTCAAATATTCAAATAAATACTCTATGTCATGAATCAGATTCTGATAAAACCACAAAATAATTTTCAAACAATAGAATAAACCGTCTTGATTGGAGGAACAATCATGAAAACCAAATAATAACGGCACCAGACCTAGGACAAATTCAGCCAATCGAACAATTTAGGTTTAACTCTTCTTCAGTCTATGACTGGAATCTAGATGGAATATCTGAATATAACATTTTAAATTTTCTCCAAAAAATGACAATGGCTGCAAATGCCTATAGAACACAAATAGGTAATGAAGATAAAACTGTAGCCGAACTCCTTATAGCTGGCTTTTCAGGACAGCTTAAAGGATGGTGGGATAACTATCTTAATAACCAGCAACGAGGAGAAATTCTTGATGCTATAAAAATAGATGAAGAAGGAATGCCAATTATAGATAATTTTGGAAACACACAACAAAATGCGGTAGCAACCCTAGTCTTGGCTATAACCCTTCATTTCATAGGAGATCCTTCAGTCCTCAGAGACAAAAACGCTGAACTCCTCTCAAATCTTAAATGTAAAAAATTAAGTGATTTCCAATGGTATAAAAACACATTCCTCACTAGAGTCCTACTCCGGCAAGATTCAAATCAACCCTTCTGGAAAGAAAAATTTCTTGCTGGACTACCAACACTCTTAGGAGAAAAGGTCAGAACAAAAATTAGAGAATCTAGTGGTATCCAAATAATAGATTATGACGATTTCACTTATGGTGAATTAGTTAGTCTTGTCCAACAAGAAGGTCTTAAGATCTGTCAAGATTTAAAACTCCAAAAACATCTCAAATGGGAACTTAAAAGAACAAAAATATAGTTAGGGTCTTTTTGCAAACAATTTGAAATAGATCCTACCAATAAAAAGCCATGTGCAGGAAATTGTAAACCAGCATACTATTCCAAAAAATCAAAATCTACAGAAAACTTTAAAAATTATAGGCCACGAGAAAATTCCTGGAATAAACCTCGAAGAGAGAACCCCTGGAATAAATCTCGAAAAAAATTTAAACCACAAGAATCCCAAAGCAAACCTTTTTATAAAAATCTAACATGTTATAAATGCAATAAGAAAGGACATACTTCGAAATACTGTCGCTTAAATAAGAAAATCCAAGAACTCGATCTTGGAGAAGAAATCACAGACAAAATATCAAATCTTTTCCTAGAATACTCTACATCATCTAGTGATTACGATTCTGATCCCTCTTCTGAAGAGGCCTTGCAAGTTGATGAACTAAATGGTTCATCATCCAGCTCGGACTCAGATAATAAGAAAATTCAAGTCCTCACAAAAGATCAAGAATTCCAATTAGAAATCTTGAATTCAATCTCAGACCCCCAACTAAAACAAAAACTTCTGGAAACAATTATTTCATCAATAGATGGAAGTCAAAAAACAGAAAATCCTACAAAACCCAAGTATCCATCAAATACAAACTCATCATATAACCTGACAAATATCCTCAACCAAGAAAGAAAAAACACTTCCAAAACGACTCTCCAATCACTTCAAATTGAAATCAAAAATGTAAAAAATGAGCTCAAACATCTAAAAAAAAAACAAAAAACCGATTCCGAGTATTTTCATTCAATATTAGCTTCTAAACATGATGACTCCAGTTCGGAGGAACATGAAAACAATTACCCAGAAAACATAGAAGATGAGATAGTAGAACAAATACAATCTCTAAACACTATGCCAAATGATTTCCTCTTTGTACTAAGAGAAATCACCTCCCAAAAATATAAAATAAAAATTACACTTGTTTTCTCAGAAAACTATAAACTAGATACAATTGCACTTTTTGATACGGGTGCAGACCTAAATTGCATAAAAACAGGTCTTGTACCAAGATGTTTCCACCATAAAACAAATGAAAAACTCTCAGCAGCAAACAACTCAAAACTTAGTATAACGTCAAAAACAGAAGCTTCAGTATTAAAAGATAATGTTCTTTTCAAAACTGCTTTTGTCCTCACAGATGATATATACCAAAATATCATTCTCGGAACGCCATTTATAAGCTTAATAACACCTTACAAAGTTAACGAAGATTCAATCTCCTTCAAAACTCAAGATAAAAAATTATCCTTCGAATTCATGGAAACTCCAAAAAAGAGAAGCCTAAACTTAATAAAAGCTTGCTCAATACAAGAAAATTCTATAAATTCTCTAATAAATAACAAAAAATTCCACTTAGAAAACTTGCAAACAGAATTTCTTGTTGAAAAGACAAAGGAATCACTAGAAATTTCAATTACAAAAGAAAGAATTTCAAAACTAAATAAACTTTTTGAAGAGCAACTATGCTCCGACTTACCAGTCTTACGGGATAGAAAACAACACATAGTTGATCTACCCTATGAAGAAAAATTTGATGAAAAAGAAATTCCTACAAAAGCTCGCCCAATACAAATGAACTCTGATTTAGAAAGCCATTGTAAAAAAGAAATTTCAGAACTTTTAAACAAAAATTTAATTTCAAAATCAAGATCTCCATGGTCTTGTGCAGCTTTCTATGTGAATAAAAATTCTGAAATAGAAAGAGGAACTCCAAGACTTGTGATAAATTATAAACCTTTAAACACGGCATTAAAATGGATTAGATATCCAATACCAAATAAAAAAGACCTCCTTCAAAAACTTCATTCCGCACACATATTTTCAAAATTCGATCTAAAATCAGGATTTTGGCAAATCTAAATATCCGAAAATGATCGTTATAAAACAGCATTTACTGTTCCTTTTGGACAATACCAATGGAACGTAATGCCTTTCGGTTTAAAAAATGCACCTTCAGAATTTCAAAGAATAATGAATGATATATTTTCAGATTATTCTAAATTTTGTATCATATATATTGACGATATACTTATATTTTCAAACTCGATTGACGAACATTTCAAACATCTAAAAACATTTTACTATGTTGCACGCAAAAATGGACTTGTTCTTTCCAAAACAAAGATGTCTTTATTCCAAACTAGAATAAGATTTCTTGGTCATTACGTTTCAAAAGGTATGATAAAACCAATAGAAAGATCGTTAGAATTTGCAAATAAATTTCCTGATAAAATCTTAGATAAAACCCAGTTACAAAGATTCCTAGGAAGCCTCAATTATGTTCTAGATTTTTGTCCAAATATCAATAGATTAGCTAGACCCCTTCATGATAGTCTGAAGAAAAAACCCAACCCCTTGGACAGAAGAGCATACGCTGTAGTCCAGCGAATTAAAAAACAAGTCTTACAAATTCCATGCTGCATATAGCAGATCCAAATTTGGGAAAAATTGAAAGAACAGGCGCCTCCGATCTGGGATACCGGGGCATTCTAAAACAAAAAGAAACAAATGGTCGTGAAAATATAATCCAATTTACTTCATCTCATTGGAATGAAACTCAAAAAAATTATTCGACCATTAAAAAGGAAATACTAAGTATAGTCTTATGTATACAAAAATTTCAAAGTGATCTTTTAAATCAAAATTTTTTATTAAGAATTGATCCAAAAAGTGCTAAAGACGTTTTACAAAAAGATGTACAAACATCTCTCTAAGACAAGTCCAAACAGGTGTTAGATTTTTAACATCTTTTTAAATGTTCAAATGTTCTATAAGATATCGTCAATATATACGATACAAAATTTAGAATAATTTGAAAATATATGATTCATTAATAACGGCACCAGATGATATATGTATTGTTAAGCTTAATAAATACTATATATATATTTGAAATATATATATATATACATAAACATATATATAATTAAACATTATATAATATTAAATATTATTAATAATATCATAAATTTAATAAATTTATATGATATATAATTAAACATCTAATATATTAAAATTTTGTTATGAATAACATAAATTCATTGCTTCATTTTTACATAATTCAACTCAAAACATTTTAATTTGAAATCATCATATTCATTACAATTTTATGTTTTCAAAAAGAAAATCGACATACTCAATTTTTTCTAAACAATCTTATTCAATTAAACAAATTAATCACTTTCAACATTTTGCATATGATTCAAATAATTCTTTTAAGTAAAATTTTATAAATGAAAGTCTAAATGATATGCACAATCAAAAAATTAATATATTAGTTTTTAATTTTTTTAAATACAAAATATATAAAAATAATAGCTCATAAACCGGAAGTGTAATATTTTATAAATGAAAGTCTAAATGATATGCACAAGATTCCAAAGCATTTTTATAAGAGTATTTTTGGAAGTGTAATGAAAACGAGATTCCGAAAGCTTCCGAGAGCTTCCGATTCCGAAGCGGAAAGTGGATATTGAACAAAACTTTCGTGCTACCTATGGGTCTAGTAATTTGTGGGTGTATTTATTTCAAACCAATCAAATTTTTAATAATCAACAGATATTTAAAAATATATTAAAAATTGGAAGGGAAAGATCTTACGTGTTTATGTTAATTATTTTTCACACAAAAATGGTTAAAAATTAATGAGTGTGTTTAGATAAATTGAATAACGGAAAAAATCTAGAAAACTCTATGAATTCAGACGACATATATAGATAATATATTAAAAATTAGAACCAAACAAATCTCTTATGTTTATGTTAATTTTTTTAAGACAAAAGTAGATAAAATATTAATGGTTATATTTAGATACATTGAATAACGGAAACAAAATCTAAGAAATATATGTATTCAAAATACATATGAAGATCATATATTTAAAATTGGAAAGAAAATATCTTTCATGTTCATGTAAATTATATTCTTTAACACAAAAGTGGTTAAAACATTAATGGTATATTTAGATACATTGGATAATGGAAACAAAAATCTACTGCTTTTTAATGACTCAAAATTTAGACGGTAGAGATGGATAAATTTGATCTAACGATTATTGTTCTTCTTATAATCAATAATACATCATTCCAAAATAGTTTTAAATAGAGGTTTTCACTTTTACTTTCTTATTCACTACATCAATTCTCCCAAAACCAATTATATTTTGCTGCATCAATAGGCTTCAAGAAAATATTCGGTGAACAGCTATTGTCGATGAATCGACTAACATTTCTGACCTCGGTTTTAGGATGGAATTCTGTCTTAGACTGTCACACGCAAAACTGTTTATGTCAAGTTGTCAACAACCAATTTTTAATCAATTTTCAACAACCAAGTTGTCTTAGACAATCCCCATGCACAAACTAGTGCTCATTGCCCCCACATAGGCTGTCCTACCAGGCAAGAAAATATCCACAAGAGTGGAAATTTCTTATCTGATATGTACAGTGGATGTGGGGCAATGTCCACTAGTTTGTGCATAGAGTCTGCCTTGCCATGCATGAATTTGATTACGAAATGGCCTATTGAAAGAAAAGGTTTGTGTGTGATAGTGTAAGACATAACCATCCTGAAACAAAGGTTGAGAAATGAAGTTTTGGACAACTTTCTAGCTTTATTCAAAGAGTGGAAAAGGCTCTGCAAAACTTTTTCTTTATTTCCAGTTCTGTCCCAAAAGAAACAGTTATGGATGCAAAAGATATATAAAGACAACAAAGGTGACGAAAATGATGATGCTGATGGGATAGTGATTATCAACTTTTATAGGAAGTTTTCAAGGTAGAAGAGTTCATTGCCATCTGTTTTAGAAACCCTAAAAATTTAAATAAAACGACACTTCATCTCAAAGTGCATTAGAAAAGTTATGATAGGGAATCATAATTACGTAGAAAACTATAAAGATAAGCTAAAGGAGGAAGCCATGATAGATTTTGGAGGAAATATAATCTAGAAGTATGCACAGTTTCTCTCATGGTATCTTTCAAATACATGGTAATGGTACTTGGTCGTTCTTTCAAATACATTTTTTGTTTTTGTTTTTCAATACATGATACATTGTTATATTCATGTGATGAAAATGAATTGATGAAAGGATTTGTTAAAATAAAAGATGGAAATAAATCTCATAAGTAAAAAAATTTGCTCTTTCTTTATACTCAACTAGATTCGGATCCGCACGTACATGCGGAGTTATGTTTGTAAACAAATTTATTTGATATAGTATTTACAACCCGAACTCATACCAGTTGGGTATTTAGTTTGATTTTCGGTTTGGTTTCAATCTGGTTTATTAATGTTGAAATATTTGAAATAATAATTATTTCATCAATTTTTTAAAATTTGAAATTACCAGCGGTCAGACCAGGATCAAACTGAACCGGAGAAATGGTCAGACCAGGATCAAACTGAACCAGGGTAATGGTCGGACCAAGATCAAACTGAACCGGAGTAATTGTTGGTTATATTTCTATTAAACTCGTGAACTATCAAACCGGATTTAAAATTGATAAAAACGATTAAAACCTGGTTGGGACAAATACAAATATTTAGGGGTGGCCGTAAGTCCCGTTCCATTCCATCATGTCCCATTATGTCCTATACCCGTTTCCAAATTCTCGTCGCATAAAAGAATGCATTCCCGAAATAGGACAAATTTTGTATTCCGATTGGAAATTGGACAAGACGGAAGCATAAATTCCCGAAGTCTCGTTTGGGACAAACACAAATATAATTCATAATATATATATATATATATCATATGATACAATACAAATATTACAAAATTAATTGACTTCTTTATTCTTATTTTTTTTATATTTGGTTCATTTATACTGGATTATGTTTCTTTGTTTTAAATTTTTTAACTATAATAGAACTCACTTTAATGACTTTTAGTTTTTATTTTGAACATTTTTCTGCTAGATAAATTTTAAAAAAAACATGTTACATATATGATTACAAGCGTTAGTTTTTTTAATTGTAACATGTCCTAATACTCTTTGCATCTCGTCTCCTTCCATCCCATTTCCGTCCCTTCCCTTAAAATCATGTTCTGAATTCCTATTTTCCTTCCTATAAACACCATACAATATATGATACGGCCCCACCTGCCGAGGACCATCCGGACGACACCAAGGTTGCACGACCGGATGAGACCAAGGAAGCAAGGACAGCCGAAGCTCCAAGCATACAGAGGGAGGGGATCACGAGAGGCAAGGAGCGACGCTACCGAGCACGGTTCGGCATGTTCAGCATGTTCGTGGAGCAAGTCTTGGAAGGCTCTCCGATGGCACAAGGGGACCCGGTCACCAAACCTATGGTGACCGAAGACGCAAGGGATCTGACCCTTAGCGTTCTCACCATCATCCGGTGAGAATGCACACTCAAGTCATCAAGGAGGATGCACTCTTTTTCCCCACTCGGGTTTATCTCTACGAGGTTTACCGAGAGTTTTTAATGAGGTTATCCGACTTGGTGCATTACACTCGGCCCCGTGTAACTATCTTTCATGGAAATGTCCATGACACGCAAGGATAGTTACCGAGTGTAATTTCTATCCCTTAAAGAGGTTCACCGCTTTACCGAGCCTCTTTTTTTGTTGTTTTTACCCGACTTATGTATGTGGTCCCATAGGGACACGCTTGTCTTTATGATTGTCGCAAACCATAAGGAGGGCTCGGCTATATAAGCACAGGATCCCATTTTTTAATAGGGTTAGCCTTGAATAAACCTTATCCTTATAATCGTTTTCTCTCAAACTTAATCAAGTCATTTTCTCTTAAATTTCTTCTCGCTTAGATACTCGAAGCCGAGTTTTTCCTATCCGTTACGACCACTGTGCTAGGAACAGTACCCTTAGGCCTTTATCGATATATGACTACGTGTTTTGCAGATTAATCTACAATATACTCCCATATATTTTTAATTAGCCTTGCGAGTTTGGTTTATTAATTCAGTTCGGGTCGGTTTTTTTGGTTTTTTGGTTATTTCGAAAATTGAAAATCTTGCCGAAAGAAACCAAAATTAATTATGGTTCAGATCGGTTCAGAATCCAGTTATTTCCAGTTTAAATCAATTGAACCAATTTTTTATTAAAAAAACTGGTTATTTTCGGTTTTTACTTGCAATTGCAGAGATCACATCATTAAAAATTCAAATTACAAAAAAAATCACCATCTAGTCAGTTCAAATTAAGACTAACAACAAGCATGCATTCAAAATAAACCTTAAACATCATTCATCACACACTGATTCTGAATACCAAACAAAAGAGATGAGGTGATGTCCTACGTGGTTGGTACTATTAGACAGTAATTAAGTTTAGACACCAAAAGTGTAATACATACCAAGACACAAAATACTGAGGATAGATTTTTATCAGTCTTAGTCTTATTTTACAGATCGAGATAGACTGTAACAAACTCTACAAGCCCGTGTAGTGGTTATTGCATCAGCTCTCTCCCATTCACACGAATAAAAATGTAATGTCTCGGAAATGACGTTGGTTTCTTTGTGCCCAAGGTTCAATTCCCTGGTATGGATCATAGAATTATTTTCAAATCAGAATTTCTAAAATCTGACTCCAGAGACTATGGAGATCTTTATTATAAAAAAAGAGAGACCTTGTTCCGATAACTGTTAGATAAGCTTCGAATAGCTTACGGTCCAAGAAATCTTTAGCAAGTTGGTTAAAGATATGATAGGCTATAAAAAGGAAATTATCTAATTCAAGTAGTAATAGGAAAAGAGTAGTTTTCCAATTAGAAGTAGGATTAGAAATAGTAATAGCAATGTTGTGCTATGATTATAAATACCTTGATTGAATTATGATCAAAGGTATGAGCTTTGGAGTTTAGTTTTGAGAGATTTTCTAAACCTAATAAAGAGAATTATTCTTTATATACAAAGCTTGAGAAACTATATTTGGTATCAGAGCGTTAGGTTAAGAATCGATCAAGAGGACTCGATCTTGGAACCCTCACAGCAAGACACAAGAACCACAAGATGGCGGAGAGTGTGCAAACACGTCCAAAGGAGTTGGACAAAGCAATACTGATCCAATGCCCCATGCTCACGCCTACAAACTACATGTATGGGTCATAAGGATGTGAGTATTGTTACGGATACATAAGGTATGGGAATCCATCGAACCTGGAACGGTTGATGCCAACAAGAATGATGTCGCAATAGCAATGCTCTTCCAATCCATATCGGAGGCGCTCATCTTATAAGTTGGAGACCTAAGTTCACCAAAAGATATTTGGGAAGCGATCAAGAATCATAACCTAGGGACTGATCGTGTCAAGGAGGCACGACTACATACCTTAATGTCTGAACTTGAGAGGATCAAGATAACAGAATCAGATACAATCGATAACTTTGCAGGCAAGTTATCTGAGATAGCAAGGAAGGCAACGACTCTTGGAGAAACTATTGACGTTCTGAAAATTGTTAAAAAGTTTCTCAATAGCTTGCTAAGGAGTAAATACATCCACATCATAGCCTCCCTTGAACAAGTTCTTGACCTAAACCCTAAACCCTAAACCCTAAATCCTAAATCCTAAATCCTAAATCCTAAACCCCAAACCAAAGACAGCAAGCTTTGAAGATATCGTAGGTAAGACTCAAGGTCTATGAGGAACGGATCGTTGATGATGACAAACGAGGAGACACACAAGGTAAGCTGTTGTTCACTAGTTCAGATCAATCAGGTTTTACAACCACATGAGGGAGAGGCTGTGGAAGAGGAGGCAGAGGATTCAGAGGACGAGGTAGAGGGAGATTCAACTCGCAAGAACAGACACCGAATCACAACGATAAAAATCAAGCAAAAGAAAAGAAGGATTTATCAAAGGTGATTTGTTATCGATGCGATAAATCTGGCCACTTTGCTTCCTCATGCCCAGAAAGAATACAAAAGATTCGAGAAGCAAATAAAGTGGAGATGGAAGTAGCTGATCAAACCCTTTATATGCATGAGATCGTATTCTTAAACAAAGATAAACTCATACCAGAGAACTAAAAAGGTGAAGATGGTATGTGGTATCTTAATAATGGAGCAAGTAATCACATGACAGGGAACAAGACTTACTTCTCTGAGCTCAATGAGAATATCAAAGGCAAGGTGAAGTTTGGAGATGGTTCGTGTGTAGAAATAGAAGGGAAGGGGTCGATTCTATTTCAAAGTAAAACGAATGAGCAAACTCTTGTCTCCGATATTTACTATATTCTGGATCTCAAGAGCAACATTCTAAGCTTAGGACAAGTTACTGAGGTCGGTTATGAGGTTCGGATGAGGCAAGATTACCTAACGGTCCAATATCCGAGTGAAAGACTCTCGGTGACAGTTGCAAGGTCACCAAATCGACTTTACAAGATAAATCTCAAAATTGAAAAACCAGTATGTCTGCACACTAGAATAGAAGACAATACTTGGAAGTGGCACGCAAGGTTATAACATGTCAACTTCAAAACAGTCAAAGCGATGTTCCAACAAGGAATGGTTCACGGGCTATC
Source organism: Cardamine occulta (assembly GCA_028015245.1). NCBI lineage: Eukaryota > Viridiplantae > Streptophyta > Magnoliopsida > Brassicales > Brassicaceae > Cardamine > Cardamine occulta. The sequence goes on from CM051387.1 coordinate 9,062,166, forward strand.
AGAAGTAAGAGAAGAAAAAAGATTACGTGAATCGTGTTTGGTAGGGAAACAAACTCATCAAGCTTTTCTGAAGACGACTATGTTCCGAGCTATGAAACTACTAGAGCTTCTTCATGCAGAACTATGTGGTCCAATAACATCACCTACCATCGCACATAACAAATACATATTTGTTATTATTGATGATTTCTCAAGACACATGTGGTCAATCTTGTTAAAGGATAAGAGTGAAGCTTTTGATAGATTCAAGGCGTTTAAAAGTGTTGTGAGGAAGGATCTCGGGAAGGAGATCATGACTCTAAGAACTGATAGAGGAGGAGAATTCAAATCAAAGGAGTTTAATGATTTTTGTGATACAAGCGGTATCAAAAGACATCTAACGGCTCCCTACACACCACAACAAAATGGTGTGATAGAAAGAAGAAATAGAACATTGATGGAGACATCTAACGGCTCCCTACACACCACAATGAAGGTACCTAACTATCTTTGGGGAGAAGCGGTACATCATGCCACTTATGTCATCAATCGGATATCAACAAAAGCACTTAACAACATGACTCCTTATGAATGCTTGCGCGATAAGAAACCAAACATAGAGCATCTAAGAGTATTTGGGTGTCTAGCTTACTCGAAGATTGATTCTGCTAATCTCAAGAAATTGGATGATAGATCGCAATCACTAGTGCATCTTGGGATCGAGTCGGGTTCCAAAGCCTATAGATTGTACAATCCATCCACACAAAAAATAGTGGTAATTCGTGATGTGTTGTTTCATGAGAAAACAAACTGGAGCTGGAATGAAGCAACAAGCGGACCAAAAAGGGATCCAGGTATGTTTCATATGAGATGGGGAGAGATAGAAGATGCTGGAGAAGGACACGTGGCAACCGGAACTCAAAATCAAGACAACACCGAGAATGATGGTGATCTTGAACATGAAGAAGATGATAACATGGGTGATAACACCCAAGATGACCACGAAAATGTTGTTGAAGCTGTCCAAGGACCACAACAACTAAGAAGGTCAGTACGTCAAGTGAATCAGCCGCAGTACCTTGAAGACTACATTCTACAGTCTGAAACAATTTCTGAGTTGTTCCAGCAAGCCTCAGTTGAGTGGGAGCTACTTTTACTCTCAATCAATAATGAGCCAAGATTCTATAAGGAGGCAAAAGACTTGTTACAATGGAGGAAAGCATGTGAAGAAGAGATCAAATCAATCAACAGAAGAAGACATGGTTCCTTGTTGATAAACTGAGTGAAGTAAAGGTAATTGGTCTCAAGTGGATATTCAAAATCAAGAAAACTACAGATGGTACTATAAACAAGTACAAGTCGAGGCTTGTAGCTAAAGGATATGTACAAGAATCAAGCATAGATTTTGATGAAGTTTTTGTCCCGGTTGTTCATATTGAGACTATATGATTACTAATTTCTTTAGCGACTTCACACGGATGGGAGATTTATCACTTGGATGTCAAAACAGTTTTCTTACATGGAGAACTGAAGGAAGACATGTATGTTGATCAACCCGAAGGCTTTAAAGTGAAAGGAGAAGAACACAAGGTATATAAGCTTTCAAAAGCTCTGTATGGTTTGAGACAAGTCCCACGAGCTTGGAACACAAAGTTGATCAAATCTTGAAATGAATGAGGTTCAAGAGATGCATGAAAGAAACGTCAGTGTACCGTAAGGAAGAAAAAGGCACTTTGATCATAGTGGCGATTTATGTAGACGACTTACTTGTGACCGGCAACAATCTCAAAGTGATAAGAGAATTCAAGATAGGAATGTCAACTAAGTTTGAGATGTTGGACCTTGGAAAAATTACTTACTACCTTGGTATTGAAGTACATCAAGGAGAGGATGGAATCGAAATAAGACAAGAAGGGTATGCACGCAGAATTTGTGAGAAGCTGGCTTAGAAGACTGCAACCCAACTAAAATACCCATGGAGTTTGGACTGAAAGTCTCAAAGGCACAAGAAGAAAAAGAGATAGATCCTACAAGCTATAGAAGAAACTTCGACTGTCTAAGGTACTTTTTACACTCTCGACCAGACTTGGCATTTTCTGTTGGAGTTGCTAGTAGGTATATGTAGAGCCGTCGGAGCTCGCATGGTGAAGTGATGAAGCAGATACTACGATACCTTAAGGGAACTGCTGCATTTGGGTTGAAGTTTAATCGAGATGGTACAAAGAAGATCATTGGATATAGTGACAGTAGTCACAATATTGATCAAGATGATGGTAGAAACACTACTGGCCATATGTTCTACTTTGGATCCTCACCCATTACATGGTGTTCACAGAAACAGGACACGGTTGCACTCTTGTCATGCGAAGCCGAGTTCATGACAGCAACGGAGGCAGCGAGACAAGCCATTTGGCTTCAAGACCTTTTGAGCGAGATCATTGGATGGAAGACGGAACAAGTTCTCATCAAGATTGACAACAAATCAGCTATAGCACTCACCAAGAATCCCGTGTTTCATGGTAAAAGTAAGCACATCCATAAATGCTACCATTTTATACGAGAATGCATTGGTCAAGAGATGGTCGACGTAGAACATGTACCGGGAGTTGAACAAAAGGCGGATATCTTGACTAAGGCATTAGCGTGGATCAAGTTTGGCGAAATAAAAAGCTTGATAGGTATGCAAAACATGTCGAAGATCGAGTCGAAACTTACGAGGAAGAATGTTAGATAAACTTCGAATAGCTTACGGTCCAAGAAGTCTTTATCAAGTTGGTTAAAGATATGATAGACTATAAAAAGGAAATTATCTAATTCAAGTAGTAATAGGAAAAGAGTAGTTTTCCAATTACAAGTAGGATTAGAAATAGTAATAGCAATGTTGTGCTATGATTATAAATACCTTGATTGAGTTGTGATCAAAGGTATGGGTTTTGGAGTTTAGTTTTGAGATATTTTCTAAACCTAATAAAGAGAGTTATTCTTTATATACAAACCTTGAGAAACTATATTTGATATCAGAGCGTTAGGTTAAGAATCGATCAAGAGGACTCGATCTTGGAACCCTCGCAGCAAGACACAAGAACCGCAAGATGGCGGAGACTGTACAAACACGTCCAAAGGAGTTGGACAAAGCAATACCGATCCAATGCGCCATGTTCACGCCTACAAACTACACGGTATGGGTCATAAGGATGACTAGCTTCATTTATATAACAATATAATTATTTCATGTGTGTAAACTCTCTTTCACCTTTTAAATTAAAAATTTCTTGAATTATGTAATTGAATGGTTTTTAGTTTACTAACGAAAAGATTATAGTTATCGCTTCTCATAAATGTAAGAAAACCTTTTTATCTAATCAACACAAACTGATCATTACTAAAAAAAAACAAAAAATCAACACAAACTGAACGCTTTAAAGAAATTTGCTCAGAGAAAACCCTTTATCAAAAATATATATGCTCTTCCGACGTCACAAAATAAGTTAAAACACGAGAAAATAGAAAAATGTCAACTGCATTCTGGTAAAAACACGATGGTTGTATTCAAAAGTGACATATTAAAATTGGGTAGATAGCCTACTTGCTATTTTTGATTGTCTAGTTTTCTAAGGAAAAAGTTTCTGTAAAATTTATAATTCTTGTGATGAAATATCCTTATTAACATTGTTCATCACGCTTGTGACATTTTTTTTTTTTTGAATAACAGTAAGTTTTGGACCGAAGTCTGTAATCTTTTTAATGAAATGTCTTTATTAACTACATCATGTATTATTAGTTTCATCACAAACGTCACTCGAATCGGTAACCTCTAATCTTCGTTTAGAGTCCTTATCAATCGAGCTAACTTGGACATTTTTAACGCAAGACAATATGTTCAGATTACCATAAACGTTTCATATATTACTTTCTTCTTAGACAAAAATGGTATCCATTTATTTTACTGTTCCAATGAGTTAAAACTTAAAACAGTGCACGTAGGAGAAGAATTGGGCACGCGGCCATAAATGGGACAGAGAAAGGATCAAAGGAGTCATCATGGGTCTACCGTAATGAAGTTAAGTAACTTCTAACACGAAACTCCAGAAACAAAAACTAGCGTGTGAATATTGTGAGCCATTAACTTTTATTAAAACAAAATATTGTGAGACAATCTTTTTTTTTTTACGTGTTTTTACGAAACCACTTGGTCTTGGCCAATCAGAAAACAACAAGCAAGATGGGTGTCTATGTGTGATGAAGGAAGCCACGTCCTCAGTTTACTTGCACTTTTCAACTAGACGTGGCTTCATACCAATCTCACCCCACTTTCCTCTCGTTTTTCAAATTGACGTGTTTTTCTGTTTAGCGTTCAAGTCAAATTCCAATATGTTTCCCACATTTTCAACGGTAATACGATTTCTATTTATTTGTATAAGTCATAATACGATTTCGTTTTATAATTTATAAAGTTTCTAAGACTTTTCTATGAGTGTATTTTGTTTTGTTTTCGTTTACATTGTTCTTTCCCTTTGGTGAAAATGAATTGATGAATGGAGTTTTTACAATAAAGATGGAAATAAATCTCATAAGTAAGAAAACATTTTTTCTGAGGACATTCTTTCTTCCCAAACGAGTAAAAGTTTTCCATTTCGTATTTTTCTTCTTTTCTTATATTTGTTTCTACTTATTACTCTACTACACACCACTCAAACGCTAAAATAAAATAAGTAATATCAATATACCATATAAAATAAAATTCAGAAAACAACTGGACCATTCACCTTCACCCACTCTATAAATAAAGAGATGATCCTGAGTTTACACCACAAACCAGCTCCATCTCTTTTCTTAGTTTACTCAATTCTCTCACTTCTTCATTCTTCTTCGATCTTTGGCGTTTCAAAACCTAATCAGAAATGGCAATGGCATCGTTTAACATGCAGTCAGTGTTCGCTGCTCCTTCCGGTGGATTGAGTTCACGTAACATCAGAAACACAAACCAACTCTTCTTCAAGAGAAATGCTTCCGTGGGAATCATCAGGTGCATGGCTCAGGTATATATACTTCCTATGATCCTATCCCTTCCCTACGTTACTTGTTTGACTTTTAATCCTGACCATTCATTTTGTTGACTCTCTTCCTAAGGATGACCCTATCAAGGAAGATCCTTCTTTGCCTAAGACCTCGACCTCGGCCGCTCTGCCGCAAACACCACCGTCTCCTCCTCCAGTTAGCAAGCCTAAGGTATGATCTAATGATCAAAGTCATTAGAATTTGATTATGCAACTGCAACTTTCTGTTAGTATCGTTGCATCTTCATTATGCACGTTCTTGGTAGAAAACAAGATTTGTGACTTGAAAAATTTGTAAACTATTCAGGTGAGTACCAAGTTTGGAGATTTATTAGCGTTTAGCGGTCCAGCGCCAGAGAGAATAAACGGAAGGCTAGCAATGGTGGGGTTCGTGGCGGCTATCGCGGTTGAGCTGTCCAAGGGAGAGAACGTGTTTTCTCAGATCTCCAACGGTGGCATCGGGTGGTTTCTAGGAACAACGGCGTTGCTAACTTTGGCATCGATGGTTCCTCTGTTCAAGGGAGTAAGGGCAGAGTCAAAGTCCAAAGGGTTCATGACTTCTGATGCCGAGCTATGGAACGGTCGATTCGCGATGCTTGGTCTTGTTGCGTTGGCCTTCACTGAGTATGTCAACGGTGGGACCATCGTCTAAGGCTTTTTTTCTTTTTGTCAGTGTTTTGCCCCTCTAGATTTTCTTAAGGGAAAAATAGTAATAATATGAATTATGTAACGCATAGTTCGACTTTAATATGACCCATTAATAATGATATTTTAATATTTGCTTCGATAATAACAAGAACTGCGACGGACGCAAAACTGGGAAGTTGGCTAGCATACATACTTGTCCAAGATTTCTGGTGGGCCGGTGGTGAATCAGTACACGTCCTATAGTTAAGAAAATAGAAAAAATATATAATAATTGGGTGGGAATAAAAGAGAATTACTATGATGTTTGGATCCAAAAGGGCTATATAGCCTATATATAGGGTATCCTAAGCTCTGGCCATTTGGGTTTTTGGGTCGGATCTGTTCGGATGATTTGGATTGCGGTGTTTTGGAGCCATATAGGAACCGATCATATTTTGGTTTGGTACGGTTGGGATCAGATTTTAAAATTTAAATAGAAACTTACATAGAACCGAACCTTTATCAGTTCAGTTCAGTTTTTATTTTATTTTAACGAAGTTTAGGTTTGGTTCTCGAACGCAAATTATTCGAAAAACCCTATAAAATCTAAATTATATGTATGTATAATTGTATGTGTATATGTATAAATAAATTTATAATATATATAGTTTAACTTTTTTTGGGTAACCGGTTGGGTTTCGGTTCCTACCAAACCGTACCAAAACTCGAAACACAATGATTCCTACGCAAACTGTAACAAAACTATTTAAGATCTATTAAGGTCATTTGCAGTAATCAAAACCGATCTAATCTGGATTTTTTGGTTCGATCCGGATTTTGTTTTTTGGGTCCGGATAATATGCCTATGGCTAGGGTATCTATATACAATACATTAAATAGTGTAATACATTAAAAAGTGTAGCTCAAAGACATTTCTTACTTTTGAGATTGTATGAGACTTTTTGAAAAATAGTCCAAAAACAAATCCGTGCGGATTTTACCATTTGCCCCCAAAACGGACATATTATATTAATAGGGAATTGAATTGGGTTAGCAGAAGCCCAACAATAACTAATTCAGAGTAACTAAAACAGATCCCAAAATCCCCAAGAAAACAGTTTTCTCGCCTCCTTGCATGAATATACAAATGCAGAGTAAGATTTTGATGAATCTTATTAATATAGTTATCTGAGCCCACGACGAAGCCATGATATATTCCAGCAGGCAGGCAAGACTGTCATACCTCTTTACCTACACTCTAATCCAAAACCTTAGTTTCGGTAACACGTATGATCAATTGTTTTAGTTTAAAAGTGCATTATCAATTGTTTCTTCAGCCGCCTCACATCTCTTTACGTCTATATTTTTTTTGTAATAATGTTTCTAAACTTTTCAAAAACATTTTATTAATAATATATGTTTTCATTAGGTTGATGTTCTTTTTCTATGTTATATTTTCTTTGTATGGTCTCATCATTGGATCTAAAAAAACTTTTGTTTCTAATCCTTTTGTGATAAACCTTAATGTTCTTACAAAATATAGTTATCGTTAAAAAAAATAAGTGTTCAAAACTCAATTTGATAAAGAATGATAAAACTCAACATTGATAATGCTCTATCTTAACTTTTGGGGAAAAATGTATACTTGAATTTTAAATTCAATACTAATTGATTGTGCTGGTGTAGTGAAATACGATTAGGTCGATGTTGGTGGTGATGATAATGATCAGCTATTGTTGATGTGGAAGAAGTTTTGAGTCAACGAACGAAAGTTAATGATTTAAATGGCCAAGTTCATGTTTTAAATAGTCTAAATTTGAAAGTTCGTGATTTAATTGACATAAAAAACCGTATGAAAACGACATTGTTTTGTCACTAACGAGCTGTTAACGACAGATTTAACAACATGTCTAATTGGCTTGGTCAACGATAATTCCGTGTATAAAAGTATAGTCAACGAAAATTGATGCTTTAAATGGCCTACGACAAAGTTGATGATTAAAATGGCCTAATTTTGAAAGTTCGTAATTTAAATGACATTTCCCCCAATATAGTATTAGTAAATGTCAAAAAAACCTTAACTTTCAAATTGTGAACGTTTAAATCCTTATTTTCAAAATATCCTTTAAATACCTAAGATTTTGTTGACTTTATGATTACATGGTTAACTTATGTTGACTATGTCATTTAAGGTACGACGTTAAATCGAGAAACAGAGTTAAATGTACCGTTAGCAGCTTCCGTTTAACAAAAACAACGTCATTTCCTTTTTACTAAAAAAACTCAACTTTCAATTTGTGCACGTTTAAATCTCCAACTTTAAAATTATGATCGTTTAAATACCTAATTTTTTGTTGACTTCATAATTTTTTTGTTAAACTGAGAGATGCAACATGTTTACGGGATAAAAAGTTATAAAGTATTTGAGATATTAAATCTTTAATGAATTTAACCAGATTAAATATTTTCTTAATAACTGATTCGATGGATGCAGATCGAATTGGTTATCGCCAACACTTAAGAAACTCAATTTCTTGAAAAAATTTAGAGAACTCCAAAGAAATTTTCCGGAGATTCAAGGTGAGTAGGTGGCAAAGACATCATTGCATTCTGTTTATCCAAAGGCAGATTTAAATTTAGAAGATTTTATATTTCTTAATTATGGTTGGATTTCAATACAACGACCAGAAATAGAAAGAGAAAACGAACGATAAATAGTTGCTGGAACATTGATTGTTTTGATTAAAGAGAAGCTGCTAAAAGACAATTTAATTACATAAACGTGATCCGTCTCTCGATTTATCGCCGTGCTAAAATAGCATAGTCAACATAAGTTAATCATTTAATCATGAAGTCAACGAAAAACATAGGCATTTAAACATCCATATTTTAGAAGTTGGAGATTTAAACGTTCACAATTTGAAAGTTGAATATTTTTTAGTAAGAGGAAAACGACGTCGTTTTGACTAAATGAAAGCTGCTAACGGAATCTTTAACTAAATTAACATGCTCCATTTCTTGATTTAACGTTATATCTCAAATAACATAATTAACATAAGTTAACCATTTAATCATACAATCAACAAAACTTAAGTATTTAAATGATATTTTGAAAAATAATGATTTAAATGTTCATAATTTGAAAGTTAAAACTTTTTTGACATTTTCTTATTTTTTTTACTTTGAAATCATATATATATGAAAGCTGAATGACACTTTCCCACAACTTATTACATCGGCACACGAGAGTATGACACATGTCTTTTAAACTGTCAGCACACCAGAGTTTAATCTGTCGTATTCAGATATGGATGGATTATTAGAAACAACCATATTTTTATGAAAATCTATAACCTAAAGTTTCTTGGAAAAATAAAGAATTGTCTCGCGGATCAAAAACATTAAGATTATGTATTCTAATAAGATTAGAATACACATTCTGACTTTTTTAAAAAATTTTGTTAGAGATGGAAAGTGAATCTAAAATAAATAAAAAAAACTTGAATATTTTTAATTATATGAATTTTTTTATATATTTCTAATTTTTTCTATATATTAAATAATCGTTTATTTTCTAATAAATATTATGTTTATTAAAAAAATTATCCTATAGTCGTTGATATTCAGTTTTTCTCTTTCATTTTTCTTCATGTTTTATTGGAGATTAACTGAAAAAATACATGGAAAAGAAAAGAGAAGAGAGAGAGACACAAAGATGCTTGAGAACTTGAGATTTATTAAAGTTTTCAAATATATTTTTGATGATTTGGTGAACTGTAGTTGGAATTTTAGGAGGTCGTTAGTCACGGTCTCACGGATATATAGTTTTAAAAAAATGTTATGATCATAAATTAATTAAAAAACTGATACATCGTAAAAGAAAAAAAAAATTCCTATCGATATATATATTATTTGTATTTAAAAAGGTAAAACTCTATTTGAGATTGAGGTTTTGAAATTTGTTAATTTTGAGAATTAAGGGTATAATGGAATTTCTATAATTCAAAAAGTATATTTCACCAAAGTTGTCAAAAAAAAAGGTATAGATGATCAAATTTTATCAAAAACATCATATTTTAACAAATTCCCCAAAAACATTTTGTGTTTATTTTAACTTTTTTAATTTAAAAGTAGATAAAATATTAATGGTTATATTTAGATAAATTGAAGAACGGAAACAAAATCTAAGAAATATATGTATTCAAAATACACATATAGATCAAATATTTAAAATTGGAAAAAAAAATATCTTTCATGGTTATGTAAATTATATTCTTTAAGACAAAAGTGGCTAAATGATTAATGGTATATTCATATACATTGGATAATAGAAACAAAAATATATGCTTTTTAATGACTCAAAATTTAGATGGTAGAGATGTTTACTGAGATTGTTATAATTTGTTTCATATAGCAAATGTTTAATTTTAAATTGCATCAGAATTTGACAGTTAGAAAGTATTGATATACAAAGGCTGTGTGAAAAGTCAAAGCTAAACTGAAGAACGATAAGGTGCTCTAGTTAAAAGTGTCATATAAGACAACATTTACATATTACAAAATACAAACAAACCAGAAAATGAAAGGCAAGCCCTTCTCTCATTTTATCTATCTCGTCTCTCTGACAATCAGAAACAAGAACTCACCACTAACCTAGTAGCCTACTTAAGCTACTCAAAACTAAAGACCAAAAATATGTAGTGATGATCCTTTGTACATTGGCAACTTATTAACATGAAGTGAAGAACTGTTCTTCATATCTTGAGCTTCATTCACCGGTTATAGCATCTCCTCTCTTCGGTATCTTGTTAAATGTCTATAAACCAACCGATGAGAGTTTTGAAGGAAATCATTCAAAACCATTTAACAACATCTTGCCATATGCTCTTCTTACCTTCACTCTTTTACATCAACTGAAAGATTGGGACATTTTGTCTGGCTTTCAGGTGACTCGCACTGCATTGGAGATATTGTGCAGCCACGGTTTTGTGAATACGCAGCATTCATCCGTGGATGGCGATTAAGAAACGTAACTCCTGTAGACTTTTTACTCTTAAAGAATCTTCTGCACATACAGAAACCTTTTCAGTTTTCAGCGATTTGAAATAAGCATATAAGTATATAAAGCACCTGTCCTTCCGCTTTTCACGGTATCTTTGCAACGACAACTTTCTGTTCCCCTGACTCTCCATATCTTAAGAACGACCAAAAAAACTAAATTAAATAACTCCATTGGTCATCTAACATGTAGAACAACAAGCAAGCCAAGTCTAAGGTATAGCATTAATTCATTAGCATAGCATTGCAAAGGTGAAAGCAGTAATGATCAAATTTTGCTCTCATAATCATTAAGGTAATATGAATACTGCATCGTACCAGAATCACGAGAAGAAATCGCCCTTTCAAGGCCAATTTTGGGAAGTTCTACCATCTTCTCTGCAATAACATTTAGACATGCTTCTTTGGTCAATTACACATGCTTCCTTTCAAGATTGGACCAAAACAAAAGTCAAACAAGATCTATTCTATATGTCAGAAAAGCTAGAGATGCAGCTCCATTTACTTTTCTAGTTTGATCATACACAACAAACAAAATCATATCAAGTTTGAACCCTATCAACAGAAAAGCAAATCAAACACTTTAGCAAAAGCTTACCTTTACTCGTGGGCACGGAGATCATACCATTTCCAGGCAAATCAATCGGATTAGCTGCCAAGTGCATGATCGACTGTGCCTGCAAACCAATATGATCGAAACCATGTCATCAAAAAAAATTTATATATTTTCAAGCTGGACAGACTAATGTTTTGTTCATTTACCTTTTCAAATGTTACTCCATCATATACATTCACTTTCCCATTATATAATATTGTCATTTGCCTTGTTTCAGCTGAGCTTCTGATACAGAAATTTTTTGTTTAAACAGCATTAGAGTGGTTAATCAATTCATTTATATAACAACAGGCACCTCACAAGATAGCAGCAAGACCTTATATTAGATTTTCATAGATGAACTACCATAACAAAGACACTCTTAACTTAATAGAACTAAACTAGCAATGATCATTTCAAGTCACAGCATTCCTTAATTGACAAAAATCAAGAAGACTTACTGAACCAAGAAGATCAAACTATACTAACTACATGTTCAGATTAACTTCATCACATGAACTCGTGTAAAGGATGTGACTTTAAACTAAAAACTATCTGAGCATTTAGCAATCCACCATTAAAAGCCATGATAAGATCAAAAACCCTAATGTCACAGAGCATCACTCTTCTCTTAACTTAAAAACAACATTTTCCAAAACGCATAGAAGCAAGCAGAGAGATATGACATAAAACTTGAAACCTGTTGTTGTAACTATCTTTATCAGCTACAAGGTGACAAGAACCGCCGGAAAATTCAGCTGATCTTGGACCTTCATCTTCCGGATAAGGAATCAAGTCACAAGCTTTGAACTTTTTTGTAGTCTCAATCGGCTGAGAAATAAGGATCTTGCGGAGGATTCCGGCGCCGGAATCTTCGCCGGGCTCAAATAGAGCTTTGAGAGAAAGAACTTGCTGGATCGCTTGAGATTTGTTCCAAGAAGGTTTACGCATTCCTGTTACGACACGTGTCAACCGCCATTATCGGGGAAAAAAAGCTCGGAGAATTTTAAAAATCCGAGAAAGGTAGAAAGAAGAAAGAAGAAGAAACCTTTTTCTTTAAGGAATTTGCGGCAGTCTTCGCGAGTGAGCTGAGAAATTTCTTCTTCAGTGAGTAGCTTCAGAGGCTTGTCAAGTATTGACTTCGCCGGTGAAACTCCGACATCCATCTTAGAAACTCAGCCACCGGAGCCACAGTGGCGTTTTGGTAATAATTGGAGAGTTTTGGGGTCAAAATTAGGAGATTGAAAGAGAGTGAGGCCTATTGGGTTTCAATTTTTGGGGGAAATGAATGGTTTTCAGAGCTGGGAAGCTCCCTAGACTGCCACGTCAGATCCATTGCTCTAATTATTATTTTTTATTTACATCTTTATCCGATTTATGTTGTTCTTTCGACTATTGTATTGCATAATCCAAAAAATATAAGAGAATAAAACATACTTATTCTGCAATTGTGTATATTTTTAAATTTTAGAAATCTTCAAACTTGTTAGGTGGCATTAGCTTACCAATAGAAGATTTCATGAAAAAGTTTGGTTTCATATTTTGGTAAAACATGAAATAGTGAAATAGTGAAATAGTGAAATCCCATGTCCAAGCAAGAAATTTTTTTTTAAGAAAATCAAACAAAAAAGATACAATTTTAATTTTTCATGGCACTTTTCTAAATTGAGGACGAAATGTGTTTTTATTTTTTTCACATTAACTTAGAACCTTGAACAAGTTAAACAGACAACAACCAAACGAACCACCATAGATGGTATAATATAGAGAGACTAACAGAGAGTATAAGTAAGTTTACAACTTAAACACACCAAAGCCATATATATCCAAGACTTGAGAGGAAGACTCTCTTTATTGTTTTATAGTTCCCGATTTCAGAAAGCGAGAGAGAAGAGAGAGCTCTTTAAGCGGAAGCGTTGATCACGAAGTTATCAACATACTCTTTCCTGTTAAAAACATAACCAAGTTTCCTACTTAATCAAAATTGCATTGTTTTGCATAAAAGAATCAACACAATGTATGTTTTTGATGAGAATGGGACATTTTACCTTGCAGGAAGATGGTCGTGTGGGCGATTGTATGGTGTCCACACCGGTTCACCCACGAAAAGCCGCATCGCCTGTTTAATAAGAATTATAAGTAACCAAAAATCTAAGATAAAGGACTATAAGAAGCTTAAGAATGAAACCTTGATATAGTTGTCTGAGTCCACGGTGAAGCGATGATATATTCCAGCAGGTAAAACTATCATACCACCTTTCTTTACCCACACTCTAATCCAAGCTTCATCGCGATCTCTCACATCAAAGTATCCTTTTATCCATGGAAACAAAATGTGAGAACTACTATATCGAACCTTTCCAAGCAAAGCAGCTGATGATACAAGTAACTTACCACTTCCTGCAACGCAGTAACGAATCTCTTCATCAGTGTGCAAATGTTCTTCGAAAAAGCTCTTTACTTTAGCTTCATAGTTTTGAAGCTTTTCCGGGCATACCTCACAAAAGTCCTGAATTTAGACAAACACTTTTCTATCTTCAAACCAAGGCCATAAATTTACACATCAAAACGTTTGCCAATCATCAACTGATTTTGATAAACACTTGAATCTAAGCAATACCAAACATTGACATCAAATAGAGGTGACAAACCATGTAAGAGTAACCACGAGATTCGCGAATCTTCTTCAATTCTTCATCGGTTTCATAGTGATCAGCATCAAGTCTCCAGCTAAGTACTCCAAGCTCTGCACACAAAAAATTATTTACATGTTTAAAGAATAGGGAAGCAGAGAGAACAAGATTGAATTGAAGACAAACACACACAAACCTGCAAGTGTGTCCAAAGATACAAACTCCTTAGGATCCTTGTGGTGAGGAAGTCTTTGATCTTCCTCACTATCATCCATGTACCAAGCCTGAATCACTTCTTCTCTTCCATCCTAACCAAAACAAAAAAAAAAAAACACATCAAGAAAACATAAATTTAGATGGTAAACAAAAACACAACGAAAGGGGAAAAAATGTTAAGTCATATCACAAGGCGGATATTAAAATCTGATTTTGACTATAATAAAACCTCAACAATTAGATAAATCGTCGATTGCAAACTCGGAAATGAAAAGATGAAACTGCACTGCTTGCACAAGTAGTGATAATTTGAAAATCGTCGAAAACGAATCAAATCACAAAACCGGAACCTAAATGATCAAATAACAATCGGCGATTCATGGTTGCATAACGAAAACATTGGAATTTCGGATTAGTAATAACCAAATCAGAAGCGTAGGAGAAGAAGATTTAAGATACCTTGATAGCTTCACCCATCGTCGTCCTCTTCGTTATGCCTTTTGTTCCTTTTCGTCTTCAAAACCACGCGATTAATGATTTTCTTACTTTTTTAAACGGGGAAACATAAAATTTGTTCCTTTCACAACAGAGGTTTGGATTTACTAAACTACCCCTAAGAGATGCGTTTCCGACCATCTTAATTTTATTGGTAAATGAGGAAAAGGTACTGAAACTGGTTGACCAACATATTTAAGGCGACATTGAAAAGTAAGATTGTGCTAATCACTCATAAGGTTTCTAAACAAAAGTAAAAGTAATATATCTAATTAATTAATAAAACTGTAAGAATAGTTAATGCATCTGAATACTTAAAAGTTTATTTCAAAAAAAGAAAAAAATCCCGATGCACTAAACAGAACCATCAGCAGTACAAACTATTTTTTTTTTTTTGGCAGTGTACAGTTCGCTATGGTTTTAGTTTATTTCTGGATTGTAGTTGGTACGCATCAGTTTTTTTTTGTTTTTTTCATTTCACATCACTGCGTACTATAACTTAAAAATAGTATAAAAAATGGTTTAATATGCAAATGGTTTTGACCGTCCGGTCCGCTACATCCATTCAAAGTCATAGTATACTCACTATGTTTTGTTTTATTTATAGTTTTAAATTTTAGCACACAAATTAAAAAAACATTGAAATTCTCTTTTTTACTCTTCATTAATACACTAAACAAATTTTTTTATTGGTTATCACATTAAAATAATAGAGGTAACCAAATAAATCTTATTAAAAATCTGCATTGAAAACCCAAAATAACACTTATTTTATAACCAAAAAACTCTAAAACTACAAATAAAGTGAAACATAAGTTGTGGGAGATGTTTCTTGTTGCTATACTCGAGATTGGCTGACTTTTTTTTTGCCTGTTTTATCGAATTTTGTTATTTTGTTAGGGCATCTCCAATTATTCTCTATTTTTTCTTCTAAACTCTATTATATAATAACGTTTGCTCTAATCTTATATTATATTTCACTCTAAAATAGAGTAAATGATAGTATTACTCTATATATTCTATTTTTTTCCTCTATATTTTGTTCTACATAATAAAGTAACTTTTAAAAAAAGTAATTAATAGAGTACATTGGAGAGAAATTCTAATTTTTTTAAATCAAAAGTAAAAAATAGAAAAATACATTGGAGATAAATCTTAGTCTTCAAAGAAGTTGTATGCGCTTCTACCATCGAGGTTTTTGTGGGTTGGTTTCTAGTGGGAGTTGTGCGTGGCAACGACGATAAGAACTCGAGTTCTTTGGAGTTCTGGCAACGACACAATTATACGAGCTTTAGTGTTTGGAATCGGTGTTTCTTTTGGATCTGCTTGTGTATGTTTATCTTGCCGTCAATTTGTATGTTTCATTTCCTTGTTGTTCTTAGCTTTGCTTGTAGTTTTCGGTCTTTATGTTTTCTGTCTTCCTTATAACCGTTGTCACAAATCAGAAAATAATATAAAAGTTAGACATTTGCACCCAAAAAAATAAAAGAGTACATACTGAGTTCTTATGCTATGGAGTTTTAGATGAAAAATAGCAAATCTCACATGTCTAAACAAATTAATTAATCTCATACATATAACAAAAGTTGTGTTACTTCCAAATGGTTTTCACAGCGATGGAAACTCAAGTTTGGGTATCATCATCAATAAGATCTCTCATTAAAGCAGCATTTACATAATACACAAACCGCCATTCTCTCTCTCGTCTCTCTAACCTACTCAAAACTACAGACCCAAAAAATGGAAACAACCATGAAAAAAAAAGAAAAATAAACCAAGCTCAAGTCTCAATCCATGTTTCTTCTAACAACGAACGAACAAGAACATTCGTTGTCTGCTTTTGTTTCTTTTGTACATGGCAATTTGTTAAAAAGAACAAGACTTGTTCTTCATGTATTGACTGAGCTTAACCGCCTTTTGATCCGTCATATAATCTCCAGTTTTGTTAAATATCTAGAACAAAAAAAAAAGCGAAGAGAGTTTTGAAGGAAATCAATCAATCACTGCAACCATTTAACAAATGCTTTCACTGATTCTTCTTCATACCTTCGCTGTTTAGATCACTGTTTAGATCAACTGAGAGATTGGGACTTTTTGTCTGATTTTCAGGTGACTCGCAGAGTCCTGTACCACTTAGGTTTTGTGAATTTGCAGCGTTCATCTGTGGCTGACGATTCAGAAATATCCCATAGTTAGAGGATGCAACTCCTGGAGCCTTTTTGGTCTTATAGAATCTTCTGCTCAGAAAGAAAAAGGTATCAGTATTCAGCGATTTGCAACAAGTTCAAGCATTTACCAGTAATCATTGCAACAACGATTGTTTCTTTAAATCACCTGTCCTTCCGCTTTTCACGATATCTTTGCAATGACACTTTTCTGTTCGCCTGACCCTCTACATCTTCATGAATACCAACAAACACACAAGAACATATGGTTAAATACACAGATTTTCCAGGTCATATATCAAGTAGAACAAGCAAGTCAAGTTTATCTGCCTTAAGTAAAGATGGGCATGTACAGGTGAAAGCAGCTGGGTCAACTCAGGTGTTTTAAGCATCATTAGGATAACTAACACAGGTTTCTATATCTTTTAAGGTAATATGACCAATGTTTGTACCAGAATCACGAGAAGCATTTGCCTTTTCATGGCCATATTGGGGAAGCGCGAGCATCTTCTCTGCAAATTCAAATAAAATTTTCAGATGCTTTTAAACAATATGAGCATCTGAAATCAGTATCACAAAAAGGTGCAAGAGGCAGCAGCAGCATGTAAACATGCTTACTTGATCATTTAACAATGCCTCCTTTAAAAATTGAACAAAATGAAGTCCGTGCTTGGCAATAAAACTAAAAAAAGATCTACTCTATCTGTCATAAAAGCTTTGAGATACAGCTCCATTCACTTTTTTTTTCAGTTAGATCATACACTTAAAAACAAAATCATATCAAGTTTGAATAATCTATCAACTGAAAAAAGCAAATCAGACACTTTAGCAAAAGCTTACCTTTACTCATGGGCTTAGAAATCATTCTATTAGAAGCAAAAATACCATTTTCAGGCAAATCGATTGGATTGGCTGCAAAGTGCATGATTGACTGCGCCTACAAACAAATATATAGGATGCATAATCAAAAACATGCCACCATATTTCAGGCTGGACAGAATAATGTTGTTCATTTACCTTTTCAGGTGGTACTCCATCATATACATTCACTTTCCCACTATAGAATATCGTCATTTGCCCAACCGGCGCACTTGATTCAGCTGGGCTTCTGATGCAACATTACAAAACAAGTATGTTTAAAATGACTTATTTGAAACAGCATTGGAGTAGTAATTCGTTTATATAACAACAAGCACATAATAGACTACCCTTAAAAAAGCTTCTTAGTATAAAGAAATCACTGAAAAATATATACTAATGAGAGTAAGTTACTGACTTTTCATTGATCACATCAAGTCATATTAATCCTTATTGATGATAGTAACTTCACTAAAAACAAGAAGAGTAGAACAGAACCAAGAAGATATGGAAACACCAAGAACAGATACAGATAATGCCTCTATCTAACTCTAATAACGCAACAACTGTGTGACCAATCCACCATCAAACAGATATAGCTTCAATCTCCAAGTAAGATCACAAAATGAATATACATCACTCTTCTCTTTACTTAAAAAGAACATTCAAGCAGTAAGGTATCACATAAAACCAAAAGAAGAAAATGTAAACCTGGGAGAAACTGTGTTGTTGTAGCTATCTTTCTCAGCTACAAATTGACCACCAGAACCACCGGAAAACTCAGCTGATCTTGGAGAATCTCTTCGGTGGCAAGGACCTTCATCTTCCTGAAAAGGAATCCGGCCACCACAAGCTCCGAGCTCATTGCTTGGCTCAATCGACGTTGTTATGACCTGTGAACATAAAAGTAGACAAAGCAACAATTTCCCTAAATCAGCACTAACCAATGAACTTAGAGTTCTCTCTTTAGCTTTAATCAAGGACAAATAGAAGCAAAATTGAAATAGCTCACGCGAGGCGAATTTGAAGGCTGAGAAACGAGGATCTTGCGGAGGATTCCGGCGCCGGAATCATCACCAGGTTCAAAGAGAGCTTTAAGAGAAAGAACTTGCTGGATCGCCTGAGATTTGTTCCAAGAAGGCCTACGCATTCCTGTTACGAAACGTGTCAGCCGCCATTCTCGGGCTCACAAAAAAGCTCGGAGAGAGAGAGGCGAGAATTCAAAAATTGACTTAAATAAAGCAAAATCCTCCCGGAGAAGAAAACACAGCCGGAAAAAACGAACAAGGAAGAAGAAGAAGAAGAAGAAAAAAAAAAACCTTTCTCTTTGAGGAATTTGCGGCAATCTTCGCGAGTGAGCTGAGAAATGTCTTCTTCAGTGAGTAGCTTCAAAGGCTTCTCAAGTATTGACTTCGCCGAAGAAACTCCAACATCCATCCTCCTTCTCAGATTCCGGCCAAAAACGGCCTTACCGGAGCCCCAGCGGAAGAGCAGTGGCGTTTTGGTAATAAATGGAGGGTTTTGAGGGCAAAATTAGAAGAGGGAGCGAGCGAGAGAGAAAAAAGGAGAAAGGAGTGAAGTCTTAATAGTAAAGAGAGTCTATGGGCTTTCAATTTAGGGGAATGGTTTTTGGAGCAGGGAAGCTCCCTAGACTGCCACGTAAGCTACATTTTCTTTGTATATTATTATAACCTAATCATGGCTGCTAAGTATACTTCTTCTCCAATTATTATTTTTTATTTTCAACTGTTTCTTCTGTTTTTTTTTTTCCTTTGGTAAATGTTGTGCTGATTAGTAGTGCTGTGTCAAACAGTGGAATAAAATAAAGGTAATTTAAAAAAATATATCATGAGTGAAAAAGAGATTATTTTAGTTCTAAATTGAGCTGTAATCTTGTTTATTTATCAGTGAGTGGGATGTCAATATGCATGTGACCTTCAATTAGTAACTAATTATTTCTATATACAGATCACAGTTATTCCAAAAATAGAACAATTTTCTTTTGTTCTTTGTAGACTACTTTAGTCAAGCTGGAACATAAAGTTTTTTGTTTGTTTGTAGTATTACTTTACCCCAACTCGACATAAATCAATTCCTGATCAGTTAATTTTATAAATAGGATTTAGTATTTAAGAAATCCGACATTATAATTTTAATGTTAAACATGACACCACTACTTGTTGAAGAGAAACTAAATTAATTGACATCGAACGTTGTTAAGTTTTCTTTCAAAACAGATAATTTTTTTTTTTTTTGCCTTCTGATTAGTATCGAAGTTAGTTATTGAATTCTATGTGTTTTAAATGTGTTTATATTTGAATTTATTTGGCGGAGGAGTTTATGGGAGAGCCTCCGGCATTGCCAATTTGAGATACCTCCACATGTTACACGATAATTCGTTTATTTCTGTGGTGCTTACAATAACCACTCGATATCTTCTAAGTAGAGCCGTGCGTAGAGAGTTTTAGAGGCGTACGACAAACAAAACATTCGTTTTATATGTTTTTAGATTAAAAAAAATGTGTTGTAACTAAAATTTAACATGTTTTAGTAATAAATTATAGATAATATACACTTTTAGTATATGAAAAAAAAACAATTGTACTATTTGTATACAATAAAATTTTTATAAATAATTAACACTATTTATAATATATGCAATAGAAGTTTAAACTCAAAAAGAACAACACTTAAATTAAATTAAATTGAATTAAAAAAAACACTAAAATACATATCTTATAGATATATCAAATTAATTTTTAAAAATTTGGAATCCTAAAATTTGCTTAATATTTAGGGGACATGAGGTGAATGCTTTTTTTAACCCTTCATAGGTACGCATCTGCTTCTATGCTCACAACATAAATTTTAAAAGAGGGTTTTTTAAAAAAATCTCATAAAAATGTGGTCTTATGGAGTTAGGTTTTTTCTTTTGAAAAGAATGATAATATGATTTTTTAAACTAAAATTCTAATTTACATTCTCTCCAAAACGAAATTTCTTTGAATTTAAGTTATCATAAGCTAATTACTGATATATAAGTAATGACATATTTCATATTTGTATTATTTGAAGTTTTCTTAAGTTGCATGAAATGTGTCAAAACATAATTTTTGTGAAACGAAAATAATAATAAATAGCATGTCAATCTACTAGTGGATAATGTATTTAATTGATTTTTAACCAGAATCATTTAGATGCATGTAAATGAAAATGTCTCACCACATAAAAATTGAAGACAAGTCATTTTCCAAAGTGAATGCCAATACAACTGAAAAATACAAGAGAGTGGTAATAAATTGACAAGACGGAAGAGGAAAAATATATTTTCACATGAGTCTGACGTCCAACATGGACTCTCCCCAAAAGCCTTGCTGCTCTGGCGTGACACTCCTTCTCAATTCTCATTATCAAAAACTCATTATATAAATTATTTCAGGATATATTAAGGTCCAAATCCAAAATATATTTTATTTAAAATGAAATTTATTTAAAATGAAATTGATGACAATGCATGATACATATAATTATACTCATGATGTACGATAAACAAAGATTTATCCAATTCCCGTAATCCATGCATATATAAGCGAACGGTTAAGAATTATTATTTTCAAGCACAATTATATAACATTTATCGTCTCTCCATCCATAAAGTTAGACTATAAATTAGGATATTGATATGAAGCGAAGATCAAAACATGCAACTTTGGTTTGTTTGTTTTTTTTTTCAATATCAAAAATCGCACTCATGACTATGAAGTTCTTCACCTTTTTTTTTAAGGTCTTCTAATATATCAACATGCATGTAATATTGCAATTTGCAATTGGCTATATACACATATATTATGAAAATATGGTTTGTTGTTAACAAGAAAGTTTGGAATGTCCAAACAAGAAAAAAAAACAAAAAGGTTTCGAACACTTAGACCAAAGCATCTCATAATACTTGTGGCGGATCACTAACGTAAATTATCTTTTCCCAAATATAGCACTTAAGATTTGATCTCGTACCGGTAACATTGCTACAATACCTCTCTAACCAGTTGAGTCCACATTGTAAAAGCTATTTCATTTGGTTGGTTAATAAGCTGTAAAATCGTAAATACTCAACATGAAAAATAGAATTTAGAAATGGGTCAATTGTTCAACTCACTCTTCTCTTAGGTTTGATTCCAACCGAAACGTTTTCACTCTTATTTGATCAATCGAAATCATGTTTCACCTTATACCTATTAGAGAATCTGAATATCTGATGAACGTACGGGCTATTCAACGAATACAGCTTCACTTGTATGATCTTACACGAGATTAGTTTGGTCCGGATTATTCGTTGTTAAAAAAGATAGTACTAATATATTAAGATGAAGAGGGAAAAACAAAACAAAGTGGAAATAGGAAGAGTCGTTATCAAAGAAATGGATCCACGTTGGTACCATGCACTTTAATGTATAAAGAACGCATCTGCCATTTCTAACTTCACCACTTACCAAACCCTACTCATTTAAAAAAAATGTTTGAATTTATATATTATTGATCTTAAGCCATGATGTGATTTAAAGAAGAAAAGGTTTCAATATTGATCTTTGTAATTTACCACGAAAGTAAGAGGTTAGATTATTAGTTTAGTAACAACCGTAGGTTCGTTCATCAGAAAAGATTATCCGAACAATGCTCTCGTGTAAACTTCCGTTGATTAGTAAAATTTCGTGTTCTAAATCCAAATGATGAACAATTAAGTTTGTTAATTATGGTTCATGGCTATGTGAATCGCAAAAATTTAAATTGATATAAAAGTTTACGAGTTCAACCAAACTGGTAAACTATGTTTCGGCATAGACCTAATACAAATTGTCGTCTACATTCACACATATTTTTAATTTTTAATTAATATCAGGATTATGATACACCAAACTTCGATCAGATTAATCAATTTACTCTTTCACATTTTCTATCGAAATCAATCGAATTTGAGAATTATATGAAACATAGTTAGTATTAATTTGGTTTAAGAAAACAAAAAACCTACATGTAACGTGAAAAAGGTTTATCATATATATATAACTCTCTCTATTTTTTTTATATATAACTCGGGTGATCCAGGTCAACAGACACCATGAATTCCAAGTCAAATCGCAGGAATGTTGACTTCCTATCGGGTCAACTGACTATGACGTCCGACTAATTTCAAGATCCGGAGAACTATGTGGATCACTGAACTGAATCAGTAGGACAACTTCTCTTCAATTGGGAACTACTAGACCAAAAACATTTGGTTAATTCTATTTCTCTCTTTTTGATAAAAGGGTCATATATAACTCTTTAAATCTGTTTCTTTGGTTAATTAAAGCTAATAATTATGTGAGTTGTAAACTAATTATATATTATAGATGATAGGTCATTGTTAAGTTCCTCTTAGGCCAACACTAACCAGATGGTAAAACACCAAGTTTGGTGTATTTTCATCTCCAATAGGACTGCATAATTCACACCAAATAATTTTTTTATGGTGCGATATTGTTCACAAAACACTACAAAACAATACTATTTTATTTATATTTTTATTTGGTAATATAATTAAAATGTTGTTTATCAATTAAATTAAATAAACCATCAATATTTTATAAATTTTTAATTTGCACAAAATATCTAGTTTAACACAGAAATGAATTAAGTTAATAATACATAGTAAAGTTCAATTAAAACACTGAAAATATAAAATTACAAAATTAAAACCAAAAAAACATGAAAACTAAATTCAACAAAATAACTTGTAAGTACATAATATAAATTTAAAACAATAATAATACTAATTAGTATTTTTCAAACTATTAAAATAAATAAAAAGAAATCTTATATTTAATAATATAATAATAAAAAAAATATTTTTTGTGAGATTTAGTGTTGTAGTTGGAAATGAGAAAAAAAATAAGACACCGAACTTAGTGTGATTTAAATATCAAATTTGGTTATATGGTTGGAGATGCTTTTAATATTTTTTTGTTTGTGTACGAGCAAATATTCTATATGGATATGAACATCTCCATAATCGACTACAATGGAAGAAAAAAGACCCGACAAAATTATAAGAAAAAAGTTTTGAACAATAAAAAAAAATGAATAGAGATTGGAGAGTCGTACAGGTTATGTTTTGTGCAGGGAGAGGGGTCGCGAGTGCGTGGGTCGGGTACAGAGGATGAGTCAGTGAGTCAGGAGCTGTTTCCCCCTTTGTAGGGTCACTCCATTTATGGGCCGAGTCTTATCATTGGCCCATTTACATCTTTCTTGGGCCTTACTTTAGTTTTTGATTGCTGATACAACCCAATACCGTTTATACAGTCTTTTGTTGATGGATATGGATGGATATATCATATGGGTTGTCTCCCAAGTGAATGATGACAAAAAATAGTAGAAGTCTTTGAAACAAATGATAGAAATCAAAAGCCTTAGAAGTTAGAACAATCTCTCATTGATCATCCATTAAAAGAAATCAACAACAACAGCAACCCATGTTCAACATACTGACATGCATGCATATATAGTCAAAGATTTATTCAAAAGTAATTTGTACTTTATCAATAAATTTTACCAACCATATAGACAATTTTGATATCTCAGTTTTAATATTTTTTTAATCTGTTAAAAGTTTCGTGATTTTTAGTCACTTAAAATCAATTGAAAACCTGGGTTCTTGATTTTTTTTTTTTTTTTGTTACATATATTAGTATAGTTTCTTTTATTTTCACTTTTCATGTAAGATTCTTACAAACGTTCTTACAAATGTCCTTTCAAATTATAGTTTTTTTTTCCTTAACCATCTATTTGAGACGTAATCTCGTCTGTTTTTTTATTGGTTGTGCCACTTTGGATATACTATGTTCTATGCTATGTGAAAAATAATCTTCTAGATGTAAGACTAATTGAAAATAAGTAAATTAACTTATATTTCTTATATATTTATGTTTGATCATATTATTTTTTAGATGTGAGATTCTTAATAAAATCAACTCATGAATCTTGATGATCTAATGATTGAATGATATATAACACGTGAGATGAAGAATTAAGATTCGAATTTTTCCATTCTCATATATATATATATATATATAACACAAAAATTATCATATATCCAATTTCGTATTCGTGTGCATGTCTCTACGCATCTCCGGATGCGAGCATGCGCTATAGACGAGCCCCTACACGATATGACAAAACGAATAGGAGAAACGTGACAGCAAACTGTATTAAAAAGCTAAAAATGATTTTTGAAAGTGATATTTATTATATATACTAGTATATGCCAACAAATATACAAGAAAAAATGAATTAATAATTGTTATGTAGGACTGAAACCTAAAAATAAAAAGAAACATGAAAAGTAAATCTGACCAGAAATTTCCATAAAGCCCAACCTATTTGTTTTGCCTACACCCTTAGCCCCCACTCATTAGTTGTTCAACTATACATTAGTAGTCATAATTGTAATTTAAGAACCTCCTTAATATACATTTTGATTAAAATTCACTTTCTAGTATATAATTTCTGTGAATATGAAAGGATAAAATATTACTTGTCACAGTTTCTGTTTTAAATGTCACATGGATTCCCTTTGTTTTTAATAAAGCTATATGTTATTTAAAAATCAACACTTTATTTACTATTTCAGGTTAACAACTTACTTTCATTTAAACTTAATTTTTTAAAAACTCTAAATAATAGTGATGAGTTAAGAAAATGTTTTAAAGTTTTGCATAGAAAAATCTAACTTTAAGAAACAAAAGGAGTACATCATCAGTTTGAACTAACATATAATTTAAGGTATGTTGACAATGATTTTGTTTAATGGTTTAAATCCAAACACTTCACTAAAATAATCAGTCAAATAGAAAGAAAACAAAAGACACTAGTAAACTAGGGGAAATATATATATATATATGTATATAAATAAAAAGACAGTAACAATTTGAATTTAATATTTGGATTCCAAAGCTCATGGGTCTATTCCAATGTTCACACACACTCTCTCTATCTAAGCTTCTTTTGACTTAAGACCAAATGAATGACCAAACCCCAACACACAAACATCAACCCAAAAAAAAACTCTCTCAGAGAAACCAAAAAAATAAAAATAAAAACTCAAAATAACCAAGCACTTGTCTCTGATAACGTGCGCTTCCCTCGCCGTTCTTGCTAATGGGCGCCGTCCGTCGCCGCCGCCGTCGGTTTCTCTTAGTTTCACTCGCCGCATTTGCTCTCCTCCACCTCTTTTCCGCCTCCGCAGTCACCGTCGGTAAGAACCAATAAAACTCAGTCTTAGTCTCATCAAAACCATAATTATAACCTTTTTTTGGGTCAAACAATATAATTGTAACTTGAACCCGAAATTTCTTGATTTTCTGAGGTTATTCCATACTTAACTCAGTAAATTATGGTTTAATAAAAAGTAAACTTTTTTTTTAATCCGATGCTTAAATGTTTTTTGATTTTCTGAGGTTGTTTTCTGAGTGTGAGTTAACTCTCTCGATCGTTGAATTAACCAGGTGGATGGATTGGTCAAAGAACCGGGTCAGAATTACCGGGTCGGTTCATAGGTGATAATAAGAGGTTTGGAGGACCGGGTTCATCACCACCGACGTGTAGATCCAAGTGTGGAAGATGTCAGCCATGTAAACCGGTTCACGTACCGATTCAACCCGGTTTGAGTATGCCATTGGAGTATTATCCTGAAGCTTGGCGATGCAAGTGTGGCAACAAGCTCTTCATGCCCTAAGATCATCAATTATTAAACAATTCACAAACTAAAAAAAACAGTGTGTTTAATTCTTTTTGTTTTGCTTTTTTTTTTTTCTTATTTCTTGTGCTTTCCTGATTAATTATTGTAGTGAAATCTACTCCATGTTAATATTTAAAAAATGGGCCATGTGAAGAAATTTAGGACTTTGGGAAAATGCAAAAGTTTTGTGGTGATATTATCGAGAAAGAGAGAGTGTGAGTGAGAGTGAGTCCTCAACCCTTATTACCTTAATGACACTTGCTCCATTGTAGAAGCAATAATCTTACAGACGTCTAATTCAGGTAGTGTTTTATCTACTTATTTTTATTTTTGTGATTTTGAATCTGAGTTAAATCTATTATAAAACAAAAAAAATTAAAAATTAAGAATAAATTGTTATACATTTCAAGGCATCTCCAATGTATCTCTATATTTCCCTCCAAATTCTATTATAGAGTAAAATGCTCTCCAATTTAATTCTATCTCACTATAAAATAGATGAATGAGGAAGATTATTCTATATATAGAAGAGTAACTCTATTTTAGAGTTAAAATTTTTTTATTTATACTTTAGTTCTTTATATTTAATTTTTTTATGTCCTAATATCACTCATTTAATTAAATAAAAACACAAAATAAAAAATTAAGCAACATGAAATAAAAAAAAGCAACATAAAATAAATTAAAAAACATGTGGGTCAAATTTTAAATTTAAATAATATGATAATTTATGAAATTTGTGAAAAATAAAAATATGGGTCAAATTGTAAGTTTTAGAAATAAAATATTTTAGTAAAAAATAAGAAAAAAGACTATACCGAAGAATATTATTTTAGAATAAAATATAAAATAATATATTGGAGGAAAATATTACTCTATTATAGAGTTACTCTATTTTAGAGTAAAATATAAAAAAACACATTGGAGGTGGTCTGAGACTTCAGTTATGACCAGCAACATAAATGACAGATTTTTTAGCTGATTCAAAATAGTAAAATAGTTGAACTTCCAATGATAAGATATTTAAAAAAAAAATTAAGAAAAAAATAAGATATTAAAAAAATTAGTTTTTTTTGTCAACATAGAAAGTAGAAACATTGTAGAATTGTTATAAAACGTTAAAATATCATTGGTTTATTTTTAGTTTTGATATAAAAAATTTGGGTTTTATTAGATCAGTGAAATATCATCATCTTAGTTCTATATCTTGACACAAACAACATTATTTTTCAAAAAAATGAAAATGGTAAAAATAGTGGCGAGATCATAATTTTTTAAATGTGAAAACGTGATATACCATTAATTACCAAAAGACTAACAAAAGAAAAGATATGTTGAAATATCTTTTTAGATTCTTTGTTCTTTTCAATCTTTTGAAACAAAACTTTGCCACTTTACTACACCTTTTCTGAATTATTTGACAACACCCACCACGAAAATTGTGTGATGAAATTTTGTTGTGTGTTCCATTTTGTGTTATGAGTAAATTCAGTGATTTGCTCCTTATTTTCTAACAAATCCTTCTTAACAAAACAATACAAGTAGTACTTTAGTATTTGTCTGGTAATGCATGTTTGTTTGGACCCATAAGTTTTGTCTCTGGACAGCTATGTAGATTTCATTATTGCTCTTTGATGATAATTTTGTAAGGTATCAATGTAAATCATGATTAATATTTATATCGTACTTGCACGTGTAAGTTTACAGCAGGACCATTTTTATTTTTTTATTTTAAATGAAAAAATATAAATAAACGAATGTACAAAGTAGAAAAGGCATTTATGGTTTGGAGTTTTTCCTATTTTCACTACAAAGCCGCATATGTACTCGTGTCGTACTGCATACTCTGCTCCTTACATATAAGTTTGCAATATCTGAATTAACTTTTCTTTTCTTAATTATGATATTTCCCAAAAAATTCTACTTTTGATTCTAGTATTTGGAAAAGTATGACTGGTCTCACATTTAATTTTACAATTTTGGCTTCAAAGATGGAGGTGTGAAATATAGGACCAAATTGACCTATAAAGGATACGCAATAATTTATGTGTTGTAGATGCCTAAATAGTGTAATAGTAGTAGTTATAATAATAATTGTCAAAGTTGGAGAATGATGATACTATAGATATGCTATGAAAATTGTTAGAAAAAGCTTGGTTTTACGTCTAGATATATTAGAAAACGCAAGTTTGTAGCCTTTTGGTAAGCAAATTTGTTTGCATAAGACAGTGTAGACATCAAACTGAGACAACATGTTTACTTTCTATTTTGATTACATCGATCGGACAAAGTTTGAATTCTTTGATCTTATGATCCAAAAATAAAACTTCATTGATTTTGTGTGAAATTACTAACCTTTCTTAGAGCATTTCCATGACTTTTAAGAACAATAGAGATATACTTTTGGGACTATCTTAAGATTTCGGTTTTGGTTGGATCTGATATTTGGTTTTCTCAGACTGGACCGAGTTCTATATGACGTCTAGTTTATTAATTCAACATGTCATGGTTGTAAATTTGTGTGGATGATGCGGATATTACACTATGGCTAATATAAAACAATTGTTGTTAGTCTAAATATATTTCGAAGAAGCCCTTTATTAGAGTTATCGTGACTTTTGATTATGTACTAAAATTTGAAAATACGTGACCTTGCTAACTTCTAAGTTCTAACCACTGTTTTATTAGTCTTGTGGGCCATTGTACTCAACCCAAACGTTGACTAATAATAAGCACTGTATGGTGCTGTTGTCGAGGTAGCGAAGGATAATTGATATTCCATCGACGTACGAAATAACACGAGGAAGCTATTATATAACTTCTTTGGATTTTTTCATACTGTATATATTCTTTATATTTAAAGTAAGAAATCTGAGTAAACAGAAACAAAACTGAAATTAAAGTTTTTTTTTACGGACAACAAAAAAAAAAGTGAGAATATATAGCTAAATTATTTCATCTTATTTGCAAAAAAGGGGATAGCAAAAACATAAATAAATTGATTAACTATTTCCATTTTAAACATGAATTTCTCGCATATTTTATTATATATATCACGTTATTCACATAATGCAAAGGTTGAAGTTAGAAAAATAAAGCAAATATATAAAAGAAAAGCTTTTAAGCAAGTACATATCTTTGTACATATATAAAATGCTAGCACGTTTTTATCTTTGAAATATTAAAAGAATATTATTTATAAATCATGTTACATCTAATTGATTTTTAAACTATTATTATTTTTAAAAATATATATATTTTTAAATCAATAAAATTCGTAGTTAATTTTAAACGTAAAAATATATACTAAAACTAAAATAATGTTACATCAAATAGATTTTTAACTAATTTCATAAATATGATTTTACGTTTACGTAATATATAAATATTTTAAATAAAAAACTAATTAATAAAAAAGTATTTTAAATAAAATATAAAATATAGTTCTATTGATTTTCATGTATGTATGCGTTTGATTATATAATTCAAAAATAACAAAGTATATGTAAATAAAATATTAATGAAGTTAATTTTGAATAATTATAACTATACAAAATTTAACGGATATTCTAGTCTTTAGTCTCTATCAAGAGGAAACTGTAAATAATGTCAAAGAGGTCGGAAAAAAAAGCAATAACCAAAAGAGTTTAACAGAGATGAGACTGATGTGATGGGCTTGGTTGGGTTGGTAGTGGACTGTGCAGACATAGCTTCCACTTTTCCTGTAAATTATTTTCACTCCATCTTTCTTGAGAATAACTTTGTTTGTCCATTCGCCGAGGAAATTTCAGAATATTGTTCATACTAAAAAATGCTTTAGTTAACACATACCAAAATACTTTTTGGATACATTAGAATCCATCCTTTTTTCTTTTCTTTTGATAAAGCCATGAAAATCCATCTTAGTTAATTAGTATTATGGTCTGAAATGAATGGTGATTATATATAAAAAGAAGTGAGGAACTAGTAGATCAGAATGAAATTTGTGTGGTTAATGTAAAACAAATACAATAGACAAAATAGTATAAAATGGACGGATTAATCAAAGTTTAATGGCGATAAAAATAAGTATGATGCAGATTGCATCAGTTACTTATCTTTTTTATTTTTTGTCAAGAACTGTACTAATAAAAAATTCAGCCGAAACATATATACAGACAGTTAGAATTCACCCAATAATTTCAGAGCCTTTCAAAGACTCAAACCTAATAGTTTTTGACTTTTTGGTTAAACACACATTAAATTGTAACTTTAAACCGGGAAAATAAAACAACAAAATTTTACTTTGTAACCAAAAAAAAAAAAAAACAACCAAGAAGAATAAAAAAGAAGAAGAAGATAACGACAATGAAGTACACCAAAATATTTGACTTTGTATACTAATTTCACAAACTAACAAACTTGACCAACGACCACACAAAATCATTAAAACCCAATTACTAAAAGACACTAATTTTATAAACTTGGAGCAATCCGTTAAACAAATTTTTTGTCGTACTCTGAACTTCTAGCATGTATGTAAATAATGTAATGACAATGTTTATAATTCTGAGTGAAGTGAGGAAAGTTTTTTTTTGCGTAAATTGATTGCTTTAAAATAGATTCCAAAACTTGCACCTACAAATATTCCATCGTGATATCTATAAGTTATTATAAATCTATATATAAAACTAAAAATCACGGTACTATGAAAATGATCAGCAGTTTGGCACTCTAAAGTTTTCATTGACAATATTGTTGTCTATGCGATTCATTTTTAAGATTCTTAGGGAAAACGAGCCAATGTCTAGTAACTAAACAACAATGAAAAGACAATATATATGTGAATATGAAAGCTGTAAAAGGAATAGAAATGAGAAGCATATACACATATGGATGTAGTTAGTGTTATTTATTTGATTAGGAATCATTATTAAGTTGAAAATGGTAATTATCAAACGAAGAATTGATAAATGTAGTTGCTTTTCAAAAAAAGAACAGAAAATGAGAAGTGCATTGTCAAATCTATCGCATCAAATGATACTTTTTCATATAATTTTAGATAAACATCAGAGAACAGTCCTTGAGTAGGTTCCTAGACACCGTCCTACACTTGGAAACTTCAGTTAATTCTTCTGTACCCCACTTTTATTATTTTATTAAATTTATTATTTTATTAAATTCTTCATGCAATAAAATGTGTAAGTTGGTTCCTCTCTTATTATTTGTTTAAGAACCCAATGGGCCTTAGTTAGCTGTACGTTGGAGTAGCCAATAGTTCCCAACGAACTTCAATTGGTTTTATTATTGTTTGAGATGGTAAGTTGGTTTACACATAGATAAGATATGGATCGTTATGGAATGGGTATGCGTTTAAGAATGTAGATCCATTAAAAATGGGTCATTTCTTGAAACAATGACATGCCATCTGTATAGAAAAAAAAAAAAATAGGGTTTATTGGTAGAATAGCCTAAATCTAGATAATGTTTTAGTAAATGCCTGTGTCAAAAAAAGTTAGTAACTAACATTTTTTGAAGGGGTGAAAAATCAAAAATACCCTAAAACAATTGGTAAAGAGAAATAAACAGATCAGATAATTTAAACAAATAGCATGCATCATTTTAAATAACACGATATATAGATAAAGTATTAGGATAAAGAAAAATTTGTGTGAAAATACAAAATAACATGAAATGTTAGAATAAACGGAAAAACCTTTTCCAAAAAAAAAGTTAAATTCGGTGGAATGAATAAATAAATCAAAATAACTTAACTGACATCTTGATTTTTGTAAAAAAAATAAAATAACATATGCAAATAATAGTGTTTTATTTGAAAGTTAACATGTAAAAATAAATAATAACATGTTTTTAAAAAAAAAATAGCATGGAGATAACAAGGATTTTGAAAAAATAACGTGAAATAAAAATGATTAACGAGTAATATAGCGAATGTGCTTTTAAACAATGAACGAATATAATAAGATTTTTAGAAATAACTCGAAAAAGAGATGAGTGACGTGTAATATGGCAAAAGACTCCAATATATTTTTGCCACTCCATCTGATACACACTGTTCACTAAGGGTTATTTACTCAAACGATTATTAAAATGAGGATATTTTTTATTATTACCCAAAAGTATATGTATGAGTCTATGACCCTTCATATAATTGATGAAAATAGACGCAAATGCCATAGTAGCTTCTGTCACACCCAGACTTATACATGAGCATCAAGTCTTTGATTTTACAATCTTTGGAGACTACTCTAAACCATACAAAGTTTTTTTTTTTTTTAACTGGCATCGTTTTTCTGCGGTTCTTTTATTTTATAACTATCAAGTTCACAAGCATGTATATTCATCTAGATTTTCATGAAAAATAAGGTTTTGACATCAATTTGTTTTAGCTTAAGATCAAATATGGACAACTATAGATAACAGTAGCATGATAGACACATGCTCCACAAAATGTAAAAAAAAAAGATTTCTTGATCATTTGTTTTTCTTGATAATTTCTTGATCATTTTCCTCCTTAAGAAAACAATTATTACTCTTTTAAAATACATGTTCTCTCACTAAACATTGTTCTAACAATTATAAACCAATAGTAATGTATTAAATGTAATTATTTCAATCATTACATTTTGAAGTTTACAATTTATCAATAAAATGAAGAAAAAAATATAAAATCAATCTTTTTGAAACAAAATAAAAGAGGTAGAACACCAATCTTTATGAAACAGAGGGAGTAGTAGCTTTTTAAAACTAACCTAGCTATGCATCTTGGTTTATTCAACTTCTTGTCATAGCAGCCAACTGATTTTGTATTCTTTGGTTCTTAATAAGAGTCCATGTTTTTTCTTTAGCTAGGAGCTAGTGAATTTCTTTTGTCCATTGCTTCTTTCCATCTTTTTCAATTTAGATATTTTACAACCTCTTGATAGTTAGTTGGCTCTAGATACCCTCCATCTTGGGTCATGGTAACCCATATATTGGTTTAATAAATTTATAGCCCTATGTCTGTATACATGTGTCCTGTCTAGTATGCACTTCCTTTTGGTCTTCTTTGGTATCATGATTCTCATTTTAGAGATGCTTCACATTGATAGCTCGTTAATATCATCTTTATTTTCAGGTTCACACTTAACTAATTATTTGCTTATCTGTTTTCTCAATTAAATTAAATTTCTTTCAATCTAAGTTATCTTTATACAATGTATCTTCTTAAAATATACTATAATGACCGATGACACATTTTTTGTCTTCATTGAGTAAGATCCTTAAAATTTTTACACCATTCCGATATCATACAAACACTTATTTCTTGACTTTTGGGTTAAGTCTGCCTTGATCCACATGTGCAAACGCTATTAAACAACATTTTGAGATGAAACAAAGTC
This sequence comes from Cardamine occulta, assembly GCA_028015245.1. Classification (NCBI taxonomy): domain Eukaryota; kingdom Viridiplantae; phylum Streptophyta; class Magnoliopsida; order Brassicales; family Brassicaceae; genus Cardamine; species Cardamine occulta. The sequence goes on from CM051387.1 coordinate 9,096,004, forward strand.
TTACTTTAGTAATTGGTAAGCAATACCATAAGATTAGATAAATTTTTGCTAAATGATTCTAACGTTTCTATACAAATTAAGGACAAAAAAACTTCATATATTAAGAGGAATAACAGAATATGAGTTGTTTAACTGTATATTTTGGTAATGCTTATATTTGTAATTCTCAAACTGGAGTGTATATATTTATATAAAGTGAGCTTTCTAAAACTCTTAAAGTCATACAGAGTAACACTTTCATAAACTCACTAGACTATCATATGATAGTAATTTGTAGTTGTTATACAATAAAGTAGTAAGCGTAATGTCATTAGCATATGGTTGGTGTTTATTGTTTAATAAATGATGTATAAAATCAGTATTAATCTCGTAAAAAGAATTAAATTATATGCAATTACCAGTATATAATCCGAGAGTAGCAGCTATAAATAGTAACAAGTTTACAACAACCTTTATTACGTAGAGTGTGGTCCCCATTTCTATTCCCATGCAAATTTTGATTACGATAAAATAACACAAATCCAAAAAACACTCTCGCGTGAACGTCACCACAGGCACTGATCATTCACGTGTCGTAACATAATTGGTTTGTTTCGAGAACTTAAATCACAAACCAGTGACTGAAATATAAACCAGAATATTCACTTTCCTGGTAGTTTCTGAGAAAACTAAAAAACCTCAAAACCTTTTTCTCTTATTTAACATTTTTCAGAGCTTTGAGTTTTTGATGAATTAACCAAAAATGGCGAAATCTGATATAGAAAGTGGTGGTGGTGAAGTTACCGGAAACAAGCTTTATCCGGGAATGAAAGAGAAATCGGAGCTTCGTTGGGGTTTCATAAGGAAAGTGTATTTAATCTTGTCTCTGCAAATGACTCTCACAGTCGGAGTCTCCGCCGTCATTTACTTCGTCCGCCCGATTCCGAAGTTCATCACCACCAAAAATTACGGCATCATTATCTACTTCGTTTCCCTTCTTCTTCCTCTACTCCGTTACGTCTCCATTCATATTTTATATATAGTTTGATCCATTGTGCTTAGTTAGGGTTTGTAGCTATGCTGATGTTAGCTGTTAACTATTCTCTAGATTCATCCATTTAGGGTTTGAGATTGATTGATATGCTTTTTCACTTTAGCTACTCTTGTTTCGTTGATCTTGTATAAACTTATACAGTTTCGTTGATTCATCGATCGCCTGAATGCATTTTTTTGCAGATTTAGTTAATAGCGCGTGTTTGAAGTTTCAATGATCTGGATTTGATGGGTTTTTGTTTTTGATGTGTTTGTAGTGCTTTGGCCACTCTTTGCGTTTCAGAAGAAACACCCTGTGAACTGTATTCTCCTCTGCATCTTCACTCTCTCCATTTCTTTCGCTGTGGGGATTTGTTGCTCACTCTCCAAAGGTAATGATGGTTACAGAGATTTCATCTTTATTATGTTTGTAGCATTCGTGTGTTGATCAAAGATAGCTTGTCTCAGAAGATCCATTAATGGAGATAGTGTTGTATCAACATCATAACTAGTTAGTTTATTCAATCTTAGTATCTTACGAGTTAGTGCTGTTTTCAAAGATCATAAAAGTTTGGATTTTTAGTAATCTTCTTGGTTTAATGGTAAGAGAGGAACAGAGGAAAACTTACCTCTGTTTCTATAACTTGAGAGTGTTGTGATTATTCATGTTACAATCTAAAGTTCAAATCTTTTGTGAAAAAACAGGGAGGATAGTTCTGGAATCTGCAATACTCACAGCTGTGATGGTCTTAGGGCTAACAATCTACACTTTCTGGGCTGTAAAGAGAGGCTATGATTTCTCATTTCTTGGACCATTCCTCTGTGGTGCACTTCTCATTCTCATTGTCTTCTCTGTTATCCAGGTACTAATTAACTCAATCTTTACCCATAGTTTTTGGGAGTATTATTATTACTAGCTAACTGATGAAAATGAATGTAGATATTCCATCCTCTTGGGAAACTATCGTCGATGATATTCAGTGGTTTAGCTTCAATATTATTCTGTGGTTACATCATCTATGACACGAACAATTTGATCAAGGAAGACAAATATGACGACTATATCCCTGCTGCGATTCGTCTTTATCTCGACATTATCAATCTCTTCCTCCATCTTCTTGGTATTGCGAGTAATACCTAAAACCTAATGAGTTTGATTCATCTTATCTAATATCGTTCATGTCATCCCTCAATTCCAGATACAACAACCTTGAAAGCAAGCTTGATTTGCTATTTCCCTAACTAGAGTTTGTAAAGATTATGATTGGGTTTAAAGGTGGTTCCTTGTTTCTCAAGGTATCCCCAGATATGATACATGATGCTATTTGAAATATTTATATATATATTGAAGAGGTTTTACAAATTTAAAATTAACTACCCTGAACTTAAATGTCTATTAAGTTGACTTTATTTTTATTTTTAATCAATTTGTGCAACATGAGTCGGAGGAAGAAAATATTTGATTAATGGACCATTTAACGAATTTTAAGAACACTAAGTAATACAAATATTGTGAGTGTTGATGGCTTGAGAAAAAACACATGATAAGTTTGTTAATAATAGCAAACATTCTTCATTAAGTAGTAAAGTAATACATGTAAGAAACGATCTTATAATGATTTATTTGTCTTCTTGCGAGTATAAAAATATGCCCTGCTTCATTGCTTTTTCTATTATTATCTGAATTGGATTATTCAGCAATAATGAGACAAATCAGAAGCATATTTTGAAAAAATTGGACCCATCTATTTTCAAAATATAGAAATTATCTATTAATTCGTCTTTGTATTTTTATACAAAAAGACCCAACAACAACAAAAAAACCTAAGAACATAAAAATTACTTACCACCCCGCTAAGTTTTGTTTACCTCAAACCAAACCCTTCGCCACCTTAGTGTTGACTGGTAGGTCCATTTTCATACTATACCCCAAACCCCAACCAAAAAAACATTATCTTAAAAAGAACCCCTAAAGTTTCTCAGAATTTTAAATTGACCCATAAGTTAAAATTCACACCCAACCAAACCAAGCCTTTTGAAAGCTTCTTTATTCACATCCTAAACTTCCTCTCAGCAGCAAGAACAAGAAGCCTTGAGACACCTTGAGTCCACATATCACTCCCTTTGGCCCTTAACCTCGAATTCGACATCACCACGAAGAACCGTCTTTAAACCGAATATCTTAGATCATCTCCTCCTTCTAGCAAATGTCTGCCTGGCCAAGCTGGGACATTCTTGATTACTTCAAGCACAATGTCTGAACAAAATTGGAAGATTGTTAAAAATAATTCAATAAAAGGAGTCTTCAAGTTCACATTTCAAAAGAAAATAGACAAAAAGTAAAAGATTGAGGCTCTCTTTTGATTTGATCCTATAGATGTTACTTTAGTCACATACACTTTTGCTTTTTGTTTTTGTTTCCTTTTATCTTTTCAAATCCCCATATCCAAAGAAGACCCACATCAAAGTTTTGAATTCTCTTTACCAGGTTTCACATATAATTGACTCATTGACATAGTGCCAAAAAGTAAAAGCTTTCAACTTTGTTAGTATCAGAGATATCACCAAACTAAATAATCAGAAACATTCTTTGTTTTCTAAAAACCCATTAGAAGAAATTAGAGAAATCTCCTAACAATCTTTTCAGGTTTTAAAATGTTAATGTGTAATAAAGAGTAAATGATCACTTACTCTTTTTCTTCTTAGTGAAGGTTCCTCCAACATGTCTGCTCTTCATCTTCAACATAACCTTCAATTTCAATAACCAAAACAATCAAAAACAAAATTGGTGATTCTTGACGACAAATAAATAAAATAAAAATTGGTGATTCTCAAAGAGACAAAAGTGGATCCCATGACTTCAGTATCATCATAATTGTCATAACACTGGTTTTTTTTTTTTTTTAAGCTTTAATATTGTTTCTACTTTCTCTTCTTTTCCTGCCGTTTGAAATGTCTCTTTTCTCATCTTTTTCTGTGTTTCATATTAACAAAGTTAACATCCATGTGAAGTAACTAAAGATTCCCCACTGATTCACAAATAATTTTACTCTCTTTAATCTTTTCATCAGATCAACGATCATATTTCTAAAGTGAACCAAAACTCGAGGCACTCATAGAAAAATATAATCTTTACCTGATTCATCTTATTGATGTAAACAGAAACTATTTTCCAATGAAGATCACCTGCAAAAGTCACACACACCATTAAACAAAAGATCCAAGAACTAAAATGTAAACTTTAACAACATAAGATTGAATTTTTATTACCTTTGCGAGTGCGTTTGAGAAGTTCACAACCTCTAGCTAGCCATTCTCTGCTACAAGTTCCTAAGAAATTCTCCTGTTGTATGAGTTCTCCACTATGATTACTGCTTGAGCTGCCATTGCTACCATTAACATTATTGCTGTTTCCTCCAGTAGAAGTGAGTCCTTTGTCCATTGGAATCACTGATGCAATGTTCCACACTTCCTTCATTGCCCTAGCCTTCAATGTATCCACTTCTCTTAACGCTGCACCAAACATACAACCAAAATGACACAACATTAACTTTGACATTTTTTCATAAAGTTTCAATTTTGAACAAACCCCTAAATCAATTCTTATATTTTCTTCATCAAAATTAAAACTTTAGCTATTCCCATAACATGATCAAGAAATATTAAACATATTTCACCTCAAATCAATCAATTATTGCGTTTACTTCATCAAAATCAAAGCTTTATCAAAACCCATTTGACAGAGTTAAGAAGTTACTAAACCTGTGGCTGCACCGGCGGTGAGAGTCATGATATCTCCGGCAGAGCGAACATTAACAGCAGAGCTAACAACAGAAGCCAAATACTCTCTCTCAGCTCCCATTACTTCAGCAGCTTCCACACACTGAGCAGCCACAAGGGTTGCAGCAGAAGCAACAGCCATATCAGTTTTAGCCATCTGCTCATCCTTCCCGGAGCTTGAAGACGCAGCAGTAGCTGCTCCAATAGCAGCAACAGCAGCAGCAACGCCGGCGACAGAGACAGCAGCGTGAATCTGAGCGTTGTGAGCACGAGTCTCTTCTTTCTTCTTCTCCCTCCGGTCCTTAAGCCACCGACCAACTGTTTTAGACTGTGTAGCTGTGGCGGTTAAAGGTCCCGGAGTAGTTGCCGTTGAACGGAATTGAGCATTTAGTTTACAAAATTGCTGCATTTTTTTGGATCATAACAAGCAAAAAAAAAAAGGATTCAACAGTAAACAAAATCTAAAAAAAGAAACATAAAAAAATTGGAAGAGTGATGAAGAAGAAAAAGACAAAATCAAATCAAGTAAAGGAGGTTGCTTTAGACCAAAGTGTCACTAAAATAATATAATCAACTCAAAAAAAAACAAAATTCGTTAATGGGTTTTAAGGAAATTTGAAAAAAAACAGAATGATGAAAGATCATTGGAAACATGATCTCTGGGTTTTGTTGGATAAAGAGAAAGTAAATGAAGATTCTTTTTTCTAATAATTTCACTGTCTCTTATATACCAAAAACTGTCAGTGACGCAGTAATACCAATTACAAACATTTACATAGAAAAAACCACAAAATTGCAGAAACCCAGAGGAAGACATGCTTTCTTATAAACTACTGTACTCCACAAATTAAAACCCAGATTTAAAAAACAAAATTACTCCAAAATTAAACTGAAACAAGAAAAAAAGAAAGAAAGAAAAATTAAGAACCTTAATTTCGTCGGATTCAGGAGAAGAGACAGGAGGACTATCTGTCAACGAACCATTAAGTGGACCACTATGTGATAACCTACCAGAAGTCCTCGGAGACACTTCTTGCTGCAAAAACAAATTATGAAGATGAGACAAAAGTAGAATGAAGAAGAGATGATGACAATAACCCAAAATTATGTTTATAGGGTCCCAGAAAGCGAGTGTGTAGATAAAAATCATAACTTTTTTTTTTTTGAGAGTATTAAATTTGGTTAATAATTACACTTATTGCGCGTGAAAGATTCATGAATAATGAAAAAACTGTAATTGACTCGATTTGGGAAATTTCAATGAACATAAAAGAGAAGAAAAAAACTTTAAAGAATCTGAGGACGAAAGACAGAAACTTTGTCAATATTAAACAAAAGGAATGCTCTGTTTTGTCATCAAATGCTCTGTTTTTATCTTATAGAGACTTATAGATAGAGGTGTCAAAATGGGCTGTCCACATCCATTTTGACCCGTCCATTATTATTCAGTTCTATTATGGACAAAATATTGTCCATGTCCATAAACGCCCAATACCATAAATGCCCAAACCCATTAACGCCCATGTCAAATGGGCTGTCCATAGGCTAATATTTTTTGGTGAGAAAATGTGTTTTCGCGTTTTTGGTGGAAAAATACGTTTTCATATTTTTGGCGGGAATTATGCTTTCACGTTTTTGGCGGGAAAATCGATTTTACCCTAGATTTTTGTAGCTCATGGACCGCCCATTGTCCAATAGTGTCCGACCAATTTTGTCCGTAGACCAAGTTGGGCGTAGACATTTTAACCCATTTCGTAAATGGGCTATCCAAAGATGGTCCATAATGTATTGATGGAAGTGAAAGCTTGTCAATGGGAAGAGATATATAGAGAGTGTTCTCTATGTCTGGAGATATTGGAGACGCGCAACCACATCTTCTTCACATGCCCATATTCAGAAAAGGTTTGGCATTCTCTTACACATAAGCTCTTGGGCTCACAGTTCTCAACTCAGTGGGATACAATTCTAAATCGACTCGTGGACGCAAGCCAGAAGAAGGTAAAGTTGTTCCTGTTGAGGTATGCTTTTCAAATAACAATTCACTCAGTTTGGCGGGAGAGAAATGGTCGACGACATGGAGAACCGAATGCTCATCCCATTCAGCTAACCAAGTACATTGATAAGCAGGTTCGCAATAGACTCTCGACTATAAGAGCCATGGGAGATACTCGTTTGGAACAAGGGATGGTGATGTGTTTGGGAACTAGATAAACTTCTGATTTTATTTCAGGAAAACTGTAAAAATAGTTTTTTGAATAAATTTTACATTCTATTCAAAAAATTAATAATATAGAGAGTGACAAGTGACAAGAAGCTATTTTACCACTTTGACTTTTCATATCTTCAGTTTCTTTGCTTTTTCTCTTACTCTCTCTTAAAAAGAAAATTAGCTAAATTACTCAATTTATTTTATATTAGCAATTTATTTTAAATATACCCATATTTTTTTTCTTAAATAGGCCTAATACTATCTTTAGTCGAGTAACTTTATGTCACTAAAAAACAAAATAGAGAGGAAAAACTCGAATATACTTTTTTTTTTATTTTCTAATTTTTGTCACGTTCAGTTTTTGGCGGATAGCAGTAGAAGTATCCAGTAACAATAATTTTGTTATAATCCATAGAAAACCAAATTTATTGTTTAAAAACTTTAAGAAAAATTTAGCAAGCTAATTTGTATATCAGCAATTTGTTGTAATCGATTTTAAATTATTCAGTAGGAATATTAGAGCATATGCAGTGGAAGTTTCTCTCTGAGTTTCTCAACATTAAAAATAATTTAAAAATATTAAAAATTTACTTTTAAAAAAAATCAGGTGAGAACCGATTCTCATTTTAGAAACCTTGAGAACCTCTCAGAGAAACTTTCATATAGACACATGTCTATTTTTAAATAGTTGATTTATCATAATAAAAAATCCATAATAGTTTAAAATGCTAATTTAATAGTTTATATGTTATTATTATTTTTTTCTTTTTTATTTTATAAATCATAAAATAAACTTATCTATCTAACAAGTTTCATTATGTATAAGTTTATATTATATATTAATATTAGTTAAAATTACAATAATACTAAATTAATATTATTTTAGTAAATACACAAATTTGAAATATTGGAAAATTAATTTCTAAGATAATTTAATTATAATAATGTTCATTTATTCCAAAATTTATTTTAATATTATTAAAATTATTTTCTTCCCTATATTTTTAAAAGATATTAATTATAAATCTTCTAATTTAAAATTAATTTAAAATAAATATATAAATTCAATTAAATTAAAAAAAAAAGAACAATTACAATATATATTATATTGATGAGAGACTCTGTGAGAAACTCATTGAGTCTCTCAGCAATGGAGGCATAAAACATGAAAAAATTATAAAACTTAAAAACAGAAACATAATAATATTGTATTGGTGAGAGACTCAATGACTTTCTCATCACTGCACATGCTCTTAGTTACTCTTTTTGCTTAGATTAAGAAAACAATTGAATTTACTATTTTGCCCTTAATTAATGTTTAATTGGTTTTATTTTATTGGTCAAAACATTAAAACAATAAGGACAAAATTGAGAATTTTACCAAACATTTGCATTGAAAACATAAAACAACAAGTAATATGAAATAAGTTTTAACTTTTAAAACGACAACTAATATGAAACAGAGGGGGTATTAACCAATAAACAATCAATAGAAATATTGTTCAATTGTTTTGAGTTTTTTTTGTTTCTTTTCTGAATAGTACTTTTATTTATCCTAATTACCTAAAAGGAACAACATTTTGAGTTGCAAATTAAGCTTAAGAGGAACTATATAATTTAACTACAACAAGAGAAATAAGTAGCATAAGTATACAGTTTAAGCTTTAGATGAACACATTCTTTAAAGATGATCAAGTCTCGATGGATCTGAACAACTTGTTTTGTAAATTATGCCTAGTTTCATTTGAAAACCCCCTTTTTTTTTTTTTGATAAAATACTGTTGGAATGACAACGATAATATTAGTCATCAGAAATATAAGGGGACAAATGAAAGAGACTTATAAATAGAAATGCAAAAATTAATTGAATTTGATAAGTCTGTTTGAGGTTTTGTTAGTATAGAGGGACATAAATGAGAAGAGACCTCTCACCATCTCGTATCTTTCATGAGTAAACCTACGAAATCATGGAATATAAAGCATCTCGTCGATCGATCTTGATCTATCAACTAACTACTTGGAGTAAATTAATTATTAGATCGATGGAAAAATTTTCTAGGCTTTGATTAGATGTTAGTTTGTTGGCAATAAAAGTAGTAAACACAATGGTATAAATGGTTCGTCACTCGTTACAGTTCTTTTATAGAGAAACCATGCACTCGTATCTTTTTACTATGCAAAACTGTAGCAATCACAAATTCGGTTAACGTACGCTATTCCTTTTCTCGTTTACTATTATGTATTGAAACATTTTTTTTTTGTTTATTTACTAATTTACTAGGATAGATTAAACCAGACTAATTTTCCAAGCCTGAGTAATCGGATATGTTATCATCTAAGAGTTTATACCGTCAAGAGAAAAACGATATGGTGAAATTTGTTTTTGTTTTGTTTTTGTTTTGATCCACATGGAGAGTTCTCTATCCATTAAAAAAACTACGGGTCAGGTCACACTCTTAGTTTAGTTATGACTTATGAATCTATTAACAATGAATTAGAGATTTCTTAGTATTTATATTTCAAAATGAGAAAATTTATGATTGTGATTCGATTTTAAAAATATGGAATCGTTGCAATATACTGTTGGAACTCAATTTTTGACAAATGTATTTTGGCTAAACTTCCGGTGACTTTTCCGGTGAAGTTCATCACCGGAATGACCGGATCTTGAGGTTTTTGTAATCCTTGTAATGAGCACTATGAGTTAGTGTATTTACTTGTAAAAATTGAAGTCAATTTGAATGAGAAATGAGTGAGTAAAGTGGATAGTTTAGAAGCTAATAAAACATGTAATTTTGACTAAATATCAAAATGAGCAAAATGTCCCACATTGCTTGGAGAAAAATATTTCCACTAATATATATAGTGTTAGACACACACTATGGTTCACTAGCTTGGTAAGGGACACTTTGGAGTAAGAGATGTAGGTATGTTATGCAAAACTATATACATGCGTGCGCGCCGCCGCTGTGCCCGGCCTGGCCAGGTTTGGGCTTGGGGAATACGGGCCTATAAGCGCTTATTCTTTTCTGGGACAAATTTTATTATTAACTTAATTAATTTCCCTTAAAAGTTTTTGCATAAATTCGGATAGATCTAGAAAATTCCAGATTGGGTTCGAATTAACTAAGAGAATATTTCTGAATCTTTATCTTTGCAGAACAAGACAAAAATCTTCTATTTTTGAGCTGGTCCTTGCGCGTAAAGGAAGAATATTATGTAAATATTTTATACTTGCGGATCAAGCCAAATCTCGCAGAGCCTATCCCTAACTTCGGGATCAAGTCTCCCCTCCATATAAATAAAAAGTCTCACCTCTCCTCTCACATTACCCAATTACGAAATAAATAGAGCTTCCAGCAATCTTCTTCCTTCAAAGTAAGTCTCGAAAGTATAGCGTAGATAATAGTTCATAGATTCTATAATCTGGTGTAGCGATTATAGTCTCAACCGGTTGTATCCTAGGATTCATAATCTCGTCAAAACCGCCACACTTCGGGAGATTTATTGAATTAAGGAAAGAGATCATATCTCGCCTCCGTGTATTCGTCTTTCCTTAATCATATTTTCGTTCGTGATTTTCAATCCGGGATTTCGCAATCCTATAATCTTAAGAGTCAAGGTTAGGTTAGATTGAGTCTAGGATAGGTTAGATAGAGCCTAGGTTAGATTTAGGATGAGAGTTAGTTTAGGGAGAGTTTAGGGCCATTGGTGCTGTCGACCCTACGCGGTCAGTATGGCAGTGGATCTGACGAGATCATAGTGGTTGTTACGTTGGAGTTTCCTGTGTGGTCTCAACGTAATGACGGGCCGTAGAAGTGAGGAGTCTAGAGTGGTTAGGTTTATTTAGGAAGAGTCTTAGGTTGTTTGTTAGGTTGTTAGATTGATTGATTGCTTGATTGTTTGATTGATTGCTTGTTTATTTCTTGTTATTGCTTGTTGCTTGTTATTTTGGGTTTGGGTTGGGTAGATTTATTTCTTGCTTAGAATTGTTGTTGGGTGTCCAGCTTGCTGAGTATTATTAGAGTACTCACCCTCGTTTAGTGTTTTGCAGCCCTAGGAAACCTCAATCACGCATCAGACACTAGGAATTCAGAATAGGCATTTTATGTTGCATTTGTAAAGAAGTAGTCTTAGTATATTATGTAATTTTAGAAAAATGGATCCACTATATAAACGCTTTCCGCATTTGATGGTTAAATTAATATATGTATTTTCTTGTTAATCGGATTTCTTTTCTTTATTTAGTAAAACCTCTAGCAAACCGGTAAAACGATCATGTCCAGACCGGCACAACGATCACTCATCGACAAGGGTTGGCAAGCCTAAGTCATGAATAGATCAGGGATAGATCAAGTATTGTTTGACTGGAATTTGGATTTGTTCTGGGCATTTGGTTAAGTAATCTTGGTCTTTCCATGTGGTGAACACGCATGGTTCTATGATAGTCCAGTCATAGAGTGATCCGTGTTTGCTACAAGAGTAGTTAATTATATTTATCTTTTTAGTGGTATCAGAGCATGGTTTATACCGTGCTATTGTTTGCTTGAGTGGGATTTAATCGGTTTTATCGAGTCAAAATGTGTCACAAATGCAACTTTTTACTATTCCGATTCTGAGTGTTCGATCTAACTTTTGTTTATAAACTTTTTAGAAACCTTACCCTTTACCTTTATGCTGTGAATACAGATGTCGGGCAGGTTCAAGCAAGGAAGCTACTCGAATGAATCACATCATGGTTATAGTGGATCCAGTCAAGGTCAGTCTGGATATTCGATGGGCACAGTGGATGACAGTATCTGTACAGAATCACAAACCACTCTTGAATTTGGTTATGTCGGAGGTATGGAATCCAAAGACTCATGGAGATCTAGTAACACAGATTCGTTGGAAGGTTACTATGGATCATCTAGTAGTGGTGGAGTCTTTTCAAGCGAAGAAGAATTTGAGGTGATCGAAGGGATTCAGATTGATGGATACGGTGGACTGGAGGCTCAGCTCAATGAATGGGATAATGAACTATACAACCAGGTGATTGAAGCAATACCATTGTCAAGGAGAGATTGAACCCTAATGGAACGGGAAGCGATAGAGATACTTAACCCTTATGGGTTACATGAATCGAAACCAGCTCGACTTGCAATGGATGAATATGGAAACATAATCGCACTCCCCCTTCTCTATGGGATGTTTGTTCAAGGGGACATACGAGCGTCAGACAGCGACAACAACGCCGACAATGATGTACGAAACTTTGGAGATATGCTCGATGAATTTCTCGAGAGAGCTCAACATGAAACTGATCCAAGGGTGGCAGAAGTACTTAACCAGCGAGAGGAGATGTTCGGGTACTTGGATGAGATGATGGAGATTCGCCGAATGGAAACGAATACTCCAATTACAAGTGAAGACGAGGCAGAAGGAGGAGGACCTACGAGAATTATCGTAGAGACCACGAATACAGAACTAGCAGCCGAGCTTGAGGCGATACCCATAGAAGCACATCTTCACGAAGCACATACTCAGTTTCAGCCTCCATCTCAGGCTCAGGAAACAACACAGAGATTGGCAGAAGCAACCGCATAGGCAAAAGAAAGAAAGAAAGAAGAGCAAGCACGCCAAGCCGAGAATGAGAGACAAGTTACAAGGACGAGAAGGTCAAGGAAACCGCCAAAGAGTGGGTAGAGAGGACGAGTATCCGCTCGTAAGACTGATGGAAGCGCCATTAGCACCCGAGTTAAGAAAGTTTCCGAGGAAGAAGTGGGTGATATCTACGGCCATCAGGGTCAACACTCAGCTCAATGCCCATTTTAAGTCAGGGACAATGTTACTAAGTTCACGGATGAAACTGGTTCATCGAAAGCTAAGGATAAAGATGTGAAAGATTCATTCGGGAAGTCTACCAAGGTGGAGTCGTCCGCAAAAACCCCTTAGATCCCTTAAGATTTAAGTAAAAGTAAGTGGAAATCTAACCTGTTTTAATGTATAGAGACCACCTAGTGAGTCTAACCGGGTATTGTATAAATATCGGTAAAGAATAAGGAAAGTGGTCTGGTGTAAGGCGAGGTCAAGGACGCGTAAGGTTGTTGTAAAATAGCTGTGTATCTCGGAAGTGGCCTTGTATTATATCAAGGTTTAAAACTAATAAAAATTTATCTATAATTTCGTGTATACTAACTTAACTAATGCTTTTTTTCCAATGAGTGGTTTGATGAATGATTGAGTGTCCAATGAATTATCGAGAATTGTGTGAAGATGAAGAGGAGGAAAAGCAAAGGAAAGTAACAAGGATGATTAACAGAGAAGATCAAGGCGAATCAAGAAGAGAGTTAGGCAAGGGAGAGAGAGAGAGAGTTAAGAGATTGATGGAACCAAGGAAGATAAGATAGTGAAGAATTCGTAAAAGAAACTACAAGGGAAAATATACTTAGGAACAGCCTAAGTGTACCAAAAGATGCTGCTGAAGATGAAGAAGCTTTTCCAACGAAAAATTAACGAAGACTAGAGAATAACTAAGGGCGAAACAAGATCATAAGAAGACACAAGGACGAATGGATCAAGGAAGAATTATTTCACCTTGGAAAAAATTCTCTCCATTGATTTTGAGTCAAAGAAATTCCAGCGATGAAGACAAGGAGCAAGTAGTGGTGATGACTATAAGAAGAATCAAAAGAGGCGAGTTAAATCAAAACTCAACAAGATGAAAATTACGAGGCAACCAACCAGAAAATCAGCAAGGCAACCAACCGGCGAATCAACAAGGCAACCAACCGGCGAATAACCAAGGAAACCAACCAGAGAATCAACTAGAAGATAGAAGCAAATCTACAAAAGATCAAGAAAGAAGATGGAGTCATGAAAGAAGACAGGAATTTGAAGACGAATTCTAATATGGAGGGGATAATGTAATGACCCGGTCATTAACCTAAGTTCTAGACGAGAATACATGATCGAGAAATCAATCCAGAGGCAGTTGGGGAGAAGGAAACCAGCAAGGAAACAAAATGTTCGAGCAAAAATTCACAAAGGAGTTGTGAAGATCAGAAATTCGACAAGGAGACCAAGAAAAAGAAGGAAAATTCTCTAAGGAACGAGAAAATTCAAAGAAAGAACCGAAGAAGAAGAAAAGAAGACGGAGAATGGCGAAACTAGGTGTTAATAAGATGGAGGTTAAGTAATTCTATCAGAAGAATTACCAAGGACGAAACCTTCTACAAGGAGCCAAATGATTGAAGATTTCCCGGAAGAAAACCAATTTGCTTTCCCATATTAAATATTGAATTTGATTTTTGTTTAGGTCTAAAGAAAAGAAGTATTGAATGATGAGAACGGCGACGAAGGAGCAGGCTGTGGCTGCAACATATGTCTTTTGGGACATAAAGAGGTGTCCGATTCCCCGTGGCTTTGATCCTCGTGGGGTGGGTCAGTGTATTAAATAGGCGTTAAAGAATGCAGGCTACTCTAGTCCTCCCACTATCAACGCCGTTGGTGTACTATCAGAGATCTCTCATGACGTCCTGCGAGTGCTCTTTTCCACTGGAATCGTTCTTACTCACCTCGACAGAGGTTAATATTTTCTCATCCTTAATTATGCTTTTTATATAGTTATTTTTCTTTGTCTCAAGTCTTTCGTGTTCCTGAAACAGATGACAGAGGTTTGACCAATTTCTTAATTCTGTGGTCCTTCGATTATCTACCTCCAGCTAATTTAATGGTCATAACCGAGTAACGACCACCTTATTGTCCTCCTCTTCCCTTTTTTCATGGCATTGGATACAACGTTGTTAATCCGTTTCTATTTGCCTACGTGGAACCCTTGATTTATCCGCTGGACAATTCAGAGGCACTCTGGAAAACCTTTCTTGTTCAAGAATGTGAGTGTTTGTTCCTCCTCTCTCTGTCAGTGTGTCTTGTTGAAATAAGTTGCTGAAGTAACTTTGTTTTTGTTTTTTTTTTTAATTGGTTTCAGGGGCACTTGTTGAGGACAAGTGCAGTGAAACTGGTGAATCTGCCTGGGTTTGCTCAATATGCGAAGATTTTCCAGGCCAAGGCTTTGAAAATTTCTTCAAGCATCTCTCTTCTCGAAAACATGCGAGCTGGGTAATCAATACATTTTTATCCTTGTCTCTAACTATTTTAGCCCTCTTATTTCCCTCTCCCACTTATAGTTTTGTTTTCCTAATATCTGGTTTTCAAGCAGTTGTCGTTGTGTTAGCCTGCCAATAAACATCGTCATCCTGATTTTGATTTTACAAAACGTAAACCACAGCATCTTCCCTTTGTTATGGTGAAAAAGCAACCAAAGGCAAGTAGTTTTAATATCTGATAACTTTTGATATTCCTTTTTCTTATAGTTTTGGGGTTTTACTAATGAAAACTACAACATTGTAGATCAAGTACATTTATAAGGAGAAGACGAAGAAGATGTAGGATGGTCCTGTCGTGGTTGCAGCACCATTTGAGTGTTCAAAGGCAAGTAGTTTTAATATCTGATAACTTTTGACATTTCTTCTTCTTAGAAATTTTGGGGTTTTCCTAATGAAAACTACAACATTGTAGAACAAGTACATGTACAAGGAGAAGACGAAGAAGATGCAAGATGGTCATGTCATGGTTGCAGCATCATTTGAGTATCAAAGGCAAGTAGTTTTAATATCTGATAACTTTTGACATTTCTTCTTCTCAGAAATTTTGGGGTTTTCCTAATGAAAACTACAACATTGTAGAACAAGTACATGTACAAGGAGAAGACGAAGAAGATGCAGGATGGTCCTGTCGTGGTTGCAGTACCATTTGAGTGTCCAAAGGCAAGTAGTTTTAATATCTGATAAAATGGCTATTGACTATTGACAATTCTCTAGCTTTAAACTATGTTAATCACAGGTTTAATCATTGGTTAAAAAATGGATGAAGATTGTTCACAAGAGCTATCTAATTTTAAAGTCACTTGCCCACCTAAAAATTTCAAGGATCGTTTTTCAAGGCAAATGAGCAATTAACATCAACAAAAGATACATTTTATCAGAGAATATTAATCAATAAGAAATTCCGATGTATAGAGGTCATGAGAGGAAAACAATATCAATATTTGACCATACTTTCTAATCTATGCCATGAACTAAGCCTTTCCACTTCCTTGAATCTGAACTTGCATATTGCGGAATCTTTGATATGCTTTCTTCGTTTTTTCATCAATATCAGGGGTGTGATCAAGCACAAATGACCATGAGAAAATGAATTTTAAACAATACAAAATAAGATTCTTGTTCACAGAGCCAGGAATGAATAGGATAATAATGTCGTAACCACGAAGCTTTAAATTCTGCATAATCCTCGAATATCCACCATCCGATATCATAACCACTAACCGTTTCCTAGGTCCATGAGAGACAATCCCATGCAAGTCCCTCAACTGCAACTTGATATATGAATCAGTTGCCTGTTTTTCGTTGGTTATGAGGTGAACCAAGTCTATCCCTCTAAACATGAGTTTGGGTCTAATCTGAGAGACCTAAAATGGAAGAACCAGAGACAAACGTCTAGTGGGACATAGAAAGTATTAATGTGTCTTGTGGCTATAACGCATTAAGGGTGACTGCCGTATTACGGGACCTTATGGATGGCCTCGGCTATTATGAACGGCTAAAGATAACTGCAGTCACAGGCCATATAGACCGGGTTTCAGAGAAGACAAGAGCCAAACTCATGTTTAGCGGGATAGACTTGATTCACCTCAACACCAACGAAAAATAGGCAACTAATTCATATATCAAGTTGCAGTTGAGGGACTTGCCTGGGATTGTCTCTCCTAGTCCTAGGAAACGATTGGTGGTTATGATATCGGATGGTGGATATTCGAGGATTATGCAGAATTTAAAGCTTCGTAGATATGACATTATTATCCTATTCATTCCTGGCTCTGTGAACAAGAATCTTATTTTGTATTGTCCGAAATTCTTTTTCTCATGGTCATTTGTGCTTGATCACACCCCTGATATTGATGAAGAAGGCATATCAAAGATTCCGCAATATGCAGGTTCAGATTCAAGGAAGAGGAAAGGCTTAGTTCATGGCTTAGATTAGAAAGTATGGCCAGGTATTGATATTGTTTTCCTCTCATGACCTCTATACATCGAAATTACTTATTGATTGATATTTTATGATGAAATGTATCTTTTGTTAATGTTAATTGCTCATTTGCCTTGAAAAACGATCCTTGAAATTTTTAGGTGGGCAGGTGACTTTAAAATTAGATAGCTCTTGTGAACAAGCTTCATCCATTTCTTAACCGGTGATTAACATAGTTTGAAGCTAGAGAATTGTCAATAGCCATTTTCAGAGATAACACAGTAGCTTCGACCCCAAAACACTTTCTTTTCATTGAGTTTTCAATACTACTCAGACATAACATTTTATCATTCTTTTCTTGGTGTAATGCACGGTACCAGCAGATTGATGATAGTCGAGCTAGCAACAAACATGCGTTTAAGACCGAATTTTCCTAGCGGTAGAGTTGTTTTTTTGAATCTTTAAATAGTTTGTTGCTGAAATCAACCTGAATGTCTTTCAGTTGACTAATGCCATTTTGATGTCAAACCAAACTAGAAGAAGTTTGTGGTCTGGTTACTTAAAGTCAATGTAGTAGTTAAGGTTATGATTAAAGTATCTAAGGTGACTTGCAACAACAAGCTATGATCTAGAGTGAATGAGATTTTGTGGGAGTTGTCAAGTAGTGGTTAGAGAGTAGGTAGTCTTCTTTCTACTTAAGTATGCTTTGTGTCTTTGTTGAAGAAGTAAGAAAAAATGATGAATTATGTTTAAAGCTCAATTCTCGTCAAACACAAACCAAATCACAAAGTTGCAGAGAAACTCATTGCATTTTACATGACAACACTTTCTTATGATTCGAAAACTAAGGCGAAGGTTTCACAGAAATCTTCAAGCAGTCTATCTTATCATTTCTTGTGTTCTTATTTTTATAAAACAGAAACACATCTCAGCAATCCCAAAAACATCAGTCGTAACAGGCTAGCTTTTTTGTTAAAACAAAAAACGCGGATTTTTACATGCTCTCTTACATGGATCCTTGGAATCAAGTTAAATTACAAGATCCTTAAAAAAGCCAATACTCTCGACGTGTTGATGTGCGATGAGAACAAAAACTCACCGTTTTTCCGAATCCATATATAAGAGCGCCTAAAAAACTAAGTAAATCCCCATCAATGTCACTCACCCCACACAATAAAATTATATGGACAAATGAAAAATATCTTGTATTTACTCCGTTTCACAAATAGTATTATTTAGAGATTTTTTCTCTCATCTCTATTTTTCTGTGACTTTTCAATTGCATTTCTATTTTACCTGAAAATTAAAAGCCACAACCGTTACATTTAAATCATTATTATTTAGTTAATGATATATTATATTAGAACATGTTTGTATGTTTATGAAAAAAATTAATCTACGTGAAATATGAAAAGAAGCACTTTTTAATATTCAAATTAGTGAAAATGGTTATTAAGAAAACATATTTTTGACTAGTTGTCGGATGCACAACAAAACAGCAAAATAAAAATAACTTGGTAAACTAAATAAACTTCTTTTTTTTTTGTCATCTTATTCAAAAAATTTATCAAGAAACGAGAAGGTTACATATCTTAAAGCAAAATACAACCTAAAAACAGAGATAAAACCAGAGACAAAATGCTAGCAACCCACAAAAGATCTTTGTCTTTCTTCCCAGGTCCTCGAGTGAAGCCATGCCGGACCACCAATTGATGGGTACGACCTAAACCGTCCATTGTGGGTAACACTTTGAGCGATATCTCTTGCCACAGAATTTGCCTGAGATGGAGAGACATCAAAGCGGAAACGTTGGACCTCCGTAAGAAGGTGATGAATCTGATTCAGGTAAACCTGAAACCGTGGCCATTTGCTAGGATCCTGTATAGCACTTACTGCCGCTGATGATTCAGTCCATATTTCACAATTACCGACGTGCAGATCACGCAAACTTCTTAGCACCCAAATGATGCAACGAAATTCAGCTGCAAGTTTACTCGATAAAGGGGTAAATGCATCCCTAGCGTGGAACTTCACGTCCCCGGCTTGATCTCTTACGATCCATCCTCCGCCACTCATTTCCAACAGACTACGCCACGAAGAGTAAATATGTATTCATAGGTGGTCTAGACCAGCATATACCTACACCACTACGTATTAAGCCAATCGATCTCCGTTCTTGATTTAGATCCTGTTGCTGCTTCCTCCACAGTTCAGACTCATCAAAAGCCAAGGAAATTAGAACATTAATATCTCCTTGTGTTTCTTCAAACAACAACACATTCCGATGTTTCCATATACCCCATAGTAACCACGGGACAACTGACCGTAGTTTCTCATCAATCCTTGAGTCTTCCATTAAACCAAACAAATACTGGAAATTCTCATATAGGCTTGTTGAGAATCCGGCTGAGCGCAATGAAATATTGCTGTTACTCCAAACAGCTTTAGCATGCACACAGTGGAACAACACATGGTTAATTGTTTCTGCACTGTTCTTGCAAATCTTACAAACTAAAGGCATTTGAATGCCATGGACATTCAAACAATCCGCCACTGCCAGGGCTCCAGATAGTGCACGCCATAAAAACAAACGTATCTTTGGCACTGTTTTACCTGCCAGACCTTAGCTTTCAGAACAACCCCTTCTTGATCGCCTTGTATCAAAAAATTCTCACCAGGTCGGGGTTTAGATAGAAGCCAGTTCCCACTTTTTACCGAGTACGAACCATTCCTTGAATAAGCCCAAATGAAACTATCTTTAACCTCTAAATTAGGCGGGAATGCACATATTCTTGAGATATCCTCAGGTCTGAAGATCTGTTGCATTTTAATCAGATCCCATGTTCCATTTTCTCTTATTAGGTCTGCTACCTTCATAGTAACCTCCATTGATCGTTGGATATTCATAGGTCTACGAGGATCCTCGTCAAAAACCCACTTCTCACACTACACATCTGTATCTTCGCCATTGCCAATAACTTTCATCAAACCAGTTTCCAACAATTCTCTACCATGAAGGATACTACGCCAAGCATAAGACGGTCTATAACTAGATCCAGTTTCCAAAAAAAATTTCTTCGCATAGTATCTGCTCTTGTAAATTCGTGATAACAAAGACAAGGGATCCGAAAGCAATCTCCAAGCTTGTTTCGCCAAAAGCGCTTGGTTGAAATTACTCAAGTCTCTAAATCCCAATCCACCATCACTTTTCTTCTTACACATCTTCTTCCAAGAAACCCAATGTATCTTTTTCTTATCCTTACACGAGTTCCACCAAAAATTAGACATCGCACTCGTGATCTTATTACATTGATCTTTGGTTAGGCGTAAACAAGACATTACATAAACCGGTAGTGCCATAGCTACTGATTTTAATAAAACCTCTTTACCTCCTAAAGAAACAGTCTTAGCGTACCATCCACTCAACCTAGACCTAAGCTCATCCGTTATGTACGCTAACATCTCCCTCTTCGATCCACTGAAACATTCAGGAAGTCCGAGGTACTTTCCTGCATCCCCTTCATTCAATATCCCCATGTATTCACCAATGAGCCGACGCATGTTGGGCTCTAACCTTTTCCCAAAAGTGATAGATGATTTTTGGTAGTTTATCTCTTGGCCAGATGCATCACCATACATCTTTAAGCATCTCATAAGCTCCTCAGCCTCTTTAAAATTCGCTTTGCATAGA
The DNA here is from genome assembly GCA_028015245.1 of Cardamine occulta. Classification (NCBI taxonomy): domain Eukaryota; kingdom Viridiplantae; phylum Streptophyta; class Magnoliopsida; order Brassicales; family Brassicaceae; genus Cardamine; species Cardamine occulta. The sequence continues at coordinate 9,116,763 of CM051387.1, forward strand.
AATAGACTATCGTCCGCAAACAACAAATGTTTTACTGATGGACACTTCTTCGTTAAGCGTATTCCAGATAGTCTCTTCTCGTTCTCCGCCTTATTCATCACATGTACTAAAGCTTCAGCACAAAGTATAAAGATGAAAGGGAATATAGGATCACCTTGCCGTATCCCTCTAGTGGGAGTAATAAAACCATACGAATTCCCATTCAATAGAACAGAGAATGATACCGACCTAATACATGCCATTACCCACTTTATCCATTGTTCATTAAAACCAAGCTTAATAAACAGCACTTCCAAAAAATCCCACTCAACTCTATCATAGGCTTTGGACATGTCCGTCTTTATAGCCATAAATTCTTCATTGCAATCCGGATTAGTTCTTAGTGCATGTACCATCTCATGTGCAATCAAGATGTTGTCTAAAATAAGCCTCCCCGACACAAAAGCACCTTGTGCCTCTGACACAATATCCGATAAATATTTCTTGAGTCGAGCACATAACACCTTGGAAACAATCTTATATAATACTGAACATAAGCTTATCGGTCTCAAGTCCGACATCTTCTGCGGGTTTTGAATTTTCGGCAATAACACTAGCTGTGTAAAATTCCATTCCAGAGGCAACATATTAGTCTCAAAAAATTGTAACACATCTTTAATGACCTGTGCTCCCACCACCGACCAATAGGTTTGGAAAAAACCTCCACTCATGCCATCCGCCCTTGGAGCAGAACTCCCTTTACTATTGAATGCAGCCCGCTTAATTTCCTCTGGAGATATTGGTTTTGTTAGCTCTCTATTCATCCCCATAGTCACTCGTGGCATTAATCCTTCCAAACACTCTTCAGGATCTGTTGTAACCGATGCTGAAAACAGATGCTGAAAGTAACGAACAGCAATATCACCTTTAGTTCCATCTTCAAAATATTCAATTCCATTATCATCGATCAAGGAAAATATTTTATTCTGGGCTCTCCTGCGTTGAACACTACCATGGAAGAAACTAGTATTTTGATCACCAAGCTTCAACCAATTTTCTTTACTTCTCTGTTTCCAGTACTTTTCCTCTTCCCGGTATGCATCCTCCAGTTCCCATCTCAGCTTTTTTAGCAAAACCAAATCAGGGAATTTTTTTTGCCCTTCCTCCTCTAACTGCCTACGCACTTGACTTATTTTTGTTTTCGAGTTCGACACAAAACTCTTTTTCCATTTTGATAGGGCTCTGCGAACATTAGCAATACGGTCCAACACACCATGCGAGCCACAACTATCATCTAAACCCCAGCCATCTCTTACCACCTCTAAAGTTTCTGGTTTGCTAGTCCATCTCTTATCAAACATAAATCTACTAGTCCTTGATAAATTTTCGATCGTAAACCTTACCAGTAGAGGCCGATGATCCGATCCCACACGATCAAAATATTCACAGTTAACCCTGGGAAACAGCTGAAACCATTCTACATTACCCAATGCTCTATCTAAGCAACATTGAATCCATGTTTTATTCCTTTCACCGCCCCACGAAAAACGACAACCTGTGCTCGGTATTAACTTCAATCTACAAGCACTGATCATGTTCCGAAAAGGAAAAAAAGAAGCTTCCTCCCGTACTGGTCCTCTGAGTTTTTCAGAGTTGTCTATTAACTCATTGAGATCCCCTACCACCAACCAGGATTCATCTCTATTTGCACCAATAAGAGTTAGATCACCCCAAACTGGTTGGCGTCTATGCCTTGCAGGATCTCCTTATACGAATGATATAAAAAATTCCAAACTTCCAAGCGTAACTTTCACATCAATTATTCTCTTGTCTGACTTAAGCACTATCACTAGGTAGGAAGATTTCCAGAACAGTGCTAAACCTCCACTCAACCCTTCAGGGTCCACAATATGAGCATTCTCATATCCCAAACTCTGCTGTAGATTCACCACCCTATCACTGGAGTTTTTAGTCTGCAGGAGGAACAAAAAATCTGGAAAATGAGCACGGCGCATTTCCCTCAGTATGTGAATTGTCAACTTGCTCCCCAAACCTTGAAAATTCCAGCTCAATATGCTCATTACGGACTCGGCGGTTCCTCACTGGGAACCACCTCTAAGTTGTCTCGCTTTGCGAGCTTTGTCGGCCCTTCTCCTTCAACATTATCTTCAGATGCATCAATAGCCTTCCGTTTAATAACCACATTCTCATCTATAAGATCTTTACGTTTCTCATTGTGACAATCTGCGATGTCTTTTGAGCTTTCCTCTTCCATTGGTTAGGTCGTCTGCGAGTCTTCCCCACACTAAATAGACTTTAAGAAAGTGATATGTTTTAAAAAACATAACTAAATAGACTTTAAGAAAGTGATATGTTTTAAATACATGGTACATTACTCAGTATACTATCCAATTCTTCAAATTTTGATTAAAAAATATTTTTCAATATTTTAGATATTCATAACGTGCCTTAATAAGCTACCCTTTCAAGGTATATAATAAACACTCTATGATACACTTTAAATTAAATTTTAAGAAAGTGACCAAAAAACATAATTATAATGATGACATCATTTTATAAATGAAATAAAAACAAATAAAACAAAGAACAAATAAACTAAAAAAAAACTAAAAAATAATAAATAATGACACGATATGTGTAGGTACTAATAGAACAATATGTGCAAATACTGATAACAAAACATAACTATGTATCTCCAGTTTTGAGCACTTCACCATGACGTGACAATCAAACATAAGTAGAAACTGTCCAGCACTGTAGTATATTATAGAGTTAGTATTGAAACAATTTTAAAATTATTTTTAAAAATATTTTGTATTTACACGTAATTGAAATAATCAAACAAATCTCAAATTAAGGCTACAAAAATTAAAGAACATGTTTCAAATACCAAAAATAACAAGGAAATATATAATTTTTTTAAAGTTATAAACAAAACCTCACGCGTATGCGCATGTAATCTCCTAGTCTTCATCTCTTATATATAAAAAGGGGATTTTGAGGCCTCTCTCCACATCAGCAAAAATGAATCTGTTGAAGAGCTCTAATAGTGCCACGTGGCACCTTCAAAATAAACAATTTATATATATATATATATATATATATATAAACAAACTAAACTATAGGAAAAAAAAAAAGAAACCCCAGCCGTTTCCTCATCTCCTTCATCTTCACTCTTTAAGAAAAACGTATCGCCCCTCATCTTCACTCTTTAAAAAAAAACATATCGCCCTTACACCTTTGCTCATTCAATAGAGAGATCCCCTCATCAAAAATCAAAACGTTTGTTTGTTTGGTGGAGCAACGGCAGAGAAGCTGAAACGGAGATTAAACCTTTCGTCATCAAGGCCCGTGAAGAGGCGACTGAACACAGACGGGAACTGCTGAATGGTTTGGTAAGGTGAGGATTTTGTTGTATAATTTTCTGAAATTTGAAGATAATGAAGTTGATTGAATTAGTTTCGTGTTTTGTTTTAGGACAAGAATCTAAAGCAAAATATGATAAGACCAGATTCAAAATATTTAATCACATGGTTTAAAAGCTTTGTTTTGAATTTAAAAATTAAAAAAACTCCATCAAAATATTGAAAACAATGTAGTGAGCCAAATTATTCAAAACATTTTAACGGAGAAAAAATAATAAGTGGTATGAGAATAGTTAGAAAATATAATAAATAGTAGCAACAAATAGCATAGAAAAACATTTATGATCTTTGGTAAATGATTGCCAATAAAACTATATAATTACATTATTTGACATTAACTCCTAACATTATTTTGAAGACCTAAACTACGGAAGGAGATCTATCAATCAAGTTAATCACCATATCATGATATTAATATCATTTATATAAACTTGTCCTTTGAAACAAACTTTCTGGTCTTAGGGCTAACAATCTACACTTTCTGAGCTGTAAAGAGAGGCTATGATTTCTCATTTCTTGGACCATTCCTCTGCGGTGCTCTTCTCATTATCCTTGTCTTCTTTGTGATCCAGGTACTAACTCAATCTTCACTCTTATATAGTTTTGGGAGTATTATTATTACTAAGTAATGAAATGAATGTAGATATTCCATCCTCTTGGGAAGCTATCTTCGATGATATTCAGTGGTTTAACTTCAATCTTATTCTGTGGTTACATCATCTATGACACGAACAAGTTGATCAAGGAAGACAAATATGACGAGTATATCTCTGCTGCGATTCGTCTTTATCTCGACATTATCAATCTTTTCCTCCATCTTCTTGGTATTGGGAGTAGTACCTAATGAACTTGATTCATCTTATCTAATATCGTTAATGTCTTCACTTAATTCCAGATACAACCTTTTAAGGCAAGCTTGATTTGCTATTTCCCTAGCTAGAGTTTGTAAAGATTATGATTGGGTTTTAGAGACTTTAAGGTGGTTCCTTGTTTCTCAAGGTATCACCAGATATGATACATGATGGTATTTGAAATATTTTTATATATATTGAAGAGGTTTTACAAATTTAAAATTAACTATCCTGAACTTAAATCAATTTGTGCAACATGAGTCGAAGCCTCGGAGGAAGAAGAAATATTTGATTAATGGACCATTTAACTAATTTTAAGAACACTAATAATATAAATATTGGGAGTGATGATGGCTTGAGAAAACACATGATAAGTTTGTTAATAATAGCAAACATTCTTCATTAAGTAGTAAAGTAACACATGTAAGAAACGATCTTATAATGATTTATTTGTCTTCTTGCGAGTATAAAAATATGCTCTGCTTCATTGCTTTATCTATTATTATCTGAATGTGGATTATTCAGGAATAATGGGACAAATCCGAAGCATATTTGATGTTCCCAATAAATATGGAAAATTGGACCCATCAATTTTCAAAATATATTATCTATTACTTCGACTTTGTTTTTTATACAAAAAGACCCAACAACAACAAAAAAAAACCTAAGAACATAAAAATTGCTTATCACCCCGCTAAGTTTTGTTTACCTCAAACCAAACCCTTCCCCACCTTAGTGTTGACTGGTAGGTCCATTTTCATACTATACCCCAAACCCCAACCAAAAAAACATTACCTTAAAAAGAACCCCTAAAGTTTATTAGAATTTTAAATTGACCCCATAAGTTAAAAACTCACACCCAAACCAAAGCCTTGTAAAGCTTTTTTATTCACATCCTAAACTTCCTCTCAGCAGCAAGAACAATAAGCCTTGAGACACCTTGAGTCCACATATCATACTCCCTTTGGCTCTTAACCTCAAATTCAACATCACCTCGTAGAACTGTCTTTAAACCGAAGTATCTTAGATCATCTCCTCCTTCTAGCAAATGTCTGCCTGGCCAAGCTGGGACATTCTTGATTACTTCAAGCACAATGTCTGAACAAAATTGGAAAATTGTTAAAATAATTCAATAAAAGAAGTCTTCAAGTTCACATTTTCAAAAGAAATAGACAAAAAGTAAAAGAATGAGGCTCTCTATTGATTTGATCCTATAGTTGTTACTTTAGTCACATACACTTTTGCTTTTATCTTCTCAAATCCCCATATCCAAAGCAGACCCACATCAAAGTTTTTGAATTCTCTTTACCAGGTTTCACATATAATTGACTCATTGACAGTAGATAGTGCCAAAAAGTAAAAGTTTTCAACTTTGGTAGGATCAGAGATATCATATCATCAAACTAAATAATCAGAAACATTATTTGTTTTCTAAAAACACATTAGAAGAAATTAGAGAAATCTCCTAACAATCTTTTCAGGTTTTTAAAATGTTAATATGTAATTAAAGAGTAAATGATCGCTTACTCTTTTTCTTCTTGGTGAAGGTTCCTCCTACATGTCTACTCTTCATCTTCAACATAACCTTCAAATTTCAACAATCAAAATAATCAAAAACAAAATTGGTGATTCTCAAAGAGACAAAAGTGGATCCCATGACTTCAGTATCATCATAATTATCATAATATAGCTTTTTTTCTTTTTTTTAAAGCTTTAATATTGTTTCTACTTTCTCTTCTTTTCCTGCCGTTTGAAATGTCTCTTTTCTCATCTTTTTCTGTGTTTCATATTAACAAAGTTAACATCCATGTGAAGTAACTAAAGATTCCCCACTGATTCACAAATAATTTTACTCTCTTTAATCTTTTCATCAGATCAACGATCATATTTCTAAAGTGAACCAAAACTCGAGGCACTCATAGAAAAATATAATCTTTACCTGATTCATCTTATTGATGTAAACAGAAACTATTTTCCAATGAAGATCACCTGCAAAAGTCACACACACCATTAAACAAAAGATCCAAGAACTAAAATGTAAACTTTAACAACATAAGATTGAATTTTTATTACCTTTGCGAGTGCGTTTGAGAAGTTCACAACCTCTAGCTAGCCATTCTCTGCTACAAGTTCCTAAGAAATTCTCCTGTTGTATGAGTTCTCCACTGTGATTACTGCTTGAGCTGCCATTGCTACCATTAACATTATTGCTGTTTCCTCCAGTAGAAGTGAGTCCTTTGTCCATTGGAATCACTGATGCAATGTTCCACACTTCCTTCATTGCCCTAGCCTTCAATGTAGCTACTCCTCTTAACGCTACACCACAAATACAATCAAAATGACACAACATTAGCTTTGACATTTCTTCATAAAGTTTTAATTTTGAACAAACCCCTAAAATCAATTCTTATATTTTCATCATCAAAATCAAAACTTTAGCTATTCCCATAACAAGTACTAAATATGTTCCACCTAAAACAAATAAATCATTGCGTTTTCTTCATCAAAATCAAAACTTTATCAAAACCCATTTTACAGAGTACTGAAGTTAACTAAACAAACCTGTGGCTGCACCGGCGGTGAGAGTCATGATATCTCCGGCAGAACGAACATTAACAGCAGAGCTAACAACAGAAGCCAAATACTCTCTCTCAGCTCCCATTACTTCAGCAGCTTCCACACACTGAGCAGCCACAAGGGTAGCAGCAGAAGCAACAGCCATGTCAGTTTTAGCCATCTGCTCATCCTTGCCGGAGCTAGAAGACGCAGCAGTGGCTGCTGCAATAGCAGCAACAGCAGCAGCAACACCGGCGACAGAGACAGCAGCGTGAATCTGAGCGTTGTGAGCACGAGTCTCTTCTTTCTTCTTCTCTCTCCGGTCCTTAAGCCACCGTCCCACTGTTTTAGACTGTGTAGCTGTGGCGGTTATAGGTCCCGGAGTAGTTGCCGTTGAACGGAATTGGGAATTTATTTTACAAAATTGCTGCATTTTTAAATCATAGCAAGTCAAAAATTGAGTATTCAAAACATAATAGTGAAGCAAAAAAATCTAAAAAAGGAAACAAAAAAAGATTGGAAGAGTGATGAAGAAGAAAAAGACAAAATCAAATCAAGTAAAGGAGATTGCTTTAGACCAAAGTGTCACTTAAATAATACTATATCAATTCATTAATGGGTTTTAAGGAAATTTTGAAAAACAAAATGAAGAAAAATCATTGGAAACATGATCTCTGGGTATTGTTGGATAAAGAGAAAGTAAATGAAGATTCTTTTTTCTAATAATTTCACTGTCTCTTATATACCAAAAACTGTCAGTGACGCAGTAATAACAATTAAAAACATTTACATAGAGAAAACCACAAAATTGCAGAAACCCAGAGAAGAAGACATGCTTTCTAATGAAGTATATAACAAACTAAAACCCAGAGTTTTTTTATAATTTTACTCCAAAATTATTAAACTGAAACAAAAAAGAAAGAAAGAAAATTTTAGAACCTTAATGTCGTCGGATTCAGGAGGAGACACAGGAGGACTATCTGTCAACGAACCATTAAGTGGACCACTATGTGATAACCTACCAGAAGTCCTTGGAGACACTTCTTGCTGCAAACATAAAAAAAGATTGAAACAAATTAAGAAGATGAGACAAAAGTAGAAATCAAGAAGAGATGATGACAAAAACCCAAAATTATGTTTATAGGGTCCCAGAAAGCGAGTGTGTAGATACAAATCATAACTTCTTTTGCTTTTTTTTTTTAAATTAAATTTGGTTAATAATTACACTTATTGCGCGTGAAAGATTCATGAATAATGAAAAACTGTAATTGACTCGATTTGGGAAGTTTCAATGAACATAATGAGAGCAAAAAACAAAAACTTTAAAGAATCTGAGGAAGAAAGACAGAAACTTTGTCAATATTAAACAAAACAAAAAAGAATGATCTGTTTTGTCCGTAAATGCTCTGTATTTTTATCTGATAGAGACTTACAGAGTGAGACAAGATACGATCCATGACCATTTGAGAAGTTTCTGAAGAAGCGAAGGAGAATGGGTTTCCGGTGACAAGCCCGGTCTCATCTATGTCGCCGGAGATGGGTTCTTCTTCTTCTTCTTCGGTTTTGGAGAGGAGAATCTGAGGATTTGGAGGTGTTAGAGCTTTGGAGACTTCAAGAGCAGAGACACTCCATGAACGAGCTAGAAACTCCATTGGGTGGTTTTTTTGGTTTTCAGTGGGAAACCGGGTCGGGTCTCCAGGTTGGAACCATGAGTTTCGCCATTTTGAGAGAGAGAGAGAGAGAGTGTTTGGGCCTTGGGGAGAGTTTTGATGGAAGTGAAAGCTTTGTCAATGGAAGAGATTTATAGAGAGTGACAAGTGACAAGTGACAAGAAGCTATTTTACCACTTTGCTTTTTCATATCTTCAGTTTCTTTGCTTTTTCTCTTACTCTCTCTAAAAAAGAAAATTAGCTAATTACTCAATTTATTTTATATTAGAAATTTATTTAAATATACCCATATTTTTTTTCCTTTAATAGACTATTACTATCTTTAGTGGAGTAAACTTTTTATGTCACAAAAAATGAAGAATGGAGAAAAGTCGAATAATTTTATTTTGGTTTTCACGTTCAGTTTTTGGCCGATAGGAGTAGAAGTATCCTGTAACAATAATTTTGTTATAATCCATAAGAAAAAAATATATATTGTTGAAAAACTTCTTTAAGGAAATGATCATTATTTTAGCAAGCAAAATTGTATATTAGCAACTGGTTGTATTCACGGTTGTATCTAAGCTGGATACGGATCATAATTGATGTTTAACGAGAGCTATCTTTGACCGTCAGTCAATTTTTTCGATGGAATCAAGAATGAGAAATTGAAAGTTTAAATAAGTAAAATTTTATATTTGGAGTTTTGTTTTGAAAACAATAATAGTTCGAAGTTTTTGTTAGAAAAATTTATCAATTTGGAGATGTTTTGAAAAAATAGTTAGAATCTTTTGTTGGAAAAAGTTGTTTTTTTTACGGTATTTTTTCTTTATTTTTATTTTTTTAAACTTGTGTATTCTATTTTTAATACAAGGGTTATCAGTAGAGATATTAGTTATTAACCAAAAAAAATCAATAGAAATAATGTTCAATTTTTTTTGAGTTTTTTTTCTTTTCTAAAAAGTACTTTTATTTGTCTTATATACTTCCCGAAAAGGAACAACATTTTGAGTTACAAATTAAGCTTAAGATGAACTGTATAATTTAACTACAACAAGAGTCAAGAGAAATAAGTAGCATAAGTATACTGTATACAGTTTAATCTTTAGATGAACATATTCTTTAAAGCTGATCAAGTCTGGATGAATCTGAACAAATTGTTTTGTAAAATTTTGTCAAGTTTCATCTGGAAAACAGTTTTTTTTTGTTGTTGTTGTTGACAGAATATTGTTTGAATTTTTATAAGCGAAATATAAGAATGAAAAAAAAATGGCCTGGGTAGGAATGACAACGATAATAAATTAGTCATCCTAAAGATAAGGGGACATATGAAAGAGACTTATAAATAGAAATACAAAAACTAATTGAATTTGATAAGTGTGTTTGAGGTTTTATTAGTATAGAGGAACATAAATGAGAAGAGACCTCTCACCATCTCGTATCTTTCATGAGTAAACCTACGAAATCATGGAAGAGAAAGCATCTCGTCGATCGATCTTGATCTATCAACTAACTACTTGGAGTAAATTAATTCTTAGATCGATATATATTTTTTCTAGGCTTTGATTTAGATGTTAGCTTGTTGGCAATAAAAGTAGTAAACATGTAACGATCCAATGGTATAAATGGTTCGTCACTCGTTATAGTTCTTTTATAGAGAAACCACTCGTATCTTTTTACTATGCAAAACTGTAACAATCACAAACTCGGTTAACACTATTCCTTTTCTCTTTTTACTATTATGTATAGAAACATTTTTATTTTTGTTCATTTACTATTAACTTGGATAGATTAAACCAGACTAATTTTCCAAGCCTGTAAAAAAAGATATTTTATTTTATTTATCAAAAAAAGAAGAAGATATTTTATCATCTAAGAGTTTATATATTTGATCCACAAGGAGAGTTAAACTTAGCTATGACTTATGAATCTGTTTATCATAATTAACAATGAGTTAGAGATTAGTTAGTATTTGTATATCAAAATGAGAAAATTTATGATTGTGATTCGATTTTAAAAGTATGGAATCGTCGCAATTATACGGTGAAATTGATTCTTACTTCTTTGATAAAGATCCATGGATTTTTCAGCTTATGATATCAGGTGAAAACACTACTCTGGGAGCATCTTGGCTAGCACGAAATTTAATAAGGTTTCCAGATTTGGTATGCATGCACATCGTATATACAAGCACAATGTACTTATTCTTTGTGTATTAATGAAATTAAAACCTTTATATATTATCACCAAAAAAAACATTATATACATTTTTTAGAATGAACCTTAGATGTTTTTTTAAATTCTTTTTTTGATAATAACTTAGATGTTTAATAAAATATATATCATGTTTTCTGTATATTTGGAGTAATGTAAGAGCATCCCATCGTATTACTCAATTTTTACTCTAAAATATAATAATTTTAAAATGGAGTTGGGTTTAGTTTTAATGTATTATTTCATTTTTTATTCCAAAACATCAACTCCAAAATGAGATAACTTCAAAAATAGAGTAATAAGTATGATTACTCTATTTTGGAATTGGATATAGAATGAGACGGGAGAATATTTAATTCTAAAATGAAATTTGGAATGGAAATGAAATAGGGTTAGAGATGGACTAACCTCAAAATTATATTACGACGATGTATTTGGCTTTATGGAGTGGTCGAAAGTCTCTTTTTTTTGTTGACAAAAGGAACTCGTATTTCTAGAAGTAAAACCAATATAAATTAATTTTTTAAATATAAATTGTTTGGAAGATTACAAAAATTAAGTAAACAATTTTTTTTGAAATTAAATTAAGTTGGACTTTTAGTCCTTTTACTTGCTGCACTAATAAACAAAAAAAAAATAGTAAAGAAAAAGCTAAAACGGTATGTCGTATTGGACTGGATCTCTACTGCACTGTGCCACTGCAACTGCAACTTAAATTGTACGTTAAATTGGGTTCTCATGCGAGCTTCTTCTCTACCTCATATATGCACAAAAACTCTATGCGTCCGTTTATTCACTTTCAATATATTCTTGTTTAATACATCTTCGCTTCCCTTAATATTATCGCTTACACAAAGTTTAATTTTGATAACGAAAAATCAAATAATTCTACGGAAGAATGGTGGTAAAATAGAGGATTATAACTGGTGATGTAGAATTATTTCATTAATGGATCCCCACCATTGTAAATATACATTCAAGACAACCCAATTTTGTATAGATTTTGAGAATTAGATTTGAGTTTCGACGTGAAGCTTATTTTAATTACTGGATTAAAATCAATAGAGACATAAAACTCTTTAAAACTAATTTTTAATTACTGATTTTTGGCTTTTTTAAAAAATCTTATTGAAAATAAATCTAATTAGCTCTTAATTTAGGATGACATGTTGCTTAAGCTCCCACCTAAGGCGGAGGACTATGTCGTGTGATAGGTCTAGGCCGAAGTCAGATCATATCGAGGTACATAAACAACAGGTGGCAAAGACTGATTGGAGGTGTATTGTAGAGAGCAAAAGGACCGTCTCAGGAGAATATGGTCCCTATCTTGATAGAGAACAAAGACCACACTCGGCAGTGATCAGCAGGACCGTTTGAGATTTGTGGTTATGATTTTCTGATTTTAACTAGTTTCTGTATTTCAGATATTAATATTTATATATATATATATATTCAGATTTATCATCATAAATTTTTTAATTGAGATATTTTTTTTTTGGATTTTGTTTTGAAACATAATTCAATACTAATGAGTAATGACCCGCCACTCTCTCTTAAATAAACCTTATTAATTAATCTATGGGAAGATGAAAAAGGTGTTTCCGAGGAATATATGGGAAATGTAGCTGAAACTCATGATTTCTCATGGTCCCTCCTAATTGCCACTACCGTTTTACTAATTCTTCCCTTTCCTTTTTCTATTAAGTAGTTTCAAAATACATTTTTAAGCTTATTTAATTAGAACTTTGAATCTTTTTAGGAAAAAAAGATAGAACATCAAAAGAAACATATATATAAAAGAAAGGAAAAGCTAAGTGTTGTGGTTTATATTTTCTCAATTTGTTTGATTGGCTCACTTAGACCATATAGTTCTAAATATATAGATATTCCGCATTGATATCTCCAGTAACACATATGACAAAAGAAACGTTTTATAAGAATTTAAGAAACGTGACATTAAATACAAGAGACCAATGGGGCACTAGAGAATGATAGAGAAATGAATTTATTTGTGGTTATGCGGATGGGTGGATGTGTTGGGACTCCACAATACTCTCTAATCTCTATCTTCATCATTAAAGTTTTACACTATTTCTACCTATTTTATATACTCATTAGATATTCTTATAAGACTTCAAAAGCTGAGATTTCGTTTGTCATTTGTGTTATAAATGCAAATCAGATCGAGAAAAATTGAAAGATGAATATCTCAAATCGAGTTTTATGAAAACTAGAAAATATGTTTTGTCATATAGATATAGTTTGACATTATGTTCAATCATACAAAAATCCATAGATTCTTAGGTTTTTAGTGATTAACATAGACTAGAATATTTATTTTATAAATCTGATTTCTTTTATCACTTACATCCAACTTTGCCTAAAAAAATAATAATAGTCAAAATCATGATACGGCAATGATGACGTTCAACCCCGCTGAAGAGAGGAAAAGAGTCAAAAGACCAAGAGATTCCATCTTCGGTCTTCACCAACACAAGGCAAACGGATTGTACAATAGAGCCAATAAGAAATAAATTAACCGTTAGCTTATTCTTTTTGAGTTAAGAAAATAAAATAAAAACTTTCATTGTTTATATTTGACATCAGTGTCTTGTTACATTTGTAGGTCCGTACTAAATATTTGGAGGTCTAAAACAATGTGAATAAGTATGGCATTTAGATGTAACAAAAGAAATACTGCATTTTGATATTAAATATTTTCATTAATTTTACATTTAAACCAATTAATATAATAGATTTACTTTGTATAAATATCTTATTTTATGAAATTTTTGATGTATTATAAAGAAATTTCTATCATGTTTTCTCTTGAAAATTGATCTAATTAATAGTGTTGAATTTTTCTACGTAAAGTTTATGTATTATATGTGTTATTTTAAACTTATATCATAAAATTAATAGAAACAACCAAACAAGTAATTTTTAACCATTGTGTTTGGAAACTAAAGATAACAATATATAATCATGATGTACGATTAGCCAAATTACACTATACAAATCAACATTAGCCATGTTCTTATGTTAGTCACCACGACTGCGACTGCGACAGAGCATATTAGGAGCAAAAGTGGATTAGTGATGATGGGACAGACGTAAATCTGTGTCGCTGCGACTATTTTAGCGATCGTAAAAAACGTCACGGACAACACCGGTGATTACTTCCAGAGACTATTTTAATTACTATTTTAATTATTTTTGCCTTCGTCAGAAACTTTTATCTCTCACCCAGTCGCACTAGCAGCGACTTGTAAAAGAACATAGCCATTATCTATGTTTTCTATATATTTGTTTCCATATTTAGTTATATTACATACTAGTGGATGAATCGCCCTTCACGCGGCATTTATATTATTATTTATTAATATTACTATAGTTATTAAAATAATTTCACTAATAAAAAGTATTAGAATATTTCATATTAATAATTTTATATATATTTTATAAAATAAATTTATCGATAACATATATATAATATTATATTATATTTATCAAAAATCAATTCCTAAAATATGTTTTGAATTCATAAACCTTTTAGCATTTTAATCACTTCATCTAAAAATACCATACACCTAACTATATCAGATGCTCACAACTATACACGATTCAACCAATCCAACCATCCATAAATCTAGTCTCCAAATCTATATCTCTATGTAGGTCTTGAATATCGCGTAATATAAAATAATAAAACTCTCAAAATGATTCAAATTTTAAGTCAGAGGACAACAAATACTTACACTTTTTTTCTTCAAAAATTAATTTGGATGTATTTGATATTGATATATATTGATAAACGTCTGATATATTTTCAAAATATACACATTATATTTCTCTCTTGTTCTATATTTTTTCCTTATCAACACGTTAAAATTGAACCATACACCATATTACATAGATCACCAACAACGTTGAACTCTTTCCATAAACACCTTATATGTTTCTAAGTTTCACTCGTACTATATCTATTTCTCTCGTCCTTGCAAAATATTAAACCATAGATAATATGCTTGCCGGTTTTAACCACAATCTTGATTATCTTCATCATGTTTTTCTTTTCTCTGTCTATTTTCAATGTATGATCAATGACTTGAGCACTGTAAAATTTTATATGAATTAACTCAACTTTTTCTTTCAAAAATTGGCTTGAACATGTTAACGTTTTGGGATAACACAACATTTCTCTCATAATATGCATTATTATATGGTCTTTAAAATTTTGAAGTTTGTCATTCAAGCTTCTAGAACCTTCTGTGAGTATTGCACTGCTCGAACACGGATTTATGATAATCAAAATAAATTTTATTTTTTCATATAACCTATTTATATTAAATCTATTTTTTCTAATTATAAAATAAAAATATCAAATTAAGAAATATATTTTTAGATTTATGGACAGTTCTTTGAAGTAGTCCTTATTAATTACTTTAAATTACAAATCAAAAGATTTTTGAAATAATGTATACATAATTTAATCTATTATTTATAAACATGAAAGTCTTTAGTTTAAGCTCATAACTTATAATAACAATTATTAATACTTTGATATTTATTTAAATAATTTTATAAACTATATAAATACAAAATTTAATCTATTTTTTTTATAAAAATGTAACTCTTTAATTTAAATTCATAAATTATAATAACAATTATTAATAGTTTGATTTATTTTTAATAAGTTTCTAAACTATATGAATAAATCTAATAAGAGTCCATAAATTAAAGTGTTTTAGATCATTTTTCTAAAGAAATGACTTTTCAATTTTTTTCTTAAATTATTATACTAAAGAATGTTAATTATTATGAGAATTAAAATGTTGGTGAGGTGATTAGAAGAATAAGTAATAAGTTGAGTGATGCTGATGTGTCAAAATTTTAGAATATGATTATATGAGAATACTGATGTGCCTTCTTGAGAAGAGATCAATATTTTACTTTATTTATATAGACTAGTT